>JAHLJT010009436.1:16758485-17302196 GCA_031308135.1 Acheta domesticus
TAGCGTTTGAATATTGCTTGGGAAATGATTGTAAGGTTAGGAGGGAATTGTAATGTCTGGAGCAAATGATCTGCAGTAACTATTTGTGTCGGATTCCAAGAGCAGAGAAAACATTATTTGGATATAGTGTGGAATTTGTTTCTTAGCAGGAAATGAGACAATGCAACTTAAGTCTAAAATTATCATTGGACCACGATTCCGACATTTTGTGACGTAAGTCTTCAGGGGAAACGTGTCTGTGTTTTAGAACCACGTGATATGCTGCACAATAAAATAGTGTACACACATCATCGAGAACAGTCGACGGCAAACACTGGGGTTGCGCGTCACTGTTTGACAGTCGCGCGCGAGCGAAACGCTCTTTTTACAGCGCTCACGGCCCATAAAGTGCTCTGTGGGATTAGAGGCCGCGATGCTGACGACTATTTGTGCAATTTGAATTTGTGTTAAGTAAATTATGATAATTCGCTGTAAATCATAGTCGTTATCAGCTCGACTATGGTACATATTTGCGACTTTTATTCTCCTTTGAATTGTCTAACCATCCTTGGCAAGTATATTTGGTCACACAGTATTTTACTGCCCAAGAATGAAGCAGTTGTTGAATTTGCGATTAAATGTACTGGAATAAATATGTTTCCATCAAATCAATATCTTCCCAGCTCTCGGTATCCGGAAATGTCTTTTGACTAGATGTAAATAAGTTGTGTTCATAGTACATCGCAGAGGATTAATCTTTTTTTATGAAATGACACAAAAATACCCTTTGAATGGGTACGTGTTGACGTAAGGCATTGGGCAATCGGGTAGGCGGAAACTGAATGTTCAGTTGAATAATATATTTGTACGTAATCAACTATACATTTACTATTAAAATTGTGCATTCAAACCCTGTATCGACCGACCATTGACTCATCAACACTTACTTAACAGTAATTAAAGTAAATAATATCAAAGTAATCTTTGGCCACTTATTTTAAGGCTAAGGTTAAACAGTTTTTAAGTACTGATATGTAACACATCGTTTTAATATAAAAACATCTTAACTAACATTTACGTAGTTAAAAATGTTTTCGCAATATCTGTCAGCAATTTTTGATCACTTTTGAATGAAACATTTGCTCTCATTTACATCAACAATAAAAGTGTTTTGATTGAACGTTAATTATTGCTAGAATTCGCTCTAAACATTCGTTGGTCATTCAGGGGATGAGTGCACGTCTACCCTGGGATCATAGACTCCCTGTTTACAATAGTTTTGACTATAGGAACTTAAAATACAGAATAATACAATGATCACATGACTTCCAATTTTCCATGTTTTTGCTTTCTACAAAATTGTTGGTTCAGTCAGAAATGTTAACACTGTATGTTTTGGACATGCAGGTACGCCGATAAATGTACACACCTATTATGATAGAAACTTCTACTAAAATCTAGCGATTAAGTAAGACTGGAAACACCGTGAACCGTCGTCACTGTCATCGTCATCAATATCAAGAACACGCACACGCACAGCAGTTGGCACATGAATCAAAACGAAGAGCAAAAAACACAGTCGAGATATGACACGTTAGGACTATTGCTATTTTTCTTAAATTTAAATTCTAGTTACATACATATATAATGTGGTAATATTGAAATATATAATCAAATAGTATATCTACATCACATGTTTCTGATTGAAAAATTATCGCTTTTTCACTAAACTCAAGCGAAATCCCATACGAAATTCCCTGTCCGTGACGACCTGCGTAGCGGCGTCCACAAACCCCGCGTCCACTTGACTTCTACTGCACGTAGCACCAAGTTCCAGAGAACCTTCTCAGTCTATCGCTCCATGGACAGAGCGCCGCTGCGCGCGCTGGCTGCTGTCCGCAGGAAAGGCGGAGAACGGGAGAGGAGAGGGACACAGAAAACAACTACAGCCAACGGACACTGTCAACATTATTGCGAAAGAGGGTGTTTACGATTAGCCGCAAATAAAACGCATCGAAAGTAACCGGTGCTCTTTCGCAGCTTGTAGGTGCACACCAGAATTCCTCTGCTTTCTTTGCCCTGTGATAGGGAGTATGAAGGGATGTGTAGATCCGTACCCAGTGCTTCTTAGCGACGATTTCCTGAGTGGTTCCAGTGTCGTTTCCACGTACGACTGACCGTTTGCTTCATCGTTGCGTGGAAGCGTGACTTCTTGCTTTTACGACCGACTTACGAGGACTCGCAAAGAATGCAGTTTTGACACTGGCGATGGAATATAGTCGTGCACTGACGAAACGTCTTAGTTCTCAACTCTCAACTACGTGACGTGCAACAACTACACCAGTCTTTCATTTGGAGATCACTTTATGACTATTAAAGACACGACGTCCACGCCAAGGCGCGCCGGCGCCTGAAGGGAGAGCCGGGCTCGCTCCAACCGCGCGCCGCCGGCGCCCTTCGACGAGTGCGATCCGCGAGAGAAGGGCGACTGGGCCGGCGTGCGGGGGAGGGGCCGCCGTCCGCTTCCCGGCTAGGTGGAGTAGCAGAGAAGCGCGGGCGGCCACCTCCGCCCGAGGCCCGCGTCCGCCGTTCTGCCGCCGAGCGCGCCTCGCGGTGCCAATGCGAAGGCCGCGCCGCCGCCGCCGCCCGCCGCGCTGAAGGGAAAGAGCTGCTCCACGCCGGCCGCGGGGGCGGCGCGCCCCGCCTAGGCGTCCTGCATGCAGGGCGTGTGGCGCTGCGCGGGGTCGAGGCCGCCGCCGGGGCTGAGCGGCGAGCGCGCGGCGCCGTCCTCGTCCCCGCGCGCGTCGCGCCCGCCGCCCCCGCCGCCCCCGCCCCCGCCCCCGCCCCCGGCGTCCGCGTGGTGGTCGTCGCCGCCGCGGCTGCTCCGGCCGCCCTGCGCCGCGCCCGCCGCCGCGCCGCTGCCGCACTCGGCCAGCAGCAGGTCGGAGTGCTTGGCGGAGAGCCCGCCGCCGAAGGCGAGCGGCGCGGCGGCGACGGCGGCGCACGACGACACGGCGGACACGGGCCCGGCGTGGAGCAGCTCCTCGTTTCAGACGGACGTGCGGTCGACGGCGGCGGCGCCCGCGTACTGGCACGCGGCCAGCCCCGTCGAGTTGGAGCGCGCCGCCGCGGCCGGGCTCACCGGCGCGTACGAGCTCACGAAGCTGGACGTGTGCTGCTTGGCCTTGAGCCGCAGGCTGGCGATGCTCGACGACATGGCGCTGCACGGCTCGCTGGTGCGGTGGTGGTACATGGTGTAGGGCGCGGCGGGCGCGGCGTAGGGGCACGCGGGGCCCGACACGCCGCCCGCGCCCGGCGCCGTCACGCCGCTCAGGCTCGTCGTCATGGAGCCGGGCAGCATGGAGCCGGCGCCCGACGTCATGGACGCCGCCACCGAGCTGGCCGCCGCCGCCGAGTTGAAGCAGTTGACCGGGCTCTGGTGGTGGTTGGTGGGCACCACCGTGCCCAGCGGGTTCACCGACCAGGGGAAGCTCTTGGAGCCCAGCGGGCTCGGCACCTTGGTGGCCCAGTTGTTGTACGTCGTGTAGGACGAATACAAGGAGTCGGTGTCGGTGAAGGGCTGCATGAGGCCGTTGAACTGCGTGCCGAAGCCGTTCTTGAAGTCGGCAGCGGCTGCCGCGGCTGCGTTCATGGCGTTGCGCTCTCGCTTGCGCCATTTCGCGCGTCGGTTCTTGAACCACACCTGCAACACAGCATCACCACAATATTACTACAGTTGGTTTTACCAAGACCATGAATTCAGGACTTTTATGGCCACTGACAGAGAGAAAGGTTTGTCAGTGTTTCGAAATAAGAACAGTTCATGAAACGTCGCAAAGTAAAATCTTCTCCCCGAAATGCTGATTTCTGCTTTTGTCATTTGCATATCTCTACAGGATTCAACTGGTTAACAAATTACTGCTTCCGGTTTCACACTATACTTTACCAATAGGAGCGAATTCATTGACTTACCGATCTTTTGGAAAGGAGACCCAGTAATGACACTAACAGGACCAAAGATGTATTGCTAGTAAGCATTATCAATTTGCCCACCCACGCGTGTTCTGCCCGCTCCTCGCCCGCATTCGTCCATCAGCGTCCGGCGAGCGAAGCCCGCGGCGTCCGGGCCCGTAGCTCCCGGTTAACGGGCGGTCCCCAGGGCCCGCGCCGCGCCGCGCCGCGCCGCGCCGCGCCGGGCGGGCAGGCGTGCCGCAGGGGCCTCGGATTTATCGCCGAATCGCTGCCGACGCGGGCGACGCCGCGCCGGCCGCGGGGGCGGGAGCCGATCGCGGCGGCGGCGAGTCGCTTTTTTCGCGCAGTTTTAATTACACCCCATAAATCCCCGGGCAATTAGGGCCCGCGGCCGCGGCGGCGCCGGCTTTGAGGCTCCCCGCCCCCACGCGCGACTCAGCGCGGCTTTGCCCGCCCCGCCCCGCCCCGGCCCCGCTCGCGCCCAGACGCTGCAACGCTGGCCCCGGTTCCGTAATGATTATATTATTGCTCGGGGCGTGTCCAACAACATATTATGTTAACGAGCATTTTCCAATCATACCGACACAAAGAATCCTAGGAAAGAACGCAATTTAGTTGTCAGAGCAGTATTTCCTCGGAAATAACATTTTTCAGAAAATTATAACTATTTAATAAGCATCAAGTGAGTTCGCCATATTTATGAATGTAATGGTCAATCAGCACTGTTTAATGACCATTGTTCTTCGATGTGTTTTTGCTATAAATTACGAGTATTTACTTAGTTCTAATGCTTTCTGTCACGTTTTACCAATTTTATTCTTTTTTATACTTCACAGGTTGTATTTGTATCATTATCTTACATCCACGTAACTTTTAAACACAGTAAATGACATACTTTTAATGGAATAATCCTTATTTCCTTGACAAACATTGAAGAAGTACACAAATGGTAATGTTTTTCAGAGCAGGTGTTGTTCAATAACAGAGTGAAAAAACTTCCTCAGATAGTTATTTTTTCCTTGGATAAAGGCATTCTTGTATATATTTTGTAACCCCCCAAACGTAAGTTTTCTATTCCGGATGATTGAATGTAGTATTATCATTAAGGTTGTACAATTGAAAAAATAATTTTCAATTTAAGAGGGAAATCTGAAATTCTGTGCATTCATTCCCAAACACTTGATTTTACGTATTAGTGCTTGTTCATATCAGGGAAAGGACCTGCCAGTGAGCAGTGCCGGTGGTAGGCGTGGGGAGGCCGGGCGATCTCCCGAGGCTCCGCAAATCAAGGCGGGGAAGGGCGATTGATGGGGAAAATCAGTTAAAGAATTGGAAAAGAAATTATAACTCGTTATCGAAAATCGTCATGGTCAATGTATAAGTCGTTCATACAATTTTTAATTAATTTTTTCCTTAAGTCATTTACTTATACGGTACGACTCTATCAAATTAAAAATATCAGGCAAGACTGAAATCTTTAGAAAACAATACTGTCATTCAAAGCTTTTTAAAGCTTCAAATTTTCTTCTATTAACATCCAAGATATTTTAACAATTTTTTGCAAAATTATGTGTATTATACAAGATACTGGCTATGTATTTTCATTGAAAGTCCCGAATTGAAATAAAATAACTCGTATACACTCTCGTACTCTTGCTGCAACTTTCACAATTTTTAATTTTTCCTGGGCATCGCCCCGACCTAAAATTGTCCGTCCGCGGCCCCGCCAGTGAGGTGGGCGGCAGCGCGCGCGGGGAGCGGAGGAAGGCGGCGGCGGCGCAGGTGGCGGGCTGAGCCAAGGCGGCGAGGGCGGCGCGTGGGCGGGGCGGGGCGGGGAGGGCTCAGAGGGGGATTACAGGCGCCGCCAATCAATTGCTCGCGGGGTACTTAGCAAGTGGCTCTGTTGCCGCAGCCACTGGCCGGCCACTCGCCCTCCGTGCAACGGGACGGGACTGCACATTTCTTCATGGCAGCTTTCGTCATCAAACACCCCTTTGTACATATTTTCTTCAATTCACAGTTTCCTTGGAAAGTTTCTGAAGATATGTATTCGTCTGAACAAGGTACTAATGCCCACAGCGTTGTGAGAAAAATAAGAGCAGATTTGTGGACTATAAAGAGCAATAAATAGTGGAAAATGTATTATAAATTCTTCTTCCTTACTCTTAATTCTCCTCCTTTGCTTTTAAAATGCAAATTAATAATTGTTAATATTAATGGTATTTTTTTTCTTTTCACATGTATGTATGCGCATTAAGCAGGTCTTTTTACATTTTATGGATCTCTTTTACGACATGAAATAATGATTTTCAATTATATACCTGGTAATTTGTTTTTAATTTGTGCCAGAGAGGGGACGTAAAAATGACTGAGAGACTTTGAAGTTTAAACTTTTTAAAGTATTTGTGAGAGCATCATTAGTTTCAAAGTTAATTCCTCACTAATGGTGTGCAGTGAGTAGTGCGTGCGTTAGGGATTATTTTCGCTCTCTGAAAAATATAATTAATAATAATAATAATAAAAAGTAAATAATTAATGTTTTCATTTACATTTAACAGTAGGTCTACGTATAACTACATGGGTAAACCGTTGTAGGCTTTTTTCTGAGCAATGCAGCTAAATTATTTACATTCGGTTTCGTTTGAAAGCATTTACTAAACATAAATGGCGCATTGTTTTCCACTTGATGAACGGTCTGTGTTCACATTATCAATCGTTCGTTGATATTATAACATGCGTTGATTATGAGTATATTGTCCTTGCGCCCAATAAAACGTTCTTAGCCTGATCCCTCTGCTTCTCTAGCAGGCGCTCTTCCGCGTCCACGGCGGGGGGCAGGGCGGGGCGGGGCGGGGCGGGGCGCCTGCGGTTCGCGCGGGGGCGGCGTCGCCCGCGCGCGCCCCTCGCTCGGCCGCCCTCCCCGCCGCCGCCGCCGCCGCCGCCGCCGCGCGCAGCCAGCCGTCTAATTGCGGCGCGGCAATGAAGATGGACGAGGCCTGTGATTGGACGTGGCAGGCGGGCGGGCGCGCGCTCCCCCGCCCGGGCTTATCATCGGCTTGCCGCCCCTGGGCGCCCGCCGCATACGTCACCCGCGCCGCCCTCGAGTGTTCCGGACGGAGGCCGCCCCTCGCGTCTTGGCGCCGCGCCGGCGGTTGCCGTCTCCATTACACGCTTTTCCTCTTCACTTGCTCGTCCGAGCAGTGAAACGGCGTTTTCATCTTTATTCATTGCATCTACTGGCATGTGGCGACTGTACATTTGGAAATGAACTCGCGTTTGTGATGTTTATCGACCTAAGGATATGATTATTATGATAGTTGCTACAGAGGTGAAGCGAATACATTATTGAGATCAACCTTCATCAGCTACTTCTTAAAGAGTGGTACTTTAATTTAATGGCTATAACAGCTGTTTTATATGGGAAGAAAACGAGATCAAATTTTTCGAGAAATTAACTTTAAAGATACGCATCTGAAATACTTAAAACATATTTTATCGTAGGAGAAATTGCATCAAGTGATTACTTACTGAGCTATCTCTACTAGAATATCAGCAAATCACGATCGATCATCTTCGATGTCATTTCTTCATTTTCATCTCATTTTTGAATTACTTGTTCTAAGTGTAAGAGAAACTTGCATCAACCAAATTTACCTGATGGTCTGTACAAAATTATTTTAGATTTATTTTTAAAAAAAACATGAAATTTCGGAAAGATCTTATTCAGAATAGCTAGGCTGGGATTGAGTGGATGCATTATCGATGATTTAACACACGTGACTCTAGAAGCAGTAGCAAAAAATGTAAGGAGAAGGGAAGCTATAGTTATGGGCAGAAATGGGGAGGAGGGCGAAAGAAACGGAGGCTGTGGCGAGATGCCGGGCGCGGCCGCGGGCGGTCTGCCGCCACTGGATCTCCGCCCCGTCGGCGCCGCGCCGCGCGCCGGTAATCAACCCTCCCGGCCCTCGATATTTATTGTCCGCCGCCTCCACCTGGGGACACCGCGCCCCGCCCTGCCCCGCCCCGTCTCACCCCGCCCCGCCCTGTCCCGCCCGTCCCACCCCGCCCCGCCCCATCCAGCCCCGCCCGGCCCCGCCCCGCCCCGCTCCACGCTCACGCTCCCGGCACATCAGAGGCTAGGCGTCGGGTTGCCTTTGTAACGATGTCATGTGTCCTGCTTAGCAACAGGAGAAGTTGTTCGTGAAAGTAAAAATAAATAATCAGAAAGCTTGGAGAGGTCGAAGTAAGTAGAGATGCTTAGCAGATCCACGATAGCTGTAGTAGATAAGCTGTGGATAGTTTCTAAATATATCTCATAAGTACTGGAACAGAAATAATAAAAGTTTGTTGTTCAAAAAAAAAAATTTCTGAAGAAGAGTTCACTGGAGGTCAGCTGGCCCTTGTCTGACCTTGACATTGCTGACGATTGCGACGCTACACGTTGCACACGAAATGAAGGTAGAGGAATCTGGAAGTATTACAAAAATAACTTTCACCTAAACAGCTAGAATTACACTTCACATTTGGAATGATGTAATGACAAATCTGATTTAACCTTCTTCAGAGACACTGAGCTAAGGGCTAGTTAGATAAGTCCACCCCTAAGAAATCTTCAGTAAAATAATTTAAATGCTAATACATTTACAGTATGTCATCGTCGTGACAGCACCTTGACACCGTCGTGAACAGTAATGAAAACCCTCATTAGTCATAAAATCGAAAACTTTACTTGCAGAGTTACATTAATTTCTTATTGTAGTCCACGCTTGCTTTCATTTTCTTGGAAGTGAAAAGGATAATAATACGGTTGGATGTACAAGTGTAGAGTTCGTTCATCACTTAGGGGATTCTGTTTACGACACATTAAGAGAACATATGTAAGTCAAGTGGAATTATATAATGTGTCACTGTGTGAGAGATATGTAGGTACGTGGATCCGAGAAAAAAAAAGAAAACGGCCCATAGAAACACTTGAGGCCAATTATCTCTCGGGAAGCAATTATCTCCCGAGTACCACAGAGGAGACATGTATTTCATTTCACGCGTGCCAAACCTCGTCTGCACGAGCTGCTTACCCGCCTGGGAAACCCAGCACTCCTTGCAGCAATCTGAAGCAGTTTCTATTAAACATCCGACATTTGATTTATTTTATATTTATGACTATTTAATATTTATTTTCTCTTTGATTTCTGTCTTTTATATACATTTTTGTCACGGGTTAAGAGTACATTTTGAATGGCGAATTATTTTCTTGTTTTCGTTGTGTGCTGTTTTAGTTATTTCAGTTATTTGTATGAAATAAATTAAGTCTCGAAAATTTGACAATTCTTGCTTGCAGGTGAACAGCCCTTTTAACAGACAAGAATCTCCTAACCTGAACGTAGGAAGTTGATGCAGTTTTGCCCTCTTCAGTAAGTACGCACAAAATGAAATTACTTTCAATTGAAAATGTTTAACTTTACTCTCAATTGACAATTTGAAATCAGACTGATGAACAAATATTCTATTTTAGATGATAGTTTCTATGCTTTACTAGAGAAAATGAGAATGATTATTAAGTTTTTTTATAAGCTGAAAACTGGCAACTTGACTTTTCCAAAAGTTTGTCATGGCCAGGTATCCAGCCACTCCGAACTTCAGTTCCCCCATTTCGGAGCAATTTGTAGAACCCTTACTTTTAAATCTCGACCAGTTCCTCTGCACGCAGTGGCCGTCATCGCTTTTAAGCTAACACCTTGCCCACGACCTTGACGTGACTGTTTTAATTAATAATATGCCTTCATAAGTTCCCAATTTTGTTTATTTCACAAGAGCGTCCTAAAAAGAATCGTCAGCACTTTTCTGAAGAAAATGTTTTATGATCCATGTCTACTGTTAGATAAACCTTTGGAAACTGAAAAGCTGTTTTTAAAAAACCCCAATGTTGTTGCCGCGTGTTTGCTGAATGAGTTCCACATTGCTATTATTGTATTATGAGACAACGTAGGCAAAAATTAAAGAAAAACTTGGTATGACATATTTAATGGACATTGCTACAATTTAACAATAAAACAATAGGAAATATTTAATAACGAGCCTGACTGCAGCATTTATTTTAATTGATAATACACCGTTCATAATAACGACGTGGGAGACTGACATTTCTAATTCGCACCATAAACCAAGCACATAAAAACGAGCTTCCCTCACGTCTCATTCAATGAATACAAAAAACACATAAATAATTATTTAAGCCATTGTTAACGTAATTTGTCCTTCCAAACGCAGAGCTCGACCAATATTAAAACAGAGCTTAAGTACGACGTCATATTTCAAATTTCAATTAAATTATGTAAATTAACATTTTAAACCAACCACCATTCCGCGATTCGGATGGCGCCGCGCCGGTCGCTACAGAGGAAGATGACGTTCTCATCTGCTGTAGGAGGAGGGCACAAAATAACAAGCATCGGCTAGCAATCGAAAAAGTTACGTTTTATGTCTTTAAAATAGACACCACAATGTTTGGGGTGTTATTTTTTCAACTTTTCTCCTCATTTCAGACAAAAGTGTGATTTAATTTCATATCCTCAGTATTATCGTATAACTTTACCAATTTTTTGAAATATGCGATCCAATTTAAAATAATTTACGTTAATCCTTGCCGCTTATGAAGTGAAACGTCTTTTCTTATAACTATATTACTGATTTACGACTTTTTTCTTAATTATACTCCTTTGAGAAGTGTGTTCATACCTGCCAAACTTGATAGCCTACAACACTTTGTTTCTTCAATTGAAAATCATTAAAATTCTGTAACAAATTAGTTGCATTTCAGCACTAACGTTTAAGATTTGGTTCTTATATCCACTTTCTGAAACAAATATAACTGAATTTTTTTTCAAACCAAAAATATATGTTCTTCTTGAGTGATGCTAGAGAACGCAAGTTGCTGTCGAGCCAAAGAGAAAGCATTTTCAGCCTCAATTTCAGAAGCTTTGCTATACGTAATTCTCTTCCGATATCTTCCAGCCATTTACAATTCCAGAACACCAGGCCTTGGCCGCTTTCACCTTTTGTCAGCATCACTTGGGCGAGTCGCTCGTCCACAAATTGGAATGTGCCCTTGCTGTGATCACGTCTCGCATTGCCTCCACAACGGCCGGCGCGCGCGCCTCAGAAATTAATTTTTTCTGTTTTGTAATAGCGGAATGCTGAAAGGACTGCCAACGTTTCCACGGATCGTTGTTGGTTTTGCATATATCAAGTAATTCCGAGGGATGGGAGGCTTTTTGATGTGGAGAGAGGCTGAGTTTAGATGAGACGCTGGAGGTTTTACTTTTTAAATTTTTTTTGTTGCTTTCCGGTGCAAACGGGGGAATATTAAATTTTGTTGGACTTTGTGAAAACACAGGCGTTGACGGTGTACTACATACATGATGTATTTTTTGCCGAAACACAAACGTATGCACATGAAAAAAAGAAAAATATACTTTGCCATTTTTCTTCCTCTTGAAATAGAGTAAGTGTCAAGCATGTTAATAGGTTGCTCCCCACGGATTTAGTTCTAACACAGAATAATGTCCTTCAATCTACAACATGCAAATGTACATGCGGTTCCATTTAATTCATGAAATTATCGCGCAGTATCAGTGAATCCCGTTCCCCGCCAAATTAACTAATGACGTGCAGAACAAGCATCAATTCGTTATGTTTATCCGCAACACGCGAGCGATCATCAATTTAATCAGAAGTGTAGGAATCGAAGAGAGAAAACAAGAAAGGTGGAGCGGTAAACTGCGAAAGAACCTGCAGCTCAAAATACACGTCATATCGCAACATATAAAATTTGGGAGCCATTTTGAGAACCTTTTGAAAATGTTGCAAGTGTTTCATGTAAAGTACCACCAAATTTTAATGAATGTTTTTCAAAATCTCAGAGCTCAGGTGGGATCGAGAGGGGTTTATCGACTTTGGAAAAAATTGTACCCATAGTTTAGGCGCTAGTGTCGTTCACATACACCAGACGGACAGACAGACCGTCAGACATACGGACGGACGGACGGACGGACGTTTTGAAAAGACCCACTTTTTCGGTATCAGGGGACCCCAAAACGTGTATTTCCGCGTTGAAATCTCGAAATCGATTGTCCGCAGCATTACATAACTTTCCCTGTACTACGTATATTACTCTGTAGATACGTATACGGGAAAGTAAAAATGCTTCAAAAGCGCTGCTCCTTCTCGCGAAATCCCCCCGAAGCCGCGGGCGGCGCCAGACGGCGCCTGCACGTTACTCTTCGCCCGCCCCGCCCCGCCCCGCCCCGCCCCTCCCCTCTCCTCCCCTCCCCTCCGCCCCGCCCTGCCCCGCCGCCCTAAGTGGCCTAAGATTGCCCGTCTTACGAGACGCATCCATCCCCGGCCGCCCGGAATCTCTACTGAGGAGGGCGCCCCAGCGAGGGGCCGCCAATGACCGCAGACGGGCGCGCGCCCTGCCGCCCCGGCGGAGCGACACTAATGCCTCCGCGGGTCGTATTGCAAAAGATTCACGTGCGACTCAACAGAGGATATTGACGTTCTCGAATGAGGTGCAATGTCCATTTTTACGTCATTAGCAACAGTTATTTGGCACGACCGTAACGTGAATCTGTATATGTTTTGAATCATTGAAGATATGACAATTGAAAGTAAGGGAAAAGGAAGTAAGAATGTAGCCCTATTACACCTACAACACATAAATAAATGTTTTGGAACAGTTGCCCGATTATTTTATATTTATTTCTCTAAGGGTTTGAGGAACTCAAGTTCTGAGTGTAAGGCGATTTCATGCATGTAATAGTTCTATCACATTTTTTGTACCATCTCTTGTAGATTTACGTGTATTAAAAATTTAAGTGAATTTGAAACGTTGGAGATGACCTCCAAATCATTGATTTGATAAAAATTGATATTAAATACGAATATATAGACGACGTTATTGCTTCATTTCAGGACAAACTACACAAGGAGGAAAACTCTTGTTTGATTTCCACCCTACCCATGTGATTCGTACAGAAGAACATTGTCACTTGTCCACTTTTTAACAATGTTATTACGTACGTTCGAGGACTTTTCTTGTGGAAGTACTAACGGGACTTCCGCCACTGACCCTCCGCCCGCCGGCCCGGCAGCGGAGGCAATTTTCTGGGGACGGGCGTCTGCGATAGGCGCGGCGGCGTGAGTTGGCGATGGCGGCGGGGAGAGAACGGGGGGGGGGGGGCGAGGCAACGGCGTCATTGCCCCGTGATTTATGAGCCAGCTCCTCGTCTCCGGCGGGGCAGCCGCAGATATTACTGCCGCCGCCGCCGCTGTCACGGAGGAGGACAATGAATACGATAATAAGGAGCGCTCGCGCGGCCGGGCCGGCCTGTTGCGCCCAGTATCTCGCCTCGCCTCGCCACTCCGCCGCGAGGGGCTCTGAAAGCAGCGAGACACGCGTTGGCGGAAACGGCCGCCTCACCTTCGGCCCCTGAAGCACCCTCTCCTGTGGTTATTGAGTGATCGTCTCCGATATTATTTCAGTAGGGCATGGTCTAACTCCGCAGAAAATAATCCTCTTCTTCAGGTAAATGGTGGGGACTCCGCCACATCCTTTCACTTCTCGAAGTCCGAACTGCGCAGAAAATAATCTCCTTACCAGGTAAATAGTTCGGACACAGCAAGCAGGACCGGCACTGTCTTTCGTTCTCTTCCTGTGGGCATCGAGAAGAATAAAAGGAAATGGAATTCATTTACAGCCAGCGCGGCAAGAAACTTCTCGTGCAAGATGACTATCAATTTTGTAGAGATACGGCGATGATTAACGGAGTGCGGTGGCGATGCGTATCCAAATCTTGCAAAGCAAAAATCTTTTTAAGTGATCTGTTTTTCGAAGTGAAATTTCTCACAATCAAAACGGCGACAGCAAGATACCAAGACAAACGGTGAGAAATGCGCTGAAGAGGGTCCTATGGAAAGACCATGATGTAAATGGTCATTTTATATAGAAATATGAAATATTATTGCTTTCCTGTTTCCCCGTGTAGACATCGAAAGTTTCCCTGATATCTCTTAATTCTGGTTAGTTTGACCATTTCCCCTTTGTACCTGTGAGCTTTTTGCGGAGTTTCCGTGATGGGCGCTAATCCCCTACTTCTGCGCAGTTCGACCATTTCTTTTTGACTACCTGGCTTTGTATCTAAGACCTTTCTGCGGAGTTCGCCCATACCGTTTCAGTAGTGTACCTTCCCTTTGCTTCTTTCGCAAGCAACCCATCTTTACAAATGAACTCTCTAAAGAAAGAGAATTTCACGGAGTCGTGAAGAATTGCATTTTGACTTAAAAAATATGATGCATTTCTGTAAAAAAAACGCATCTAAATATTCATGTAAAGTGCAACCCGCTACGCACGTCAGGATTTTTGAATCTAAATCGTTAAACAACTCCTAAAACAAGCGTTCTAGGGCCCTAAAAACTAAAATAAAGGCCTCAGAGAAACGCTCTTCACACCGTATTCTACAGGATAAGATCTTCTTGACCATTCTATTACATTTTAGCTGGTTCGACGCTTCTCGATTCTACCCCACTCGTGCAGAGGCTGTAGAATTTGCTACTCTATGTGAAATTACTAATTACTTGATATTCTATGCGATTGAATTACACGGGTGTACCTCTTTGCTCGTTAATAAAGTAAGTCCTCTTTGCTCGATAAATAAGAATAGTTTGTATTGACAAGGATGTATTATATTGTTATCAGTTACCAGGTGACGTCCATTGAATAACTGACGGAGGATAAGAGGGTCTTGAAGAGATGGAAAATAAAGAAGAGGGTGGGGTATTGCATGCGGGGGTTCTTGCACGGGCACGCTCGTATTAATTAAAACTACTCTAAGTAAAACAGTCGAAAACAAATTATCAACATTTCGCTCAGTGTGAGTAATTACTCAGATGAATAAAGCTTTACGTTCTTGTTAGAGTAATTGCTCTCCCCGGATGAACAGAATTGAGTACATACGTCCTCCACAGGGATTTTATATACGAATTGTTGAATGTTCTCTGGACATATTGGAATTCCGAGACATGCGATGCAAACGCTGTGCTCTCTGCGCAGTACTCGCTGCAGTTAACGAGTGGTTTGGTATAGAACTCAGTAGAAATTGAGAGCAATGTAGATTGTCGTTTGTTGATTAACACTAAGAATACCGCGTTGTATTAAGTAAAAGGCAACTTTCGGAGCGCAGACGCCGCAAGGCGGAAACAGTCCGAAATATTCGACCAGGGCGTGGCGAACATTTCACTGAGCCTTGATTTCCCATTTAAATGATTGAAAAAGAAGTATTCTAACACGATACTTTTATAAACCACAACGTCGTCTGCTCCACCGCTTTGGAATCCAGAATCTCCTAAATAAGAAACAATTTCATTTTTTTTGCATTGCTCAAAGTGTTCCCCCTTGTTTCATAATTTCCCTTCAAAAATTATCTGCTCAGACATTGAATGTTTTTCTCCTCAAATCTGAAGTTTTTCGGATAGGATAGTCTTCTCTCTTTGTGTAGTTTCGTGGCTCCAATTTGCATGATTCTGCCATTTTCATTCAGCTATAAAAATCTTCATGTATATTTCGATTTTCACACGTCTCTGATCCCTACAAACGTCGTCGAGAAACTAACTCGAAGGCACCCTAAGCAAGCTACGGAGGTCACCAAAGAAATCTTAAGTAATTGCTTCGGCGTTTGCTTTGCTTTCGATAATTCATACGAAACCAGGACTAACTGCTCTCGTCAGAGTAAATGTTCGAAACTGGAGTAAATGCTCCGTCAGAGTAAATGCTCAGGAGTGAGTGAAGCAAAATTCATCCCAAAAACGAGATGTTTCTTCAGTATTGAGCAATTGCTCGTTATTGAGTGAAACATCTTCAGTATTGAGCAATTGCTCGTTTTAATTAATACCATCCATTGTTTCATAGTTCCATCTTTGGATCTTTCTGTGTAAAAGTACATTGCTTCTTCCTGATTCTCAAACAAGTCGTCTAGCAATTCCTTGGAGAAAGTTAATTACTGGAGGGGAATTCATCGTATTTTGTATTTGGTATCGTCGATTGTTGTTTTTTAGTATGACTAGGCAGTCATCTTAGGCAAACATTAATCTATGAATTAAGTAAACGTTCACATTTAAACAATGTTTTAGCTTTTATATTGCAAGGACTCAATCTGAACATTTTAATTATTCATCTCTATTGAAGTAAAAATAGTGTAGGAAAATTATTTTGTTAGCACAAACACTTTGGAGAAATGTTGGGAAATTAACGTATATAACAAAGAAATGTGTGTACTTGAGACACTTCACATTCTCTGATGGAAATTCTTTCTTTATCAAATTTTTGAATAGATTATTT
Organism: Acheta domesticus; assembly: GCA_031308135.1. NCBI lineage: Eukaryota > Metazoa > Arthropoda > Insecta > Orthoptera > Gryllidae > Acheta > Acheta domesticus. The sequence continues at coordinate 16,774,828 of JAHLJT010009436.1, forward strand.
TCAAAACTCAGTGATAAGAAAACATATTATTACGTGTTCAAGATACAAAGGTGATTGACAATCTATCACTTTTTTTATCACAGTATACACTGATGGGCATAATTGATTGAATGTAAGTATTTAAAATAATAATATTAATAATATCCATTAAATACACAGACAATCTTGAAGAATTATTAATAATGTCACTCTTTGGACAAAATCGAGAAGCTTCTTTCCACCTCTTGGTTTCGGGATTCAAATTAAGTCCGATTTGTGTAAAATTGATGATGGTCAAGGAGAGTTCACTGCAGCCAGTCAATTTCCATCATTGCTTCGTCATAATTGATTATTAGATATCAATAACATTTTCACTCAATCATAAAACAGTCATTCAAGGTATGATCAACAGCCATATGTACAAGAGATCACTGTAATCAAGAATATCTTAGTAAATGTTAATGTTCAGTCTTGTAGCAATGCACTTTCATCATGTATAACACTTAATAACACAATGTGTCAGGAAAGTCTCTCCGCTCTGAGCCGAATCAGGGAGTTCTATAAAAAATTGCTTTTATGTTGGTAGCAACCAGATTCCTAGGAAACAATTGAAGGGAACTACACTGCCAGCATTTATTATGATTGTGGTGAGTACGCAATTAACGGTTTGAAGCCGCAGCTCGTGCTACCAACATAATTTCTGTTGCAAGCCTCTCCTCAGCAAGGTGCTATTGCGGAGAGACTTTCCTGGCGCCCTAGTCAATCTGTACTGCTAGAATGGAAATCAGGGAAAGCAACGGGGAACCGCCCTGATGATGTCCTCCCAAGAAACTCCAATAGGGTCACCTGACTTCCGTCTGTGGAAGAACAGGGCCAAAGAACAACGGAAACGCGAAGTAAAAACATGAAGGTGTGTATGTCCCCAGAGAGCATCGCGAGCCCCCATCGGACGGCACTGCGCCCGCGCCGCGCCGCGCCAGTGCGTTATTGACAGACCCCGCCCCGCCCCGCGCCGGTGCGTGACGAAGCGGAAGCGGGCGGGGGCGGCGCGGGGGCGGCGGCGCCCCGCCTGTCACCCGCCTGTCGCCCGCCCGCCCGCGCGCCACCCCGCGCCGCGGCCCCGTGCAAAAATACGAGCGCGCTGACGAACCCGCGCGGCGCGGCGCGGAGCGGCGCGGAGCGGCCGGCGGCGCTCCAACTTTACGAGCCGGCGCGCCCGCCGCGCGTTGGCACCTCAGCCGCCGCGCCGCGCCGCGCCGCCTCGCCTCGCCTCGCGGCAGCCGACCTCCCTCGCGACGCGAGCGTCGACGCGCCGGCCGCGCCGGTTAGACCCGCCCCCGCCCCCGCCTCCGCCCCCGCCCCTGCCCCCGCCCCTGCCCCTGCCCCCGCCCCGCCCACGCCCCTGCCCCCGCCCCGCCCACGCCCTGCCACTACCCCCGCACCCGCTGCCGCCAACGCCAACGCCCCCGCTCGTCTCCGGGTTCTGAAGTGGTGTTGGCTGTCGGAACCGTCGCTGGGATACTTCCATTCTATACAGACGATGAAAACGCTCGTGAACTTGAATAAAGCAACTTCGGAAAGAATGTACGCTGTGTGTAGTTCGATTCCTGAAAATGATCTGTTCTGTTCTTTATCTGAACATATACACGCGATGAAACATTTCTAAATGTTTGAACCTTTTGTCAATGCCTTTTGTCAAAGAAGACAGATTTGACATTACCCTTTTCGGTATAGTGGTGAGAATACCTCTGGTATCATAAGTGGAAGATCAAAACAAAAGCATGAACCTAACAACTTGATGGCGCAGGCAAGATTTCACACTTACGCTGGAGGCCTTGAACCACTTCCAAAACTAGGAAGAACGTGCAATCATCAATTCTCTTTATACTGGGTTACTTCACGATTAAAATAATTGTGTTATTCTCAATAGTAGTAGTTTTCTGCCATTGTTCTCCGTCGATGATAAGAAAGATTTGAGTTTAGTTCTTTTTGTTATTGAAAATGACTTCAATTTGCAAATTTTAGGTGAGGGAAACTTTTCGAATTTAAACTGTCATCTAAATTGCATTGCACTAGTATTTTGTATGCAAAAGAGCATTTGAATCCTATTGGCTCTAAAGCTTGTAGATGTGCTAATGGGATTTTTAATAAATTTTCAATGATTGGCAGTTATTTTGATGAGCATTAATGTCAGTGTTTTCTTAGAATGTGTTACTATATTTGTGCTGTGTATCGTAAGCCATTGTATGCACACGGAGTGGTAACTCCTATGCTAGATGTTAATAAAAAAATTAACTAGCCTCCAAATACGCTTAGTAAGATTAATTTTACTCTTGAGGTAATTATGCAGCGTAATCTGTTTTTTTTTTGCACCAGTTGCCGAAAATAGGGCTATAGAAGGTTCTATAAATTGAATTGGTCAATCTTAGGAGGCTGCCGAGCATTTTACTTTATATTTTGTAAATTTTCAACAGAAAGCAATAGAATTGAATGTGTGCAAATAGATCGTGATGTGCGCAGAGTCTAATTCCCTGGTAGTTCAAGTAAGTGAACTTACTTCTAGAGACGTTGGGCAAAATGGTTAGGAAGAATCCTCTTCAGACAATTCCATCAATAAACACAATAAGCAATGAAACTAGAATGTTTAAAATGATTGACAAGCTTTCCTAAAACATTTTTAAGTAGAAGAGGAAAGTTTTAACGAACAGCCCATCCAAACAGCAATTGGGACAGTCCAAAAGTCAAAGCAAAAAAATTATAAAGAATAAGAAAAAAATATACGTTTCTGTTGACAAGATCACAAACAACAACGCGAAAATATTGAAATCTATTCTGTTCGACAAGGAAAAAAAGGTATGAAAAAATCTATGATAAGATACATAAGAAATTTGTCTGCTAAAATTGCAGGGATTAAATCTATTGTTATTAGCCTCCATGTTAGTTCTCCACTTTTTTCTCGTAGCCTATTATATTTTTATGGAATAAAAATCGCAGTTCTTAATGATTTGTTTACGTAGTGATTCACACTATTTTAATCAATTTGCAGTATTTTAAACATGGTGGGAGAGTTCAAAGTGAAATATTAAAATTGCTGGCTCTAGTTATAATCTTGATAACTAATTAGCATGAGTTACGAAAATCATTAAAAATTGTTAGCTGTTGATTATATTTCTCCAAGAAAAGTGAAATGTTATTCAACGAATTCAACAATAGGATTATGCTTTATCGTCTGGATATATTGTGTTAACTTTATTTTCAATACACAGAATCGTTTTCCCAATTTGTTTGTTACCACTCGTTCATTCCTTTGACGGTTCAACGTAGAAAGTCTAAATGGCAACCGGAATCCTAATTTGCACACTTCGTTTTCGCCGTTCCTCTTTACCATAAACAATATAAATAAAATAGTTTTTAGTAAATAAAAAAATAATCAAAGTACATAGACTGTAGCCCTCAAGGATAGCTTATTGGTCAGCGTGCTCGCTTTCCATGACGCCACCCCGGGTTCGATTCCCGGTCGGGCAAGATAATAATGTGCGTTTTCCTTGCAATGCCCCAGTATATGTTTCTGTGTGACGTTGAGAAAGCTCACTTGAGTCTGCCAATTCCAAAACGTCTCTTGTCTTACGGCAAATCATTTTTCCGTAATTTTTACAAAGTGGACAGGAGACGTTTTGGAATTGGCAGATTCACTTGTCAGATTGAGAAGACGAGAATAGGGCGTATGGATGTCTATCTGCTTACCCACTTACCCCATAACCCGTGGTCGCAAGGCCGGGACCCCGTTGGTAGACCCAGGCTTCGTCAGAGGCTATTGCGCCAACATACATACATAGATTGTAGATTGTTTTGGTACATATTTTGTTTTAATTGAATCTCTTTTGAGAGGATGATTATGAAAAGTAAAAAATCGCTTCCAACTGCGCAACTTTCCCCTATTACTGAATAATAAACCTGCAACTACACAATTTTCCTCTCCTACCCTTTCTCTCAAGTCAGCAATGCCAGATTAACGGCACTCGGCAGATTAATTCAAGTTCAAAAAACTTCTTAGATCAATATACAAACATGATCCACATTGAAATCTTTCTAAAATAGTCTACGTTTAGAGAGCCTATGGGATCAGGTTCCATTATCATCCGTGGCAGATTGAGAGTTTGGATTGACATTTTTGAAACGTTCGTTATCAAAAAGTTTAGTTTATTTTTAATACAATGAATTTACAAGTACCTTCAATTATATTCCATTAATATAAAAAATTGGTAAACAAGGGCCTTATAATTTAATGATAACAAATGCTCCCTCTATTATATTTTTAGTAATATCACTGACAACACCGTGCATGAAGTTTCTAAATCATAAAACATGATAATTCAGATCTCAAAAATAGTTCTCGTCCGTCATTAGGGAAACGTTGCTGGAGGAGCGGCCACGCCGAAGCAAATAAACGAAGGTCGGGCGGCGCTGACGAGACGGCGCATTTTTCATTAGCGTCCCAGCGCAGCGCCCTCCGAGGTGGAGACAGGTGGGCTCGGCGGGCGGGCGGGCGGGCGCCTCCGGAGCCTCCCGCCCCAGCCCCCGCCCCCGTCCCCGCCCCCGCCCCCGCCCCCGCCCCCGCCCGCGCACCCAGCGCCCGGCGGCGGCGGCGGCGGCGGCTGCGGCGGTTCCTCGCCAGATCCGGCGAAATCCCCGGGTTTTACTGCGACTTGCCCCCGTGGAAATCTCTGCGGATCCCGGCTCTGAGCCGGGCGTCTCCTCGACAGAATTTATTTTTAATGAAGTGCTACTCCACAAGTAGGAGTGCGCCGCATGCTGCTATAAGCCATAAAGAAACAAGGTAGATGGGCGGGTCATGCTCCTCGCCCCCGCCCCCGCCCCCACCCCCGTCTCGTCCCCGACATCGACGACCGCGCACCGCGCTCCTCTCCCGTCAGAGCGCGCCCTGTCTGTGGAGGGCAATGTCTACGAACAAACGCCTAGAAGATTCACGATTCTCTCGTGAATAATAAGACCCAAAACGATTTTACAGACATCTGACACTACCCTTTAAGTAAGAAGGTTTCCAGTGTCCCGTCAAGATATAACATAATTCAGAAATGTATTCCTTCTTGATAGTTGAAAATCTTGATAGTTTTATTTCAGTCTTAAAGATACTACAAACTTAAAAGTGATTGTAAAATAATAATTAACGCATTTTGCAACAGTTTGTGACGTTTATCGTTATTAAATCTCTTTTGCATAAAATTACTTGATACAAGAGCTATACACATTCACATCAGTATGCGACAGAGAAGCGATTAACCTAATCATACATCTTCTACACTGACATGCAAGATCAGATATAGAACATGCAAATGATTTCAAGCTTTTGTTCCAAAGCTGTTCTTCCATCATTTGGGTCACACGGAATACATATACAATAAGAGAACCAATAAATATTGACATACAAACAGTGCAAATTATCTTTTAGAATTTCTGGAGTCTCATCTGTAAACACTGTTTTAGAGAATCCTTTCCCGCAGGTTTCTGTTTATTTGATATTTCCAAATCTCGGTCGTTCGAAATCCTAATACTTTTCTAATTATTCAAGTCTTTCCGATAGTCTATGTTCATTTATTTCTTTTTTTAATAAATATATTTCAAATTTTTCAGTACGCTTTAAATTTATTTAGTAAACAAGCGTGTAATTTTTACTCAGTATTAGTAAAATAAGCATTTTTGCTTCATTTATTACATCACTGCGATTTGTTACACACTTCTACAAGTCTTTTGCAAGCAAAGACAGTCCATGCAAGCGCGCGTGTTCGAACGGTCCTCTTCGGAGCGCGTTCAATGAAGTTACGGTCTCGTTATTCCGTCTGCACCCAACGAACAGTAAAAATCGCGTAAAACGAAAGAAGAAGAAAAAAAAAGAACGAGCGAAATAGAAGCCCCGCTGCAATCCAATCGAACGATCGAGCGAAGCGGCGCGAAAACTAGCGCGCGGCGGTCGCGTTCTAATTGATTATTAATGACACGTTGGCCGCGCTGGAAAAAGCACGGAACGGCGGGCGGGCAACCGGCCCGGGCCGGGCGTTGCGCGGCGCCGCTGTAATGACGGGCGGCCCCGCCCCCGCCCCCGCCCCGCCCACGCGCCTTCGCGTGATTGATTAGGCCTAATTATGCCCGGAATAAATTTATTCGCGCCCGCGCGCGCCGCCGCCGGCTTAGCGGCGATCCGCCGAGTGCAGAAAGTGGCGAATAAATTTGGCGCTTTTATCGACGTTAATGAAACGCGCGTGACTGTTTCGCGGCGCGCTCGGCGGGCGCGGCCGCCGGTGGTTGATCGTGGGTTGCGCGCGGATTAGCGCGATGGACGGGAAGTAACTGCTTGTAATGGCGGTCGTGAAAGGAACATGCTGTGTCCGCTTTGCGAGTCATTTTTATCACGTCCATCCCGTTTTCACTTGTATTTCTAGTCGTCAGATGAATTCTCTTGAGAATTAGTGTGGACATCACATTTAAAGAAAGAGTAGTGACTTGTACGAGAGAGTAATTTATCAAGGCAGAAATTCGCTTTAATGAATTTGTCTCTTAAAATGGTTTGGAGACTGTAAGCCTTCACATCAGGTTACTATTGGCCTTTTATTTCATGTTCATCGGTCGTCTTAATATCAAAAAGATAATCTTTGTCGAAAAGTTTCTCAGATTTCAAATATCTTCCAAAGTAAAATCCCCCTGTGTCTTTAGAAACACTAATTCATAAATATTAGTTAATGGCTTAAAAGAAGGAAATTAGTTCAATCTTCCGGATTACTTATCAATCTTTGTTCTATAAGAGAAAACGCTCTTGCTCTTGCCCTTGCTCCTTCCCACCCTTCCTATCACTCTCCAAGCCCTTCCCTCTCCCCTCACCCTGCCCACCCACCCAACCCCTCCCTGCCCCTCGCCCTCCCTGCTACTCCGTTCATGTCGGTTCCTCTTCATCCCTCCCTCTCCCCCTCCCTCGCATTTCCATCCCTCTCTCCCTCTTACCCACTCTCTCAGCACGGAAAGTCCTCACGTTTCTGAGATGTTGAGGGTCAAGGCTCAGTCGATATGTTCACATTAGACCTTAGAATTATTTGAATATTATTACCTATTTTGTAAGAAAAGTGTATTTTTCAAATTATACATACAAGTACTACACTTAACCTACCACTGCACACTTTTTCGTATTTATTTTTATTCATTATGTTGTGTACATGTTGTTTTGAAGCAGCGACAATTGTTTTCGATGATGCGTTTGTTTTCTACACTTAGAAGTTTGATAGAAACTTTTGTAGAATGTAAAATTTAACATCAGTTAAATTTAAAATTTAACATTTTAGTTATATAATTATTATACGAGACAAAATTTGAGAGAATAGCGTATTAAACATCTGTCGTGTACTTTGCATTTCGTAGATGTCGAATTCATCATCATCACCATCAGCACTTCCAGAACCATTTCCACCAACCGCCGCTGCCGCCACCACTACCACCACCACCACCACCATCACCACCTTTAGCACCCACCACCACCTCCTGCACCAGCAGCACCACCACCACCAGCATCACCACTACCGCCATCACCACCTCCATTATCAACACACCGGTAGGTCGGTTAGGGTCGTTTGCCCTCAGTTATGAAGTTGCCATTTTATAGCAAAGGTAACATTACGTAACCTGCCCTTCGTACCCTTTCAACACATCACTGCAGCTTCTACACATTAGCCGCCTGCAGCCCTAATGTTCTTGACGGCATTGCATATCTAATTCGTGCATTTATAATATTGTGACGTCATGTCTCAGAGAACACAGACACGAGCTTTCATATATACAGTTATATTTACAGGTAAAACAAAAATGTATGTTGAAATATTTATGCTTTACACACTAGCTCTGATAGGCCTATTATCTCCTAATCGCGAGAGCGATCCTAATCCGATTGATGATCAGTTTAATTTGAGGCACTCGCCACTCCTAAATTTGAAATGCGCACAAGCTTCCGTGACCGGATGTTACTCTCGGACACAAAGTCGTTATAGGCGCATCGATCAATGATTTGCCTTGATCGCATGAGCGATCTTAACCGATTGGATCGTGGATCTCAACCACTCCTCACCTCGGAGCTCGCACACATCATTCCCACGTGACTACAGTCACACCTGAGACAAAGTCCCCACCGGGGGGTCAACACATGACTTGTCTCGCGAGCCCTGCTCGCCCCACCGCCCTGGCACAAGTTTCGTGCATCAGCACGAGGTTCTACCACTTTCTCCAGAACCCACCCACTGGCTCTGTACACTCCTTTACATACCTGTCCCTCACGCGACATACTACACCGCCTCCACACCTTGCTTATGCTTGCTTACGGGCCCGGTGTTTTAGTCTCCCTTCGCCACGTGCTTGCTGTAGGGAAAGCCTTTCTCTCCCTCCTGTGGAGAGGCGATTTCCTATTGCTAATCCCTTTCCGGCCGATCCCAAATAGCTACCACGAGGTTCGCTCGCTAATACTTTACAATATGTTCTTCGATGAAAACTTAATTTTTTGCTTGAGATACTCAAAGTATACCGTGTACCATTTTTACATACTTAGTTGACGTCGTTAATGGTAAGCTGCTAAAAAAATACACATTTTGTTCCTTTTCTGTAAAAAAATTTAACTTATACATTTGATTCGCTCTCACTCAATTTGATTTTAATTTACTATTTTACTGCCTAGCCTGCAATCTATTGCTTAAGACTTTTACAAGTTAGAATAACCCTCTGGTTACTCTACAGCGAGAAAAAATTCTCTGCAACACGATTTGCATCTGCAGCTCTTTGAGATACGATGTGACACTTGTCAATACGAAATACCATGATTCGGATTATTGTTTAAGCATTCGTAACATTAAACAATTTTTTGGAATGAAATACATTGATATTTAATTAAGATCGTGTTACTACGCCAGATGTAACCTTTCCCATTTGGAGTGGTAAATATATTTTCTAATGGCTGGCATCTGTGCTGCATACTTCGCATTGTTATGTTGAATTCTTGCACTATCCTGTTTTCTCGTTGAGATCTTCAGTTTTCGGGTGATTTAGTCAAGACTTGTAAAGTGGAATTGGATTACAATGGACATGTCATTTTTTTCAGGAACTGATCTTAGCGGTCAAGTCGGTTACAAATGGTTCTTTAGGACAAATTTCCCACTTGTAATTTTCATAATTACAGATTTTAATAATATATTATCGTATATATGACTCGAAAAATGTAGCTGTACATTGCTCAGGCAAAATATTTTATATACAGGAAAGATGGCTTCTGAAAGATTTAGACGTTGACGAATCGACCTTTTGAAATTTTCCCTATTTATGAATGAATATTATTGTCAATATATACTACATTATTTGAGTTTCTTTTGCATTTTACTCCTATGTAAAATGAATTATGAGTGATACACCACTTGTTGAAAAATAAAAAAGTAGGAACGAATATTTTATTAAGGTAATAATGAAATAGCAAATGGAACTGACATACGAATGCTTTTGAACTGAGTTAACCTTGGTTATATTAGTATTCAAAATATTTTATCTCCCCATAATCAACTAAGAATTTTGCGGCATTATTTTCTCTCTGATAATTTTGCAAATATGGGAAAGATATTCATGAAAGACAGTTTTATATCAATATCATCTGTATAGATTTTTTAAGAAAATTACATTATTTAAAAGTTATATTAACCAAAAGCGTAGTGCATAACATGGTTAAAATAAATCTTAACGAATATTTGTTTTATAACAAACTTACCAGTCAGCTATCAAATATCCACGCTTCCTTTTGGAAATATTTCCTTTTGATTTGTTATTGACTTTATTTATCGACTACTTGTACATTTACAATTTAATATATACAACTTAAATTTCGATAATTTGTATCCGATCATTCCGTACAATTACGATCGCGAAATATTTTTTGAAAAGCGTATCTGCGTCTTCGAGAGTCGTGTGTCTTAGATTCCACCCGTTTCGACTCGCCCCTCGAGTGCTCTTGAAGCGGGAGACGCTGAGCGGGGGCTGCGCGGGGGCGGCGCGGGGGCGGCGCGGGGGCGGCGGGGTCGCGCGGCGCTTGCTGCCTGCCCAGGCTGTACCGCGCGTATTGATCTGCCGCCGCCGGCAGCCCGCCGCCGCCGCCGCCGCCGCCTCCACCACCGCCGCCGCCAGCGCCACCGCCACAGCCGCCGCCACCAACACCGCCGCCCTTAGCTTCCGCGTGCAACACAAACAGTGGCCCCGCCAACGCAGCGCGGCGAGCGGCTCCGATCTGCGGCGCGCGGGGCTCGGCGCGCTTTCGTCCTCTTCACAATTCCGCTCCTCTCTTCGCGTTTGTTTTCGATGGAGGGTTTAACAATCCGCACTCGTATCATCTCTGGGTGGTAAAATTTTCACTTCATTGCTCTTTTGGCCCGTTGAATATCCATCGTTGTACATCATACGACTCTTCATTTGTTTTGGTCATTCGGCTACGTCCCATAGATCATTAGCCAGAACTTGGATTCATGGTAATCCATTCTGAATACAATTTTATAATATAGTAAATATATAATGATTTTACATAATGGTTAAATTGAACATCACAGCATTTTATAAGACATTCCACATAGGTTACGGTTCGTCGTATTCACATTCAAATGGAATTCAATGGCATTTCAAAATCCATGAATAGAAAAATATTATTATTAAAGATTTTTCAGAGTTATTGCATATGTAAATAAATTTAATTTATCACAAGTCGAAATATAATTCAGCTAATATAGATTTAATCTCTTTCTTAAATTTTAAGATCAAGTAAATTAGTCAACAATTTCGAATGCAAATTGTAATAAATCACAATATGAATTTTCAATTCTTAATTTCGAATTATTGCCGCTTAAAGTCAAAATACGGTGGCGAAAAAGCGCCCCAACGTGTCGCTTCTCAGAACTCAGATTGCTTCCTACCGAGAGTAGCGTTTGAAAAGTCTTCAGTTTGCGACCGATCGTAGTACTGTGCACACGTCGTATCCATTGGGCAGAGGGACTTCCCGCCGACCGTGAACATATATACTCGTAGAGAGAACATTGAGAGCCGTTCGCGAGCAACGGAATCTTTTGTGTTCTCTCCACCCCATCCTTTTTGGCCAGGAACACGCCCGCGCAAAGCTGTCCGAATGACCCGTGCGAGAGGAAAGTATTTGCACCTTTGTCTGAGGGAGCGACATCGTCTTGGGACAGGGATTGAAAGGTGGATCTGCGAAACCGATTCCACCGAATCGTTCGCGGAGAAGATGGTAAAACTTTTCTCTTTGGATTTGAGGCTTTAGAATATTTTGCGGAGCTCTTTCAAAACACTTTGAAAAAAACGAAGCGAAATAGTAATAGAGTAGGGTACTGTCTGTACCAATCAGCAACCGCAATAATAAAATATCCCTTAAAAGTTACAATTACTGTGAAATATTATTGTTATAATGTTCGATTCTAAACACTGAAAGCTTCATGATCTTACACATTCATGCATTGAACTATCAATACCGATATCATGTGTAAGTATAAGCAGATATCGACATACATTTCTACACCAACACGTGATTGTGTATTTATGCCTTAGAGACCGTTGGCTTGTTGGTGTCGTCTGACTATTACCTTTGGTTACCAGCACATCATGATTGTAGTATAAATGATTGCGCTCAGATCCTAATTCTCAGTGTAATAACCACTCGCAGTATTAGGTTATGTTTTTCAAAATTACACGTTTAAACGAAGTTGACTTGAACATCTTTAAAGAAGAAGCATTCTCGAACCCAGGTGCATACGGGAGGCGACAATTTGGCGTTTGGAGTTTACAAAGTAAGGTGGTGCGAGAGCGCTTCTCGCCGCCGGCGCCGCCGCCGCCGCGCGCGGCGACAGCGAACTGCCAGATGGAGCGTCGCGAATGCTGGCGCGCTTCCCGAAATGCACTGGCCGGCCCCTGCGCTCCGCCCGCACCCGCGTCCGCGCCCGCGCCCGCGCCGCGGTCCGCCGCCGTAAACCCGGGAACGCGGCCATTTCGGCGGCGCAGCGCCTTGCTCCGTCTCTTTCTCCCTCCTCGCCGTCTTCCTCCGCGGATCGCTCTCGCTTTCGTAGCGGCTGCCTGGCTGCTGGCGGAGGAGGAGGAGCGGGCGGCGGGCGGGGCGCCGCGCGCCGCCATGTTTGGGCCGCCCGGCGGGGGCGACGCGGGGGCGACGCGGGGGCGGGGCGGGGGCGCGGGCGGACTGGCGCCCGATACGCCGCCGCCCGTATCGCGCTATCGAAGGCGCGCGAGGTTTCCTTCCGAAGGAGCGGAGGCACCGCCCCCCCCTTCCCCCGCGTTGCACAACATTCGCTTCTGACCTCTCACTAATAGCGGAATGTAACATTTTGCCCTTACGTCGATTATCACCATTACATTCACGTTAATATTTTTGAATTGCAGAGCTCAATTGAATACATAAATGATTGTTATTAACAAATAATAATAATAATAATAATAATAATAATAATAATGTTCATAACAATAATTTATCTATTCAATTGAAATTTGCAATTTAAAAAAACTACCAATATTAACGTGTATGTAATGGTGATAATTGACATAAGGGCAAAATGTTAATAATAATAATAATAATAATTATTATTATTATTATTATTATTATTATTATTATTGTAAGCCCAAACTATAATTATAAAGCGAAGCCAATATCGGAAAACAAAAATTACAATAGATTTTTCTTACGATATCCAAATACACACGGAAAAAACCATTGCAGCTATTTTGGCCAGATATCGTAATTCTCGACTTCGCAACCAAATGGGCCTCCTTTACTGATATCACGCATCCTTCAGATCACAACATTAATAAGGCAAAAAGGGTCACCAATTATAGGCTACCTCCTTGACCACAGAATTCAAAAAAATATATCGCTTTAAGTCTGTAGAATTTATACCCTTTGTTATTACAACTGGTCGGGTCTATAAAAACTAAGAAAGTATATGCAAAATTTACAGTTAAACACGAATGTAATAATCCTTAAAACGAAACAAATCTGCCATCTTGGAAACCTGTCGAATAAATCGCACCGTGCTGAATTTATCATGAGCTATAATCTAGTATATGGTCTGCCCAGTGTTAGCCCCACCCACCTAAGAAAATCGGATGTTGAATCTCCGAGGCTAAAGCAAATAATTATCATAATAATAATAATAATTATTATTATTATTATTACTATTTCTTTTGTGTACTACTTAATATTGATTAGTGAGTTAATTCTAAAGAACTATTGAAAAATATATAAATGTTTCCAGGAAGTGAGGAAAGACCTTAAGAATTCCCAACCTTCAGATTTTCCATTTTCCCAGATCAGACGATTTGAAAGTGTCGCTTTTGTTCTACTGATCGACGTAAACGTGTACAGAAATGTTTTGAAGGATGAATATTCTTACGATAACGTTTTACAGTCCTCGAAACCGGCTGAAAATTACTTTAGTTATTTTTTACCCCGGTTTTCTAATGAAATAAAATATTAACGAAATAATACAAGTCATGAAAAATATTAAAATTATTTAACGAACTTTTTAACTGCGCCATTTAGCTTATTTTCCATTGGTTACTAATATGAGTAATTTTGGAAGCCAAAAATAGAGGTCGAGCTTGAAGGATACAAGTGTTTACCACTAAACAAAATAGTTACAAACAACACTGAATGAAAAAATGGATCGTTTTGCAAACGGGTGTATAAAATAATAGGTAGAAAGAATATTACATAAAAATTCAAAGACATCTGTCTTGTATGAAAATTATTGTAATATCGATGAAGTGTACATTAAAATAATTTGCCTTCGGCAAAGAATATATTTATATCGAAATAAATGAAAAAGAAATAGAACCTAAATCATGAACTTAAATAATTAGAGAAAACTTAAATAATAGCATTAAATAATAATTAACATTTCGTAATTGTGATTGGCAAACATCATAACAAATGATACTATTAAAATAATGATAATAATAACAAAGATAAAGTTGTTTCACATAAATATTTTTCCTCCAATTCATCATTTTCATATTAAATTAAATATTCACTCATTTTTAAAATATTTTTATACCTATTCTTTTCGTTAATATAAATGAATATTTAATTAGGACTGATACTGCACGTTTATTGTTCTTTCTTCATCAAGTTAGTGTTGAAGGACATCGTGTCAGCTATTCCTACGTAGAGAAGAAGAATCCTGTCTCTTTCGTTTTGCAGAGAAACGTTTGGGCGCAGAATCCGCCTGAAGGCAGCCAACAAGTGGCGCGAGCGCGGTGGCCGGTCGAAAAGCATTGGCAGTTTCTAGTGCAAAACAAATGTTTTCGAATTTTCTGTTCAACACGGTCATAATTTATTTCTCGATAATCGGTGTCGACAGAACGTATTTTATTTCTGGCTTTAGGTGCTTGTGTCGTAATTTCACTACAATGGAGAATATTTGAAATTAATTAAGCCCGATCGAGGCTAATGCTGCGCACGTCGATTTAATTGGTGTGACGTAGCAGCACGACGGCGGCGCATAGTGCACCGGCACGCCGCCCCCGCTGCGGTGCCGGTTCGCACATTATTCACGCGTTGATGAACTAATTAGCGCGTTGAAAAATATTACGCGGCGAAATCTCGTGTTCTTAACCTGGATATCCGGGGGCTACATGTGCATTTCCGCCCCTGGCAGCTCCGGTGCATCGTTAACCGCGCTCGGTTAATAGAGGCAATGCGAAAAATGCATGCATTTTTTTGTTGCCTGCCATGCGTGCGTATTCACAGCATTTGATGTGTCACTGTTGATTCTGCGACACAGGGAAACACAACAGTTTTTCGATTTATGCATTAGCGTTGTGTGATGCTTACAAGAAATGATTTCATTCCTGAATTATTTGCATTTGCCTGGCTTGCTACTTGACAATTTTGAACGAGAATTGGAAATGGTTTTTAACTACCTACTTCTTACTTCTACTTTCCTACTTCTTATTTATGTTATTAGGAGAGTTATAATCTTACGCGTGTCTTGGAATGTGGATTGTGGATTACACTACAACGTGAATGACTGAGGCTTTGTAGTAGCGTTTTGTGCAGGTTTCCTTATTTTAGCATATTACATGAGCGCAAAATTATTTTTCATTGATAATCCAAATATTTATTAGCATTAATTACTGTACAAAGAACGTGCTTTATTTTCTTAGGCAAGTAAGAAAACCGACCGTTGGCGTAAACAAAGCATCAGCGAAGCAGCGGCAGTGGGCGCGCCGGTCATTACCATGCGGCCGCCGCTCGATCCGGCTGCGGCGGCGGCGGCGGCGGCACTCGGGGCGGGGCGCGGGGGGCGGGGAGGGGCGGAGTCAGCGAGTCGCGGCGACCGGATCGCGAGTTTTCGCGGCGGCTTCCGCTGGCCGAGTCCCGACTTCGATCGCGGCCGGCGCCGAGCGATGAGTTGTTGGGCTCCGGTAATCCCCCGCGGCGCGGCCGAGCCCGCGTAATGCCGTTCTCGGCGATGGCGGCGGGGCGGCGCGGGGCGGGCAGGCGGGAGGCTGGGCGTCGCGCCCCGGCGCCGCCGCCGCCGCCTCCATCGCCGCGTTGCCGTGCCCGGTAAGCTCCGGATTACGCGCGGCGCACGCGCTTGCTCCCGATTAAAAGCCGTCATCGGGCGCGCCAGATTTATAGGCTCGCCCGCCAGCAGTCGCCGCCGCCCGCGCTGGCGACACTGCCCCGAGCGCCCCGCCCCGCCCCGCCCCGCCGCCGCACGCGCTCCGGGAGACGTTTTTCCTTCAACTCAAGTTTACTCATTCGCGAGTTCATTTTCACACGGACTATATTTAGAAAACACATTGGTTATCACAGAATCTTGTGAGTTTTGGCGAACGTCAAAGCCCAAAATTAAACACGGAAGAAGCGAGCGAACACGTTATTTCCTTCTCATGGCTCAAAGAGATGACTCCTAAAACGAAAAAGGAAGTCACTTGGAAATTTATTTAAAAGTCGAATGTTTAAACATGAAACACAGAAAGAAAATTTATTTTGACAGTGTAGTAAATTACTGCCAAAATTTAAAATTTTGGTAGTATAGTACTTGATGTTTCGTATGGAGTTGAATATATTCGATGTTAACAATCGATGTCGATACAATAACGGGCTTGAATTGTGTTTTCATTGATGATCATGGTGTATTTTTTGTCAGGCCCCTTTCTTGTTCTTATTCTTCAATTTGTAACACCGCGTATGTGTCATCTGTGGAAAAGAAACAGCCCAAGACGCTTTCGGGCGAGATAGAGAAAAAAAGGAGAACCCAAGAAGAGCATCTGGCGCCTGGAGGCGTTGAGGGAAAGAGGGAGGGGAGGGGAGGGGGCGGTCCCGGGGCTCTGCGGCCGCCACCTTTTTGTTAGCGTTATTAGGGCCCGCGCCCCTCGCCCCGCCCCCGCCCCGCTTTAGCCGCCCCCGGTGCCGACATGGGCCGGCGTAAAGTCTGATCAGCGGGATGGGCGGCGCCGCTCCGTAAATTAAGTTCTCGAGACGCGGCCGCCTCCGCTGTTGCCCCGCCCCCCTCCACCTGCGCCGTCCCCCGCCTGGCTGGCCTGCCTGCCTGCCAACGCCTCTGGCTTAATCGAGCGCCACGCCGCCGCCCCGGCCGCCGAGGGGCCACCCACATCACTGTGCCGGGGCGCCACGCAGCAACTGAGAAAATGGCCGCCGCCACGGGACCACGCATCACACACTTCTACGGACGGGATTTGGCGGAATGACATGTGCGCTCTTTTGCCTTCTGGTAATTAGCACGGACATTTACCAAGCGATGTTTTCACTTTCTCTAATACAATTTCTGAATATAAAATAATAAAATAGCCTTGGGGTAATTGGAAACACACGGTAGGCATTCTAAAGCAAACTATTCTTGCAATATTCAGTAGTGATAATGTTGAAGAAGTTTGAAGTCTCGCACAATGAATTCCCAGCAATGAACGGGCCTTTCGTATTTTCCTTTCAAATAATATTAAATATTTGATGAAGACAAAGTTGGTGTTTATCTTTTGTTTATTAATCGTTCATCAATATGTCTTTAGTTGCTAAAAATTATTTTGATATTCCAATATTGTTTAATACGCTTACAACTCTATTTGATAACAGGAGAAAAATGATTCGCCGACAGTAAATATTCCTGTCACAGAGGAATTCAGTGTCTTCATTGAATATGCATTAATATGAGTTTTTATTAAGTGTATTTTTTATTTCCCTGTTTACATTGAAATATGAGCAGAAAAAGTAAGACAAACTTTTAAATGTCCTTCCAAAATCCCGTGTGACCGTAATTTCAATTCGAAACTGATATATTATTTAAAATGACATCGATAGGATTTGTTGCCGATATTACGTACGTCACGATGGAGCAAAAAATAATGGGTCACTTTCTGAAACGCTATTTGTTCATAAAAATCCCTGTCCGACAATATAATTACCCCTGCATTTTATACTTAAACTGCTTTTAAAACAGCGACATGTTTGCGTAATTTTTATAAACCACCCTATCTAAAATTATTTACCCATCTGGGGCTTCGTTCTGAGCTCATTATCATAGCCGAGAGTGGCGAGAAATTGATTTTTTACGATCACGCACCAAGCCGCTGCGTCGCGCAAAAACCGATATCCGTGTTTAGATTTCATTTAAAAAACCGCACATGGCATCCACATTAAGTGGTATTTCCGTTAATGGCCGCGCGTATGCCTTCATTTTGAATATTGCCGGCATGACGTGAATAGACATAGGAGCGATTAACGTGTAATCAAGTATAATCCCGTGCCGGAGGATTTCATCAATGTGTGATATGTATCTACAGCTTCGCCGGGTGCATTTTATATTTAAAAAAAGAAGGCTTGATTGGTTGCATGCGCACATGTGAGGTTTACCTGTAACAAGGCCGTCTATATATAGCGAATTATATCGAATTATTTAGCAGCTTTCGGCCAGCTAAAACATTAATTAAACAAATCCCCCGCGCGATGGCCCCAGCGCTACTGCCAGGTAATATCAGCTTAACGTGTGTAATCATTCCAAGCTTTCTGTAGGATTTAGGGTCCTTATTTTTAATTGCGTGTAAATGTGATCCGTATTGGAGCCCGCGGATCTGTCAGCGGCCCGTACGAGCTCTGCGTGCGGTATTACGGTACAGTCGCGTCCGAAAGCCGCGACCCCCGCGCGCGCCACCGTCGCCCGCCGCCGCCGCCGCCGCGCGCGCCACCGTCG
The DNA here is from genome assembly GCA_031308135.1 of Acheta domesticus. NCBI lineage: Eukaryota > Metazoa > Arthropoda > Insecta > Orthoptera > Gryllidae > Acheta > Acheta domesticus. The sequence continues at coordinate 16,793,115 of JAHLJT010009436.1, forward strand.
CCACCCCAGGTAATTACACCCTATTTTCACGGGCGCTTTTTTCAGTCCCGCGAGGCTGCGCCGGGAGTTAAACTGCCCCGCGGAGGCCGGCGCTCGTTAAACTGATTGTCCTAATGCCGCGAAAAAACCGCACGTGGGCGGTGCATCAAACGAGTACAATTATTTTTAGATTCATTCGTTATTTAAAAAGTTAATGAAACCGCTGCCAATGAGGCGGATTGCCGGACGCCGCGAGACGAGATGTCACGGTCGTAGAGGACTGCCCCACCGTAAGGGAGGATGAGGACGGTCTGCGTGCCAGACTGCTGCTGGGCTCGTGGCTGTGTACTGGATTAGAAGAGATAATTCAAAAATCCTCAGCCCCATTTACCCAATTCCCTGCGTCAGCGAGGTCTCGGCGCGGAGATCCTTCGCAGGAAGGGTCTTTGGCGAGAGATCCTTTTAAGCTCCGTGGCATTATGCTCCGTTCGTCCTCTCTGTGGTGCGTTTCGCAGGTGTGTGAGAGCGGAAGGAAAGCAATAATCGATGCGCCATTGATAAAAAATAATTCAATAAATTAGTTAGAGAATTTCATTCCGTTTTGAACATAGCAGACCGTTATTTTAGAGGCTACTCTGTGAACAATTTGCGTATAGATTTCTTTTTTTCCTTCAACTACGTTTCAAATTCATGATTTTCATCAACCTCTCAATTTTTCCAAACTTTTGTTAATAAAATAAATTATTAACTCTGTAATGACACATTTATTTCTTATTCTTAAATAAGAGATGAATGTTTTTAAAGCCGTGAACGTACTATTATTTACTTCCGTTTAAATGTAAATAAATATATAAACAAATAAATGAATTAGATAGTTGAAACCTCTCTATTTTTCAAATAGGACGACCTCCGATTTTCAAATGCATCTGAAAAAATATAATTTTAAATTCTAAAATTATTGCTGTCAATAAGTTATTCTTCAATCTCAGTCTTCCCAATTTAATATGTAGTTTTCAAATGTTGAATTCTACAAAATTTGGAATTTTTTAAGAATTTGGAAAAACAATTTGATTTAAATCAAGGGAACCAACCACGTTTTCCCCACGCGTCAAGCGGCGGGCCTTAGCTCTTAATGGGATCTATTTAGGCTACTTGAAATAAGTACATTCAAATTTTGAAACGAATATTTGTAATGAATGAAATTTGTCCACTCGGTACACACGGAACAAGCTGATACCCGCCCTGCATATTTATTGCAAGTAGTTTCCTCTCATAATGTTCAGACTTACACTTCAGCTCCGTGTCAGAGCGATAACCCACACTACTCTGCCGCACGCGCACGCGCACGCGCGTTCGAAGCGCCCGCAATTGTCACGCGTAAATAAATCGGAAGAGTGCGCGGAAGCCATTTTATCTATAAAAACAAAATGTCCGTCGGGATAAAAAGCGGCCACGCACAAAGGCAAATCGCACGTGGATAGTTTAATTTGATTGTAAATTCGCACGCAGCCCGAGCGAGCGCGTTCGCGCGCGGCCCGACGCCGCCGCGAGAGCGCGTCTCTATCGTCGACCGTTCGCGCGCCGCGCCGCGTGTTCACACAAACGCCCCCCGCAAACGACCCCACCCACATGAATAAATAAGGGATCCGAACTAACCATTGAGGTCCATTATGGTCACACTTGACAGTTGTGGAGCGCGAAGCGGCGGCGACTGCAAAAAAAATTGGAGCTGCAATGTGGACAATTGAGTGATAGGCAAATCCCCAATCAATCACGAATTAATTAATAAATTACTATTGGCCGTGCCACTGTCAAGGGGCACCATAGTTTTAATTAATTACCGGAGCGGCCGTGGGGAACGGGCGGCGCGCCGGGACAAAAGCGGCCGCGCGCGGGCCGTCGCCAGCGGCCTCTCGCGGGAGTTCGAACACGCGCCTACGCATTGGCGGGCACGCCGCGCGCAGCTGCGAATACGGAATACTACGAATATTGTATGTTGTGTCATGTTACGTCATTGTCACGCAGACACGTTCAGTGGTTGTGACGGCTTTTTGAGCTCCTTCGGCGAAAGAATGCGATGAAAGAGAAGCATTCTAAGGGAATTTAATTGTAATAAAGTAGTTTTGTTAGAGATAAAAATGAATTAATTATTTCACACTACTTCTTTCTTCTCTTTCTGAGATAAATTTACTTGAAATGTTTACTGAAGCAAATATTGATCGCAAGCTTTTGGCTTCAAACATTTTTTTCACATTACGTTTAAAAGTTCTCGCTTTAAGAAATGAAAACGTTACACGCAGGAGGATCTGTTATGATTACAGAATTCGTTCGCAGTTTGAGACTCTTATACTTTCGTTTTTATCACAAAGTGTATTGTCGATAAACTGAGAATATTGGGGCAGCCTTCGTGACGGCAGAATCAAAGGTGTCGGTGCCTCTTGAACTGAAATCAGTTGTATAGTTCCCGTCTTGGGTGACGGATGATCCTTACGTACATCAAAGATACCGCAGGAGATTCAGGAGATAAAGATGCAGCAGGAGTACCCTCATGCCTGTCCATTTGTGAATTGTCAGTCGTGCCATTATCATTTACATTGTGTTATCGCTGGAACAAGCTACATCGGTGCTGAACTATGTTTCTTGTATCAATCATATAATTTCATGACAAGACAGACTGCTTTTAATATTTCATCAAAAATGCAGTAGTGGGCGCCTTTACTGAGGTTATTTGATATTATTTCTTATAATAGGCTTACTTGTACGAACTCAGCCAAAAGAAATAAATGTTTCGTCAAATAACTTTGAGTTAATTGTCTGCAATAAGTTACAAATTTTCCTTTTACAAAAACTTACATAATCAATTGATACATCTTTAATACCCTTTTTCAGACGATCATAACGATCATTGATGCCACGAAATTTCCCACAGAAACCTCCCGCCTTGCTGAGCATCACAGAGCCCGGAGGCCCGCGCCCCAGAGCGTACTTTGGGTTTCGATTTCCCAGCGCGTGCAACCTCCCGGAGCCGTTCATCTGCCCGCGGGTGTTTTACAAAGCAGATTAGAGGCCTCGGCGTTCTCCTTCCTTCAGTGACGGCGGCGGCGGCGGCCCCGGCGTGGCTATATCACCCGGCGGACGTATTTACGCGTGGGTCTCAGTTTACAACCCGACGCGTCCGCCGCTGCGCCCGCCCCCGCCTCCCGCCCCCCGCCGCCGCCGCCAGTGGCGGGGGCGGAGGGTCGTTAACCAGCTCGGTGCGTGCCGTTACCGCCTCCCCCTTTATCGGCCATCTCGAATTTACGCGCCGCTGATGTGAACACGCTATGACCGCGCATAACCGCGCCGCCCTCCGCCCGGCTCGTTAGAGTTTCAATTTTTTTGTTCGCGCTGATTGTTAGCGCGCGCGCGCGGGCGGCGCTAGTGGAGTGCGTCGGGACGCGGTGCAACGGACGCCGCGCGATGAGCCCTGGAGGGCGGCTCGGCCCCCGCGCGGCCCGCCCCGCCCGCCCCGCCCCGCCCCGCACCGCCCCGCCCCGCCCCGCCCCGCCGCTCGATCGAATTCCCCCGTTCTGTGGTTTTTTCAAAGCTGTTTTTTAGCTCCCGCATTATATGCGGGTATTGGGTCGGAATGCACTGAAATGTTGTGTTTTTACCGAGAGTAGATCCACGAATATGAGGGTAATACGAAGATACGTTTACAATTTGTGCAAAATTCACTCACGAATTTTTGGGGGTGTTATTTGACCACCGTTTTCGGTCTTTGAATCTCTTGTGTGGCAGTTTTAAAGACGAAAGTTTATAACTTCATTTTTCTTAAATACGTTATTTAACTTTCGTAGCGTTCAAAATTTTAACTCGAATACTCGAGATAAATTACGCTTCGACACTGTGCAGTCGTTAGTCAATTCTGTGATTTGGTACATGAAGCTCATTCTACCGTTTTGTGGAAGAACCAGCAATATTATACATTAAAGGCTATAAAATTCATGGTTCATCCACCAAATAAAGAATTATTGTATTAATACTTACTATGAAGAATTAAAAATTGAATTGAACATGAAGATAAAAATTAGTATATTACCTAGTCAGAACAACTGAAATATAAAACTGCCTTATTGTCCTTGTCTGAGTTTCATTTCACAATTTTATAGTAATATCTTTCGTTTATATTGCACTCTATAATAACACTTGTCAAGAAAATACAGCAAGAAAATGCAGCGATTTATCTTCCATCATGAGTTTTAGTGAGCTTTCTTCGTTTTCTTTCAATACATTTAAAACAAAAACCGTTTTATTTTGACTAAATTATTTATATTTTGTGACTTTTTCGAGTACAAGAACTAATTTCTTTCTCGTGATTACATTTTGTTATTTAAATAATCCATAATGATTACTCTGAACTAAGTAAATAAATTGAAATGCAATGCATAAATTTCTCAAATCGGAGAAATGTACTCCAGGGATTAACATAGTTATTTAGATAATATAATAATAAGAATTAAAGTCTACGCTCTCAGAGGAAAGACGAGGAGAGATGGAGGCGTTGTCACGATAGCAGAACATGATCGCCGCGACGGGCATAGTTGATTCTGCGGCCGGGCGGCGGCGCTGGGGCGGCGCTGGGGCGGGCCGGCGGCGGGCGCGGCCCCGCCCGGCCGTTTCCCAGATCTACGGATCTGTTCCGTGGATTTAACCGGGCATAGAGGGCCGGATCTGCGCGGGATCCCCGCTATCCCTGCAGCTTTCGGGGAGTCTTACTGCGGATTCTTAGCGCACGCGTCGCGGCCGCCCGCGCGATAGCCATCGCCCATCGCCCGCCGCCGCCGCCGCTGGACTTCTTACGAACAAGGCCGCCCAACCGGCTCTCGTCATGGGCATTTTTTCTTCTGCATTGGAGGGACAGAGACGGAAGTACATCGTCCTTGAAAAGAGGTGGGATTTGGAGAAAATGAGAAAGGGGAAATAAGGCGTGTTCTTAGACTTGTATGATTTCGCAAGAAGTGTATAAAAAGTGCGATATGAAGTATGAAAATCTTCACACTAACAAAAGGAAGGGAGCGCGAATTTTTAAAAAAGTTAATACAATCTACAGAAATGCTTTTTTCAGAATAAGAGTTAAACAGAGGCAAAAGTATGAAAAAAGCCTCTTGCTGCACCTCCAGTAACCTTCGCAGATTACTTTTTCGTATCATAAAATTACACCAAATAATAATTTTCTAGAGTCTATACATCTGAACATATATACAGTCGTACATATTTGTATATTGCTTAATGCCAGCACAAACCTTGCTTTTTTGTAATACTAGAAATACATGTAATAATTTTGAAAACAAGCAAATATGTAACATCTTTTTTAATTGTAATCCGTGAAATGTACACAAGTTACATACTAAATCATGCTGCATTATGAATACTGAAAATACATATTATGAGCTTATAGATTTTCGGAGACCTTTGTCTCTTGCTTAATTAATGAGATCGGTTAGTGGTGGCCATTTAATACCGCAAATATATGCAAGCTGTATTACATTTCATTCGGTAATCATTTAAAATTATCATCATATTTGAGTTTGAAAGAATATCCGCTTGAAAATTATAAGGTCTTCGAAATAATTGGCATCTTATTTCTGCATTGTACACTCGTTGAGTGTGAGAGATATTTTTAAAGCATGCATTTTAGTTTGTTTCCGAAATTCCCACTTTCTCATTATTTACTATTATTGTATTAAAACGAAATAAAATATATTTTCCAGCAAGTACAGTATAAATAACTAAATTGATATTAGAACTAAATTGAAAATATTATTCTGCCTCTTCCCACTTTCCGCATCAATCGGAAGAACGATAATTTCGTAATGGTGTCTATTCACGTAGTTTTCAGTGTTTGTCTCTTGGCTCACAATGTTAATAACACATCTCAAAATATTTTTTTCTAATTTTTTATACAAATAAGAGTAACAACGTCAGAACCCGCCGTAACAAGATCCCGACTCAATAAAAATGCACCTGTAAATTGCGACTGCGATTTTCTCAACCCAATAGTCTCGTTTCCACAGACCTCAGCAACTCGTCCGTTTTCTTCAGCCCCATAAACTACCAGAGCGCGCGCGCGGCGGCGCGGGGCGAGGCGAGGCGAGGCGCAATGCGGGGTTTAATCTAGAGGAAACTACTCGGGTCGATGCGCGCGCTCGCAGACGCCCCGCCCCCCCGCCCCCCGGCCCTTCTTCACTGCCACCGCCCCCTTCGCCCCCCCTTCCCCTGCTCCTGCCCCTCGCAGCCTCCTTCCACGTCGCCTCGCCGGAGGGCCATCCTCCACGCTCCTGTCGTCTTCGTTGTCACCGCTTTTCCATCCACTAAGCATGTTTTTTCCATTTCGCAGTCTGTCTTTGGTTTTGCGATTTTCTGATGACATTGGGTCATTGCTACCATTCAGTTTTGTGCCTCTACTGTCCGTATCACCATTTCGTCTTTCCGGGTTATCTTTTTTTCAGCCCCGGTTTCTCTTCCAAAATGCTTACAATTTTGTTCCTAACGCCATTCTTCATTGTTCTCATTCAGCCATCTCACAGCCAACTCTCCACCGTTTACTCCCCCGACCTTTCGACTTCGCTTTTACTATTTCCCCTTTCCCATCCACACGAAAACGTTGTTTGCCACCATACTTGCCATTTTGCTGCCAAGTATATTCCGTAATTGTACTCCGTCAACTTGGAAGCTCAGCGAGAAGATCCACTCCTGCTGTTCACCTCAACTCTTCCACACCTATAGTATCATCATGGAACACCGTTCTTGTACTTGTCCCTTCCTCCGATTCCCCACCTTCTGTGTGTCTCTCTCCAGCCATTCGCCCTCGCATTTCTGGGGGGAGCGTGTGCCCCGTGCGAAGACGTGGCGCGCTCCTCCTGTGCGGGGTCGGGCGGCGCCATCGCCTCGCGAGGTACGGGGCGGCCGCCCCGCGGCGCTGCAGATCCACTGCGGCCGCCCCCGTCGCCCGCGCCGCCCGCGCCGCGGCGCAGCGGGCGCTGATTTATACTTGCGCCGCCCCCGCCCCCGCCGCCGCCGCCCTCGCCCCGGCAGCTGCTCCTTCCGAAAGCGCCTCTCTGCCGCCTCGCCGCGTGAGTGCCCCCCCCCCCCCGAGGACACACTCGTCATCGGACATTTGATTTGAAGACACGTTTAAAAATGCTCCGGACATTGGTTCTGTTCATTCTGGGAGTTCACCTACGAAAAATTAGAATCAAAATAGTTTCATTGCACTTGATAAAAGTGTTCAAGGATCCATATTTCATTGGCTCATATGGTATATTTGAAGAGCAACCATTCAGAGACCATATGCAGAACCACTTGGACCATATGTAGAACGACATGTCGGTCCGTTTTATAATTCCCTAATATTAATAAGTTTTGACAAATAAATTAGTAGTAAAGTTTGTGCATGTATCTTGAATGCGCCGGTAAATCTACAATAATAGGCTGACGCTTGTCAGAGAATGTTCTAGAAATCCATTTTTCAGTACAAAGCAAATAATTATTGTTCATCCTATAATGATCACTAGACTTGTCTGATAAAAGAATGCCGTCGCCAACGCCTGCACCTACCGCGAGTAAACGTCTGTTCCGCTGGCCGACAGCCATTTAACGCACCACCCAACTCGTTACCACTCGGCTAAAGCTGTTGTGAGGCGCCTGAAGCCAACAGGACACGTTAGTATCCCGGCTGCCGAAGCCCAAATCCCACGCCTCTCTTCAGAAAATTTACAGGTATTTAACCGCTCGCTAGATATTAACGTCGTGTCCTGAAAGATCGCGGAGTACTTTATCTTTGTCCGGACACATGGGTGTTTTAATTTATAGCGCTTTAACTGTGTATTTTTTTTATCAGTTCTAGTTTGTGCTGTCTTTTCAGTCCGATGTTAACCGTTTAATTGACTATTATCTAATTTGTCGTATTTTTTATTAAGTACTCAATAATTGGATTTTGTAATGAAGAAAGGTTTCTTATTTCTCTTCGTAGACAACATTTACGTTGGTTTTTGACAATATTTTTTGCTTAACTTGTATGATTACTTGCATTCACAGCGATGCGAATGATAAAGACAGTAATACATTTATAGAAATCTGAAAACATCCTCCGCGAGATGTCACGAGAGTCCGTTGGCACTCGCTAACCAGGCGGCGAACGATTCATTGGCTGTTAAGCTCCGTAGGATCTTAATATAAACCTCTCGCCTTTGAACTTATGTATGTTTGGGTTTCCTCAGCGACAACTAATGGCCTCATGTAAATTAACGCCCCAGAATAGTTGTCAGCAGCTAAATTTGTCTGGGTGCTCGTTGTCCTCTGGTCGTCGCGTGCCCCGAGCAAGAATCCGACATTTTGCGTATTTTTATTAATGCAGGTTATATTTAAAATAAAAATCTTCTGCAAAATAAATTGTTGTTATAAATATTGTATAAAATGCCATTCACATATACCCCATATAAAGTTTGTCTCATTTATCCATCGGTGTTTCCCCTCTCTTCCGCTTCTCTCTGTGTTTTGAGAATGTTCGGCCTTAAGCCACCATCCTGATTGAGGTTTTCTGCGTTTACTCAATCGCTTAAGGCGTATGCTGGGGTGGTCCCTAGTTTTGCTCTCCCAGATGTAAATGTACAGCTGGCCCTCCCCCTCTTAAAAGATTACTACTCTGTATTAATGAAGATTGAGTGGTTAGGCGGAAGAGCAGGCCCTATGACCTGAGCCTCACCATTAATAAAGACATTTTAATTATTATATTATTATTATTATTATTATTATTATTATTATTATTATTATTTATGGAGCTCATTATTCGGTGTTTACACGAATAAGAAAAAGATAGAATATTTGTCAGCATGAGCTTGAAAGTTGAGAGAAAAAAGTACAAGTTGCTACATTTGTTAACCGTTTCATTTCCTGCTTTTAAAATTTTCGTGCTCTTTTTTTCATGTTGCAGACCCAAGATGCGAGCAAACCCTACTTCAAATGGTTCTCTTGTCTTTCTGAAATGTGAGTTTTTAAATATATTCAGAAGTTTATTCTTATTTTCTACGAGTAAATATTTTATTTGGATATTTACTGAGATCATTCGTGTCTGATTACAGATATTTTATAATATCGTTGACTTTTATTTAATTTTGTTTCTATAAACATTTTAGCTTGTTTGAACGTAGAAGTCAGCGTACATTGTTTAATAAATTTTTGTGAGAAGCACATACTGGTCTCGTTAAATGGTTTTCTATTGCAATGAAGATAAAACAAATATTTAAAAAAATTAAAATAATTTTTTCATAATGAAGACATAAAATTATGTTATCGCATGAACGATTATAATTTTTGATTATAATGATTGATTGTTACTTAAACAGATATTGTATAAGCACATAAAACTGATGCAATGTGAATCGAAAGGTCCAAAACATGCGTAGCGTGACATGAAAACTTTCTCTGAAATGAAGGAGAAAAAGTCTTTCGAAATGTTAATCGAACAAACTCTAAAGACCCTAAATGACACTTCGATAAAAATTTGCCCATACCAATGTGCGGCGAGCGAGTAAATATTTTGCACCGGAGACACTATAGCTGATGCCTAGGAGAAGGCACCCGCCTCTGTCGCCTCCCTCCCTGACAAGGCACGCCATGGCCTTTCAACTCCCATATAACGGGGTGGAGACCATTACCACAGTATAACCAATATGTTCACTCGCGGCAAATCCCATTGAAAAAGATTTTCGATCACGTGACGTCCGCCATGTTGTTGGTATAACACCCAGCGCGCGAAATACATAATTACTACATTTAAAATGATTTTCTTACATTTATTTTATTCACTAGTTCAATTCATTTTATTATTCTATCCATTTTATTCAAATTCCACGTTCTCTGAAACAAATTAAACACATGTACTCAGTTCTCATATCACACGGTGTATGATATCCGAATGTATCTGCTGAAATTCTATTGGCTGACAACCAAGAACATGGCCGAGGTCTACCCAGCGCAAAACTACATTTTGGAGCAAGTGAACATACTGGTTATATATAATTGTCACCTTGTCGGGCCGACCAATTCTATGAACAAATTTAATTATCCTGGTTATGCTGTGCCATTATAGTGGCGCGCTCGCAAGACGCGAGCAGGCGCGAATGTTCCAAAAGATGGCGCCGATGTTCGTGCTTTCTTCAGTGGCTTCTTATATGTATATATTAAAAATAATTTAACATTTAGAAGACTCTTTTCATATTTCTCACAAAAAAGAAGCCAATTTTTATGTGCGGAAGTTGGCGAGCCTAACCTGCAGTTGTGCCCGGCAACACTAGCGCCCCCTACAGTGGCACCCTCCAGCTTCGTCTCCTCTTTCGATGGGGAGTTCAAAGGCAAAGCGGCACGCGTCGATCTGTTGCTGCGCAGCCGGGCACGCTCTCTTGGCACTCACCCGCCCCCGAGAGCGGTTCCTGGCGGCGGCGATGAGCAGCTTCACCAGGAGCGCACGTGGGGTTGTGGTTTGCTCGCCAGCGCATGACAAAGCAAATTCCGAAGAAAAAACATGTGATGGAAATGAGTGGTTTCACGAAATGTCATGAAGACACGCGTCCGCGTACATAGTTGGAAATAGTTGTCGCAACAATCTCTGAATTATATTAAAACACGTTTCTGTAGAATGATTATTAGTATTATTTTATTTTGTATCATAGCAAGGAAGGTTTATGAGGTGTGGAGACAATTTCTGACTACAATTTCTTTGAGCGATGGCGGAATCATGTCATGAGCATGCATTTTTTTTTTAAATTATGAATGGCTAGTGCTGAAAGAGTTTCTACTGCATCTTGGAATGAATCAATAACATGAAAGGAATGCGTATCCTAAACGCTAAATTTCAATGCAATTGAAATGGATAATTTGCGAAAAAATAATTCATGCGTTTCTATATTCTAATGTGCTTCAATGTTTGGAATTATATTAGATATCATGTTGACGTGTGCATACAAGTGTTTTAAGACATTACATCTTTCAGGTTATCTAGCGATAAAGATACGTATATTCTTCATGGGGAACATGTAATCGGATTAGTATTGAAACAGTTTTATTCATTACGTTGCTTCTCCAGATATGCCAATTATCTCAAATTAGAAATGAAAATAACGTTGTTTACCATTGGATCCTACTACTCCAAACTATCAAACTACAATCAGTGAACTTTGCCATGAATCTGTACTTTTGATATTGGTGGGTTTTCATCACGTTTTTCATTCGTTAGTTAATTTTTATAATTTCTCTTTAAGAACATTAGATTTATTAAATGCGAATGTAACATGAAGTAAAATGTCACAGTATTTAAAAGTAATCAATGCACATAATATATTTGATGAATGTTGCGGAATATTCTCTTGAAGAACAATCAGTGGAGTTCAGTTCGCTGATTCTCGTCACGCACATTCACGTCCAAAATTGAAGTATGTCTCTAGGAGACTATTGTCAGCCAATTCTTATGAAGATGACACTACTGTAGACAAAGATGATTACTGTAATCTCCTAATCATCAGTGTTTGAATAACACTATTACATCGAGTGCAAACGTAATCTCTGGTCGCAGTATAATGCGGCCTAACAGAAGTCGCAGCGCCACATGACACATCCATGGGCTTAGCGCCATCGCCGGAAGATAAAATCTGGGGCCACTCGGCGGCGCGGAAGGGGCCCCCGCTAAGCAGTGGCGACACTTCCGCCGCGCCCCCCTCCGCCCCCCGCCGCCGCTGCGCGCCGTCCCCTCCTCAATATGGCGAGAGTAAGCTTCAGTCCAAACACATGCACGGGGCGCGTAATCCATCCAGCAGATTTATAGTCTTAATCATGCGTGGCTTAACTTTGTACAGGCGGGCTTAGGGCGCCGGCCCCTGTCCCGCGCCGCCTTCGCTCCGCGCGCGGCCGCAGGCGCCGCCCAGGCGACCGCCCCGCCCCCCCCCCCCGCCGCCGCCGCCTTGCTACCTGTGCGCGCCCGCCCCTCGCCCCCGCCCCGCGCCCTCGCGCGACGCCTAATAAAAAATGACGTAATGTACGCGCGCGGGCGGACGTGCGGCGCGGGAAGGCGGACGGGCCGCGGCGAGGGGCAACAGGGCGGGGCGAGAGCGAGCGGGGAGGAGTGAGGCGAGGCCGGGCGGGGCGGGGAGGGACAGGGCGGGAGGGGGCAGGGCGGGGCGGGGCGGGGCGCGGGGAAATGGAGCGAGCGGCGTGCAGAAGAGGGCGGGCGAGCTAGCGTCGTGAAAGTGAAGAAGAGAACGCAGATTGAGGCGCACAGTGTAGAGGAGAGCGAGAATGTGCAAGTTCAGATGATTGGAAACACTGTACTAGTAACAGAAACGGATATTTTTGCGAGAGTGTAGGAGGAGCAGTGATGTAGCTTCAGTTGGTGTCACCCGGGGAAAACTAATGTTATTACCTCCCCTATAAATTAAATAAAAATATTTAGGACTGAATAGTTTATAGATTATTTAATAAAATATATAAGTACGTGACATTTATTTATATTATATTAAGAACTGTATGTAATTCAGAATAACTGAAATGTAATTCTTAAGTAAATAAACTAAAAATAAGTATAACAAATTAACAAATGCATGTTATTATAGAAATATTTTTTTAATAAATCATTAAAATCATATAATTTCAACTATAAAAAATTTCTAATTGGTCTCATCCGAGACGGACCACACGCTGTTCCTCCGTAACTACGCCACTGAGATGGATGGGGAAAGATCGAAAAGCACCGAAAAAGGAAGAAATAACTAAGAAAATTTTGAGAAAGGAGGCCATGAAAAGTCAGTAATGCACAAATTATCACGCGTGAATGTCACGCGAGAATGTCACTGGAGATACATGTGATACGTCAATAGATAGGAAATGACTCTCAGAATAACAACAAAAATGTTGGGAAAACAGAAACAGCAGATTACGAAAGAGATAGTCCAGTAGACTTGTGTGTAAATAAACTCCGTTACTGGGCGACCATAAACGTGACTATGAAACGATAATAATGTTCAAGGACGTATGGAAACGAAGCCAACTTGAGTGGAAAATGCAACATCACAGAGATAATTTTCAAGATTTTTGTGATAAAATAGTTTCGCGTTATTCCATTCTAATGTATAAAATATATTACTCTGCATCGTGCTGCAAGAAAAAAAATATATATAAAATATATAATATATATATATTATAAATAAATATTTTAAAAAATCCTATCTTTAAATAGTAATGAATGGTGGGTTCGTCTTGAAATATTTGGTTAGAAGATATAAATCGTATTGAAAAGTGATAAATATTAGTCAGACATAAATAATTTGGATGTTTCATTAATGATAACCAACAAATAATTATTATTATTATTAATTTCTTTTTAATTGACTAGTCTATTTTTGACTTTTCGACAGATCCAACGATGGTACGCGTAAGCCATTATCAGCTACAAGAAAATGCTGGCATTCGCAGTTACGTATACAACGCTCACGCTTGACCAAGATTGCAACATTCTTGGGGATACTCATTCTTACATTGATTTGCACACCTTCAAATACGACGGGAGCTGATGATCGGGAGGGCGGGCGAGGAACGGGGAAAGCCTAACACGCAGCTATGCCATCGATTGTCAGTAATCATATTTAATAATAAGAAATAATTAATATACAATTAACTGAGATGAGAAATGAAGTTAGTCGCCTCTGACATCCACGCAGCAAATCAAATTGCGTAAGAGTTAATACAAGAGCGAATTAATAAAAAAGACAACCTGAGTTATTTATGCTAAGCCAATACACCGATAAACCTGGCACGCTAATTTTAATTTGGAAGCGAGCTCCTTAAAAAGCGAGGCGCGGCGGCGCGGAAGGCGTGAAGGCGTGAGCGCGTGGCGGGGCGTGGCGCGGCGTGGCGGCGCGCCGTGGCCGAGGCGAATCTGCGCGGCTTAGCGGAGCTTTGGCGCGTCCGCGGCCACCGCCCGGAATTAACGCGCCCTAGCGGCGGCGTCGAGGGCGGGCCGTCCGCGGCCGCGCCCATTTTTCTACACCTTGTCCGGGCTGCGAGCGCCGCGCCGCGCCGCTCGCCCAAGTGCTCGCGCGCTTAGCAGCGATGATGGCCCGGTCCCGTGAAAAACAACCCACTCGCGTTTGGGGACCTCCCTTGCGAATTTTGTTGCGTGCGTCATACAAGAAAATGTCCTCAGTTATTGAGCTTATGTTCACGAATACATGATGTGTAATGTTGATGTGCTTTCATTGAACAATAAAAATAATCATAATTAGGGATATGCTAAAAGAAATGAAATGCAGCGTTACGATTTATCTTAATCATTTCTTTCATTCCATTCTCCATTAACGTAACTCATTGCTCCATTATAATCTCCCACGTGAAGGAAATGTGTTGAAGAACAGTAGAGTGACGACAAGTTGGTCGGAGAACGAGGTACTATGGACAGCAAAAGTTGTTGACGAGAATTGGCCTTTAAACAGGAACAAGCTGCTATGTCTGCGTGAATAATTTCACAAATAATGTATAAAACTGGTGCAGCCTTGAAGAGTTAAGAAGGTTGGTGACAGAGTGTTCGCGTGCTTAGCGGCGATGATGATCCAAGCGCGTGAAAACAACTAACTAGCAAAATAGTAGGCGACAGAACAAGTAAAGTTGCAGTAGGCTAGGTATGATCAAGTTATAAAATCTTCAAATCCGTAAAACACAGGGATGGACTTTTGCCGATAGTCATAGTTGATTGAATTTATACGTTTCGCTAATATGAATTTTAAAAACAGAAGTCAAGACGCGTTGCTAATTCTCTCAGATCACGAGATCGACATGGAAGATCGGCGTCGTTCGGTAATATTAATTTTTATGTATTTAAGAATACATTAGATATTTAAGAATTTTCATTTGTTAAAAAAATACATATGTTTGAGAAAGTTTCATCTCGCTATATTTCTCGTAATTTTTTTTGTAAAACATGAAGTAGGAATCCTGTGTAAGTTAAAATGAAGGTAAGTTTAATATATGAAGACGGATGATCCTTTGTTAAAACATGAAAGTGCACGAAACAGTGAAAATAAAAATAACTGCGTGTTTCTTCCCTGGCAGGTGCGAATAACGAAAGAATTACTCAAGTGCAGTCCTCGCTCACATATTTCACGAAAATTACCCCGCCAGACTTGGCCGTCCATTATTTAATTCTCCCGAATCGGAAGGATGCTCGGGTCGTGCGAATGAACTTCGGGGTCACCCTTTGCCGAACTCCCCTTCGATACAGAGCGACGCGACGCGACGCGACGCCGCGCGCCCCTCCACCGCTTCCTTTCACGTAACGAACGCCACCGACCGAAAGGTGGCGACTGCGCGAGTCATTTGTCTTCGCGCGGGGCGAGGGCGAGGGCGGGAAGGCGGGTGCACGGCGTTTGCCGGGCGCGGGGCGGCGCGGGGCGGGGCGGGCGATGGAAAGCGCTGCGAGTTTGTTTTAAAAAATTAAGCGCCGAGGACGTTTCCCGGCTCCGCCAGCGGCGGCGGTCGCGGAATTCGGGCGCTGATTCTTCTGAAATATAGCGCCCGCGGCGGCCGGCGACGGCGGCACGGTCGCATTAACACGTTGGCCGCGCGCGGGGGCAGGTGCTCATATAAAAACGATAAAAGGTTATGTAAATTCAATTATATTGGCTGAAATAGTGGGCGCGGCTTTGCGCGTAGGTCGCGCCCCAATCCCCGGCCGTGTAATTGTTAGTCATGCGGCGGAACGGCTTCGGCATTATTGCTTTTTTTTCGGGGTCGGTCGTGTGCCTGGACCGACGCGCCCCTCCTGCGCCGCCAGCCGCCCGGGCGGGAAGGTGGGAGGGAGAAATTGAAGCTTCATTGCTTCTCCACCAAGATTCGAACGATGCAAATAACGTTCGTTTGTTAGCCACGTTAGCGTGAGACACCGTTTACGGCTTAAGAGTGACTATTAGATGGCATAAATAGAAAAGCAACACTTTTTTATTACACATTGTACTCTCAAAATTATTTGTCAAGTGAGAGGGATGCAATCTTTCCACCGTTAATTAGATTTAGAGAAAAGAGAAATTACATTAAATTCTTATTTCGTTATCAAAGCTTTGCCCAAGGGTGTACTTATTTCTTACTCGTTCATACTACTTGAATACAATCAAATTGGTTGCTGAGCGTGTGTGCGTCATCTCCATACGTTTTTGTCAAGTACGCTGAGTGATGTATTGGTTACAGTGAAATAGTAACGCAAAATTGTCGTCGTCTTAAGCTTTGTTCTTGGGATTGTATTAACAAATAAATAACGATAATAAAATTATTAAAGAAATTCAAAAATTTTCAATTTGAAAAATTCGTTTCATTAAAAAGCTTAAAACCATCAACCTGGCATGGAAAGTAGATTTCAGTTCTGTCCTCTACATTTGTAAGCAGGCAAATTAAATTCGAAAGACATATTCAACGTAATGCACTCGTGCATATAGTATTTGAGGAAGCTTTTACTGTCTTAGAAAACACTTTAACAACGTTAGTGATAAAGAATCATTTCTAGTTCAGAATGAAATGCGATTGTAGGTAGATTCTATGTATGTAACCAAAATTCATATACAACACAGTGTCAGTGAACTTCAGAAAAAAGAATGTTGACGAAACGTGAAACAAAATTATGACGCTATTTAAATAATTTCACTAAGGAGACGATGAGAAATATTAGTGACGACTAGAATATTGATAGATTTCTGATAAAACTAACCGTTGATATTATGATATTAGCGAAATCATATTACAGGTATGATAAATATTGGGAATGCCTGAGAACACGATCAGGTGGACTCATCATGCTCCCTGGTTCGTAAGTAGTAAACAACTCCATTCCGAATGAAACATCAACACAATAATGAACCAAATAGTTCATATATCATAGAATTTCTACCAAAACCTAACAGACGAACCAGCAGTATCTCATTTCAAACAAGCGAAAAAACCCAACCCCCACCCGAATAAAAAATGGATTTCCGATCGAAGCCTTTCTCAAAATCTTAGCAAATCAATATGCATAATCTCAAGGTTCTATCCTAGAGTATCGTCTTCAATGTGTAGAGTAAGTTAGCTTAGATTGTGAACTAGCATAAGCATGAAAAATCACATCTGTAAAGTTCTTCTACTGAACGATGTAATCCGCATGAAAAAAATAAATAGTTAAAAAGGTAGACTCGTGCCAGTGACGTAGCGTGAGTGCGAGCCGCTTGGAGCGGAGTAAAATTTCGCAAGTCCCTTATTTAGGTATTTCAACTAAAAGGCTAAAATATACAAGCTTGAACAAAGTAGCAGTAACGTAAATAAATGTAAAAAACGTGAATATATTTAATGCATGGTCGAATGTATATGTAAACGAACAATAAAGTTTTCATCAAAGTTCAATAATTTAACAATCACTACACGTACTTACGAGCACTAAAATCACAGTTTCGAAAGCGCATACACACATACGATTCAGTTAATGAGAACTGGACGACAAACTATCCACTAATAAAACTTTCTTTCAATTGTCAAAGAATAACTCACGGACTTCTCTGAAGAGATTTATCCGTACTGTAATCTAATTTGAAGGTGTTATTATACAATTGAGTTGAACACTCTTGATGTAAGTTATTCTCGTCGAATATTAGTCATAAATAATCCAAGCACAAAATAAAACTCGGGGAATCCCTACCCGTCAGTACAGACGGTGTTGTCAGTCGCTTCAATGAGCAATATGTCATTATTATACATTCATTTAAAGAAGTCGTCACAGAATAACTAACGAAAACATTTGCGCTCGTTTAAATCGGTCCGAATCGTGCGACAAAAATATAAAATGAAATGGTTGAAATTTTCACAATATATTATTATGAATTGTGAAATTTTGCCGCCGCCTAAAAGTGGCGCCCCTGCAGCCCCCACTACGCTGCGCCACCGACGCATGCGAGTAGACCGCCGAAGATTGAGGGTGAGGAGAAGCGGGCGGATCATCAACAGCGACAGAGCCGGTGTGCCGCAGGGGCGGCCGCAACGTCCCAAGCAGCCGTTTTCGCTGGAGGCGGCGGGGGCGTGTGCGGGGGTTGTGGGGGCGGCGGGGGCGGTAGGGGCGGCGGCGGGGGCGCAAAAACGCGCGCGGGCGTTCGTTGGCGGTGACGCGCTGTCTTGCGAGCGCCAGGGCGGCGCGACGCGACGCGACGCCGCCCTCACGCGCTGCACCCCTTACGCCGCGCGCCGCACAAAAAAGGAGCGTTCCCGAGTGGGCTCTCCTCCGCCCTGCGTCCTCCCTCCCGCTGCTCAGGTCGGATCGTGCTTCGTTGCAGGTGTTTCCGGGAAGGGTTTCGTTAAAGGTAAGCATCGGGAATGGGAAAGACTGACATCATCGAATCACGTCAATTAATTTTAGAAATATACGTAGAAATGAACATTTCGTTATTTTCCATTTCTTTTGCAATTTTATGATGGAAAAGGTGAATAAACCTTTTCAATGGAAAGCAAATACAGAAGTAAGGCTTTTCAATAACGCCTCTTCAACATTCTATTAATCCAGAATTCATGAAATACTTTTCAAATAAGTGAACATGTTTTGAATTTCGCAATTCACGGTTTACTGTATATGAAACTCCAAATATTATATAAATACGAAAAATGTTTCTTGATTGGTCCAAAAGGAATGAAACACCTACCACCGTCGTTCAGGAAAGTGTTCATATCAAATATGGATGAACAGAGGGAAACAAGTACGAAATATTGGCTGTCTTCTTCGTTATGGTATTGTCTAGAAGGTAATTTTTTCAAAGAATAATTTGTTTCATAAGATATGCGCCATTGCTCATCACATTCATTTTTACTTAATCACACAATGTAATTAATCAGTCGTGAAGAATTGAATAATATTAAAACAAGAATACTGATACCAAGTGTTCAGTGATATTACATCTTCGTCCTTAAAGATATTATCCTTTTATTGTTGTTGGCAGCAAATTGTAAATTAACCATTTTCTTCAAGAAATTCAATATTGCAACTATTTAAATGTAGCTTTATTCAATTTTCGACCGAATTAAGCTCGAACTTAAATGCAGAAGAAAGAAATCGGATGTACAATTTGAACCCGCATTCTCTAATGCACAAATTGTTCCTATTCCTTTCGTGTACACACTGAACGCTCATACATTGGAGTGCATGATCATGTTTTGACTGAAAGCGCCCAATCCCATCGCTGAAATACGTTGGAGCGAGCCCGACTCGTCTAATTATGCAGCGACCGCTCTCCGGCGGAGTCTTCTCCTGGCTGGAAGCGTCGTGTCGGCGCGGGGGCGGCGCGATATTCATCCTCGTTTATCGCCGCTCTTTACGAGGGCGTTGGTGGAGTTTTCATTGGCGCCTTCCGCACTTTGTGACGAAATTCCGAGCGCCGTAAAGCAAGACGCGCGCCGACTCAAATTGCCGCGCCGTCGCTCCGAATAGGCGACTGCGCGCCGCGTTGTCGCCACCGCGCCGGCGGCTTCTCCAAATTCATTAGAGTTTCGTCTGTTTTTGTTTCCACACAGGACAGGGTAGGCCGTGCTTTCTACATGCTTGCGGTGACCCTGTTCGTGTTTTTTTTTTTTTCTTTTTCGAAGGGCTCGTTGGAGATTCTTGATGAATGGATATGTTGTTTGGTGAAAGATTGTGGCGTTGAGGCATCTCGGGGAGACGGGAGTGACTCGTTCACGGAGATTCTGCTCGTTACGCCGCACCTGGAACGAGCTGCTGACGAGCTTTGTTTCCACCGGAATGGCTCACCGGGTCACACGGAATTGTTATGTGTCGAGTATATGTAGAAAGAGATACACATTGAGGAGCTGAATAATCACCCTCAAGGATTGCAGCTTCTGGTTATTTCTGTCTTGATGTAGTGCATTTTTATTGCGTCTTTTGCTTCAAATGGACCATCTCGAGAGAATTGTTATGGGTTAGAGAATTGGAAAAGCTAACAAGTCCGCCAGTCTTGAACAAGAAGGATGCTGGGCTTAAAATCTTCTCTTATTTGCCGGTTCGGTTCTCTCGTTTGAATAACTTATTTCGAATGTTGTTCAAAATAGCTAAATCGTTGGCAGTTTTTAAAAATTACAATCCATGAACCTGCCTTCTCGTGAAAGAGGAAATGTTTACGCAGTTTCGCTGTCCAAGAAAGAATGTTTGAGTCAGAGGATTTGCGCTTGATAGAAATTATTACTAACTTGTCCGGAACATAACGATGTTGATTTTCTAAGCTAGTGAACTTTTTATTCGGATTACGACTTCTAAATTTAAAAATACCTAATCCTCAATCCATGCACTGCAGTAACTTACATTTGTATAAACACAGGAATAATTTACATTAAAAGTAAAAACCTGTAGTGATAGATTCACGTTTGTTCTTGAGAACCTTTCTTTTTAATATAATTTCTCCGATAAAATGAACGTTTTAAATGTTGCATTCTAAAGAATGCTTACAATCTCAGTAATAAAGTATTTTAGTGAATTTTAAAAAGATTAAAAATATCGATCACATGTACGAATAGATTTGATACTAATATTGACTGCTAGAACTTAATTCAGCCAGTGATTATCGCATTTTATTTATATTTGAATATGACCTCCGACATTTCTTTTACGTTGCTATTAATTCTATTTTTCAATTGTTAGTTTGGAGTATTTAGTTCAATAATAATCAAATTGATAACTAAGTTATAAATAAGCGAATCGTTATGTCCTTGCACTCCGAAAAAGTTGAGAGGCAATGATAATGAATGTGTGATTTATATTTATTAACTGTTTCGTATGTACTTGTGAATAAAGGCATTAAAACGAGCATTTTGAATAATAAATCTTCAGTACTTGTTGGTAATTGTTGCCAGTGGTGTACTCACGGGGGAGGGGTATCGGAACTTCGCCCCCACCCCGAAGTTGATGGCTCGCATTTACCATTGAAGTCATTACTAATTTGCTATTATAACGAAAGTCATTCTTCAATATCTCATTATTCTAACTATATCCGTAAATAAAATAAATTTTAAATTCCTCATTAATGAAACAAATTACTTATAATAAAAGATCATTCCGGCTGGATACATCTACAGCTCCACCCACCCACCCCTAGAAAAATGCTGGTTTCTCTACTGCATGTAGCGAATTTCTGAGAGTATAATCGCACTAGCTGAACCCGTGCGATTACATCGTACAGCAGTAAGTGGTATAGAAAAGTTAGGACAGAAAATACTGCATATCCACAATAATAAGTTCGTTTCGTATTTACTAAGATGTTTAAGACCGGTAAATATTCACAGTACAATTTTCGTGCAGATTGGACGTACAGAAAACGTACAGACTGCACGATTTTTGCCTGAAAACCTTTGAGCATGATCATAATTTTTCATGCTGAAACCTTAGATGGACTCAAACGTCTCGAGCGGCAAAATCGTTCACTAACGGATTTGCTAACCCACGCGACGGTAATCGTCCATTTCGAATTTATGGTTATGTGTGTCGAAGGGCAATTGTGTCAAGTGATATTATGATAAACTACCTCTTTCCCCATTCCCGCCTTCCTATTTTTCTCCTCTATAATCCTCATGGTTAATTAATACTTTATAAAGATCATAGCAAGAACGCACACACAGAAATACTGCCACTGAAAGTACTCAAACGGCTCACTTCAATTGTTTCCCGGTAGATCCCAGCAGAATCTTGTGGCAAATTCGTACAGAATTCATACAGAAAACACACAGGCCAAGTATGCACGACTTTTGGCTTTTATACTTCTAGTTTGAGATCTTGAAGTTTCTGTACAGAAGCTATTTGAGGATATGAACGGAAACTATGCTGTGTTTCAGAATTAATATATACGATTATGTTCGCGTAATCGAGCGTAATAGTGAGCACATGTTGCCCGGAAGCGTGTGCAGGTGGCGGGGGGGGGGGGGCTATTTGACGCGGCTGGGGTGGGCGAAGGAGGAGTCGGGGGCTGCGTTGGCTCGCGTAAAGGACTTTGAAGCCGCGCGAGGCGCCGGGCGCGGAGGCGGCCTGGGATGTTTGTTTCAAGAGGGCGCTGGCGCTCGGGCCGCTAATGGCCTTCGCGAAAGCGCCAGCGGCGGCAAAGGGGTGTCGGATTTCGCCGCCGCTGTCACTGGTTAGTATCGTTCTGTTCGTGGTCCAAACGCTTTCTCGATACTACGATGGATGGGTGGCTGTTTTAACGTCAAACCCAGCTAGCTGCCTTGCCACCTGAAGGGGAGGGAGTAATTAATTTATTACGAATTATTTTCAAGGAAAAATTAAGGTAAAATTATTTTCATTTGAATTGATTGAAACTTGTAAATATTTTTTTAAAGAATGCCTTAGATTTTAATTAGCAAGCAGAGTTCGGCGAAATTGTCATGAGACAATTCCTACATTTAACCAAAGGGTTTTCCTTTAGTAGTATGTATTTAAAGTTTGTTTTTCGAATGAGAGCTGTTTAACTCTTAAACATATTTTGTTGTTGATATTGTTCTCTGTCAAGTTCTGTGGGGAAAATGTTAGTTTACAGTACTTTTGTTTTATTCTTTTCAAATATTTAATGAATTTCAATGAAAATACGACGTATGTTTTATAATGGGAATGCATTGCTTTTCAGAACAATGGGGAAAAACGTAGAACTGATTAACGATCCATTAAGAATTGGGAAAAATAGGGACTGTACGTGTTGTCGTCATTAATATAAGTATGGTAATTTGAAATATAATGTAGAGAGAATTTAGAAACTAATATTTACAAAGAAAATCACATTTCTTAGGGGGCGAGGAACGAGACGGAGAATTACAGGAGGGTTTTAGCACATTGCATGCGTTGCAGCGTCAAGACATTCTCCTTGCATGTTGCTGCAAAGCCAGAGATGAATAGAGATTTCCGACAGGAGCGGCAGCTCTCCTCCAGAAAGCCAGCCAGCGCTGCCCGTCCCCGCACCCCCACCCCACGCCCTGCAGCCTCCCGCCTGAAAAGGGACCACCGTGTATATTATAAGCCGAAGCCCGTCTCCTCTCGCAGGGTGGCGCGGATAATGGAGGATTCCGTCTGAAGCGATGGCCTTGTCTGGTGGGCGGGCGCCCGCACGCGCTGCGAGCGCCTGTTGCCGCGCGCGCCGCCGCGCCGCTCGCACTGGCTTCCGGCGGCGGCGGCGCCTTTGTCTTGGCGGTGGGCCCACGGCTCACGCGGCCACGGCGTCGTAACTCCCGCCCCCGCGCCCGCCCCCGCGCCGCCGCCGGATGCCGCGCGCTCTGCGCTAGATCATCGTAACTGCCGGGCGGAAATGCGCGGGCGGGGCGGCCGCCGTCAATGGCGGCGCCGGATCGCCCCGGAGAGCGCTTGAGCCGTGCCGCTCGTAAATCGCTGGGGCATTCAGCGTCTCCGCGACGCGACGCGGACGACGTGTCGCCCTGACCAGCGCTCGGCGCGCTCCAATAATTTGCATCGTAACATTGACGCTCATGTTGCTTACAAATTTCCCGTACATTACACAACGCTTTCTCCTTATTCATTTAACACTAGGTTCTACTTTATTTCTTATTTATCCGTGTTTTCTGATGTTAATAAGTTAATGAAGATTTAAGTAATGGCTACATCATTTAACATCCTCTCCAAAAAGAAGTGGGGTCCAATAAAGTAAAATAGAACATTCTTGAGCTTTCGGGATAAATACATCGTTGTAACTCAAATTCTCAGGCAATGCAAGAAAATGTCATTTTCGAGAGCTGTTAATTTAAATGT
Source organism: Acheta domesticus (assembly GCA_031308135.1). Classification (NCBI taxonomy): domain Eukaryota; kingdom Metazoa; phylum Arthropoda; class Insecta; order Orthoptera; family Gryllidae; genus Acheta; species Acheta domesticus. Next base: position 16,816,909 of record JAHLJT010009436.1, read on the forward strand.
TAACAAGGAAACTGTTCAAGAGGGTAAGTAATCATATCAACTAGACATTTTCTCTACAAATAACCAAATAATTGATCATACACCTTTCCAAATATCTTATTGCACTTCTGTATAACTAATTTTCTATGCGCGCAGAAATTGTGAGAAAACTGTGCAATAGGGCGAGGTGTTTGTGGTTTTGTTTGATAGCCAGAAACTCGGGAAAATCCAGACACAATGAAACAGTTTCGTTTTTTATTGAAATCTGTAAATGTTTGATTGTATTATTTCGCCTATTCTCACGCGCATATCGACTGAGTTCTCTTATTCATTGCGACTGATGACGTCATGGGAAAACAAGGCTCCAAAGATGAGGACGTCCGCCATTAAATATTTAGTATTCACGTGTTCTGTTTTGGAACAGAAATTTCGTTGATAGTTTTTATGTAAAGAACTATCACACTGTATACTATACTACTTTATTGCAGAATTCGTGGAGACTGTTTTGGTTAAAATATTTAATTTATTTCAGTGTTAAACGAGTGTTTTTATTTGTTGATCTTGAATAGTGGACTGCTACTTTTTGGAAAAATATTGTGTGTGGATTTGTTCAGAAGCTTTTTTTGCACTAGTTTGGGCTAATATTTTGTCTTTTGTGAGGTAATGGGGAACAATCTCTCACGATATTCAAAAACTGAAGAATGCCTTTTGAACACAAATTTGTTCTCCACATCCATAGGATTCATTCGAAATGGGAACATATTCGTGGCGGAATGGCATCTTACTGTTCATTCAATTTACAGGGAGCCCGTTCAACTGCAGTGGAGGTATGACTTTCAAAGGATAGGAACGCTCGTGCTCATGTCAAACTTGAAGTATGAAAGAAAACTTGGGTAAATGAAATTACCGTCATCATTGTCGACGAGCACTAAGCCTAATGACCAAGACGGCATCTGTGGGCTCAATATTCCATTTTCTTTGGGATCTCCCGCTGCATATTTTTAAGACAGGCTGACATTCTAGTATAAATATTATAGTATAATTTTTTAGTTGGAGTAACTTCATATTTTTTGCGATGCATTATCAAAGTTTTAATTAAACATAAGAAAGCTAATGTAAAATGAGCTGATCTTTTCAATGTTCCGGAAATAAAGATTGCAGAACAAATGTCAAAGTTGATATCGCTGCTTGTGTTGTCCTAATAGTACTTGTAATTGACAGCTGTGGATGGGGCAGAGCGATGTTGTCACTTACTGGGGTGGCAGACACGTGGTCGTGTGGCCATTCTTACATCTGATCACAACCTGAGCAACAGTAACAAGAAACAAGTCGCATTGAGAGCTCGCAGCAGTAGACACTGAACCGCTTACACCACGCAAAACAAAGCAAGTAATAGGGTTTTCCAATTTTCAGCTTCTTCATGCTACATTTCGTCCTCAAGAATTTTTTTCTTAATAAGCGAAGGCAACTCTACAGTGACATCATCAGAATTTGAATGCCCTGACTGGATTACGGGATCCTCACCACGGTCACCCAATAGCTGTCAAGTAGTCAGAAATATTCGGACAACATGAAGAGTAATTTCTTCTTTTGTTGAAAGATGAATGTTACTCCCTGCATTTCCCTACCTACACCATGATGTAATTCACGAGCTTACAATTATAATTTAAATTAAAAACCGAATATGAACGCATTGTATACAATCTATTTGCAGGGCTTGCATTTATATGTTTTTGCACAAATGACGTGAACCCAGGATTTAAAATTCAAACCCCGGACATTTCAAAACACGCCTAAAAATATTTATTCGGGAGCTGGAATTAAAACTGACGTTTGTAAAACAAAACATTTAACTGTTATTAAAAATGTATAATACCTTGAGATTTACATAATGATTCGTTGAGTGTGTGGTTCCAGCGACCGCTTCATGTATTTCGGATTAAGTTGCAATTTATACTTCAATTTATTCTGCATAGAAGTTAATCCTGTCAATTAAATTATATATTTCTCATTTACACTCATTATATCGGCGTGTCAGTGGGGAGAATAGTGAGCGTTTAAAAATATGCATTTGAAGGTTGGTTGACCTGGCTCCTGTTGCGTATTAAAATGCTGTCAAATAAGAGAGAAATTGATGGAATTTTACGATAAAATTATGTATATTTGATTACATTTTGTTGCAGTTTTCAGAATGAGTAATGGAGTGAACTTGCTGTTGAACATCTAAAAGGTTAAAGATTTAAGACCTTTGATGATTATCTCTGTTCTAATATACTTTATAACCTTAAACTGCAAAACAAAATATCGTAGTATAACATTGTTTCTTGATATGAAATACTTACATCTTAATTTGAGCTATGTTCTTTCTCCTTACTCGTCGATAAAATAAAAAATCAAGAAACTTCAAGGAGTTAACAGCAAGAGAATTCAGTTATTGATATTTCTCTGTGATAAATTAAAAAAAAAAACAACTCTTGTCAGCATCGCATTCTAGCAAACACCCAAACATTCACTGTAGTCAGCATAGCATTCTAGTAAAAAATGTTCATCTCTTTGCCATAGTAATCGTAATTTTCTTCCCGCAGGGCATAACCCATAACCTGTAGCATCCGTTTCCCACTCCCTCTCGGCGGGAACTCAGTAAGATTTACGCCCGACGCGCAGGTCTGTCATTGTCTGCGCGAGCACTAATCCTTGCCGCGCCCCATGTGCAGGTTGTCCAAAACCCGATACGCGTCTCGCTCTGGCGACAGCTCTTCTCAATCGGCGGCGACGCTTCGAGGCCCAACGCTCGATTTTGCGCAGCGATCGGCGGCGGGCGCTGAGAGCCCCTAAAAACGGGCGGCGGCGGCGGCGGCGGGGGCGGGGGCGGGGCGCGGGGGCGGACGCCGGACGTGCGCGAGTATTTTTACCTCCCTCCCACCAGAGCTTAGCGCCCGCCTGCGCGCCCGCCTCCCCGTAGCAGCAGCTGCCGCCGCGTTAATCCGTCAGAAGGACGCGTGATATATTCCTTTGAATTATGGCAAAAACTGTCTGTTAACACCAAAACAAAATAATCTAGCATTAGCGGAGGATTTTCTTGCGACGACGAGCCAAGTGCGGTACGAACGCGTATGATTTGTGGGGTACTTTTTCAGGCGCGGGCGGGCGGATGGGGCGGCTTGCGACGACGAAGGCGGCGGCGGGGGGCGGCGGCGGCGCCGACGTCCATGACGACGGTAACTCTCGTCAATGTCGCTTTCGCGCGATCGGATGAGTGACCGCTGTTCGCGACGCGACGCGTGGCAGCGTCTCCGGTGGGCGCGCGCCGCGGGATGATGGAGGCGCTTCGCCCAGGGCGACGCGATTCGCCGCGTCGCTTCAGAAGCGCGCGTTAGGGAGAGGTTTTGACGTCGAGAATGGATGTCGAAGATCCCCCGTGTCTGGATCGTTCTGTTTATGTTCTTTCAGGAATGGTCTTCAGAGGAGAAACGAAGCGAGTTTGTAATAAGTAGTCATCGGGGGCGTTGAGGTAAGAACATTTTATGGAGCAAACATGTAATGAACGTGTATAATTAATCGCTGCAATATCATACCTCAAAACATATAGATATGTGTTGTATGTTTTGAGACTTTGCGTTGTTTTGTCTCAAGTCACGAAAGTTGAAACTTTTTCTTGCTTAGTTCATTATCCACTAAGGAGGTTGAATTTGTACACAATTATCTTGGAATAATCATCTTAACTGTGACATTCATGGGGAATATTTTACACCCGTGAATTTTCTGTTTTTATCTTGGTAAAATAAAAAGTATGATGATCTAATGAGTACAAGACTATCTTAAATACGTTGCATTCACATTTTTAAATTCGTAGAATCTGGAGTAAAAACTATGTTTTGAATTATGGAATATTATTTTGCCAACATAAAGTGTTTTTGTGTTATTTCGTAATTTTTTAACGTATCTCGTTTTATTCGAAGGAATGGAAATTTTGTCAAAAATATTTTTCCAGTTAAAGGAGAAAATTATAAAATAATGAATACGCTCTATATACTTATGATTATTTTAGCTCTTGGTATTCGTAAAAAATTAGAATTTTGAGAAGACTTTGAATTTCTAGACCCTGTTGAGAACCCTTGACGAATATCTGTGCCTTTGCTAAAAACATTAGCAAAAGGATGTTCGGGATTTTGCTTGGGTTAGTTGGCAAGTATGATGGTTTCGGGGAACGTGGAGTTGTGTGAGATTTGGATGTAATACAAACAAATAAAAGGGAAATGTGCAATACCTTATAGTTGTGTTAATACCCTGAAAAAATCGAAATGAATCACGGAAACGAGATGTGCAGAAAAACCTCATCCATGACATACATCTAACAACAAAATATTTCTCGAATAATTTTGAGAAGAACTTAGAATTGGGAAGGCTCTCAGCTCTCCAGATGACCCCGCGTCAAGAACTAATGCCAGTGTTTCTATCATCACGTTATATTCTTCCTCAGAGTTGAAGTGGAGAAACGACGGCATCATATCCTTCGATGTGACGTCACTCGGTCGGCCGGCAGCATTCGCATATCTCTGGCCGCATAAGACTTCAAAAATGAGAATCGTTCATCTAGCCGCTAGAATAGTCAGCACTCTCGTCTCTAAACCCCAATGCGCGAGTTCAATCCCTTATATTTTATGAAGGGCGGAAAATCCTGAGGCCGCGTCACCCTTGTGGCAAGTAAAAGAACCCTGGCAGGTGCCAAGCCACATTCATCCTTCCGGTAATTTCCCGTCCTAAGGAAATCTCACGTTCCCAGCCAGATCCAATATAGTTAACTGAGAACGACAACTAGCGGAAAAAGTGAATCACACCCAGGCGTATCAGGGGACGCCGACTGTGCGCGCCTATTCGAAAGATCTTCGCAGCCTCCAAAGGAAGCCTGGGTGCAAACACACTGGTACGGCACTACGGCCAAGAGCTGCCTCCTTGCCAACTGTTCCAAAGAGTCTAAAAGCAACTAGCGAAAAAAGGTGAATCACACCGAGGCGTATCAGGGGACGCCGACTGTGTGCGCCTATTCGAAAGATCTTCGCAGCCTCCAAAGGAAGCCTGGGTGCAAACACACTGGCCCGGCACTACGGCCAATCGCCAACTGTTCCAAAGAGAATGAAGGTTCGCCCTGGAGCGTGGTACTCACCCGCACGCGCGCCTCGGTGAGGTTGGTCCACATGGCGATCTCCTCGCGCGTGCTCATGTCCGGGTAGCGGTTGCGCGCGAACGTCGCCTCCAGCTCCTGCAGCTGCTGCGAGGTGAAGTGCGTGCGCTGGCGGCGCTGGCGCTTGTTCTTCTTGTCGTTCTTGCCGTCGTCGCCCGCGCCGCCCCCGCCCGCGCCGCCGCCGCCGCCGTCCGGCCCGTCCACGCCGGCCTCCGTCTTGACGGTGGCGCCGCCCACCGGCTCCACGGCCAGCACGCGCCCGCCTGCGGACGCACGCGACAGGTGGTGTCAACCCCCGAGACACAGCCCCTGGCCGTACCAACGTGAAGAAATAAATAAAGTCACCTCCGTCAACTTAATATATTTATTTAGACACTAAATTCCATCTAAATAATGTCTAATACAGTCTGACTACAATGTAATCTGTCTAATACGATCTGTCTATTGTAATGTCTAATAATATTTAAATTAATATATAATAAGTTGGCAAAGATGATTTCTTTTATTTCTTCATGTAGTTACGTCAACAACACCACATCAGAAAACCCACAATTCTTAGCTATGTGACCACTCTACATTGTCTACTTTTCGCCGTTCTGTAATTTCCTGCTAATGTTTGTTTCTGAGGTCTTAGAAACGAGACTCTTGGGAAATTTTTGAGACACTAGGCATTATGAAAGGGGTTCTGGTGGTATTAATGCTTCAAGTTCTCCTTTTTTTCTTTGGAGGCAGGTTCTTTGGCCCTCTCATCACAAATCAAACAACAAAAGGTCAAAATTAAGTTACATAATAAGTTCTTAAAAATACAAAAGGATGAAACGACAATTATAAAATTAACAAAACCTCAAATAAAACAGTAAATGGTAGATAAAGGTGTCGATATAACTCGCACGTTTTGCAAATGAAACAATTATTCCAGAAGAAAAGTTTGCAGGGTTTCAACCATACAATCAAGGTGGCCTTCCACAGGAACATCGTTGCAACAGAAAAAAATTGTTGCCACATATTCACGAAAGAGTTGTCTGTACTGAAAAACATCTGTTGAGATACTTATAAGTTTTACCTTAAAAACGAGGGGAAAGCAAAAAAAAACTATTAAATTGTGCAGTTAGTTACAAGAATGAGGCCTGGAACTGTTCATGTAATCCACGTAAAGTTACGAGGAATTAAGCAAGCCGGCGTCTGTCAAGCTTAATGTGTCATATTTTTGCTAAAACAATGGTTAAAAGGTTAAAAATATTCAAATGTGGTAAGCAAATTAACAAAGTATTAAAAGCACACTAGCTTTTATTGGGAACTCGCCCATCAAAACTCTATTGGGCTAACGTTACTCATTGACATCGTTCAACAGTTATATTGCATTACATTACTTTAAACCGGTATTTAACATTCTCCTTTGAATTTCAATAATCATTGTTATAAATTCTCTAAGATTGGTATTATAATGATTTGTTGATGCTTTTATGCCATTAAATTAAATTTTATTTGTCGGCAATGAAATACAATGAGTAGAAAAATAAAGATATACATTATTTACTGATGGCACATTATTTTGATTCTCATTTATTTCCCTTCTTACAAATACCTTTTGTTACTTGTATATGTGATATTTATGAGTTGGGTTTAATGGTAATCGCCGTGCTATTATGACTTCTGTTACTTATCTTTGACAATTTTAATTCTAATATTCCGCAAAGGTTTGGTACGCAGCTATATCTGTCATATCACTGCTCACTGTTCGCAGACACCCACTCAGTCGAACCGCAAAAGGAGGCATGGTGGTGGTAAAGCAAAAGGAATAAGGCGGGGGGGGGGACAGGAGAGCGGGCTTGCGGAGGCAGTAAAGCGCCGACGGGGCCCGATGGCGGCGATGGGCGGTCGATTTAGAGCTTCACGCGCCTTTGCGGGACGAAGAGGTGCAATCAGGGGAAGCGGCTGGACGGCGGACATGATAACGCGAGGACGGAAGGCAGACGACATTCCTCCAGGCACAGAGGAGGATAAAGAAAGATCAAACGTAGGTTGTGAACAAACAGAACAAGCTTTAATATCGCACAGATGGGATGCACAGGTAGTATATGTGATACATGAATGAATACGAAAAAATGTATATTTGTTCAGGGAGGCGAATGGACGGAAGAATTACGAATGCATTTGGTAATTAGCTTCTTTGAAAAGGAAAACGTATGAATTTTCGAGTGTATGAAGCAGTATACGTTTTAGTACACGTGACACATTATCTTACGTAAATTCATAAGTCAATCCATCAGTATTCACAAGTCATTACATCCCCAAATTTAAATCATCTTTGCTAAAAATGCAAAATTGTAAGTAAACGATAACTGTTAAGCTGACGTCATTAATATTATATAACTATAGAATACATCGTTTTACATTGCGTAGAAAATTCAATTATTTCTGAACTACCTAACGTTTGAGGTTGTATTGATGCTCATTTTATAGAAACAAGTGAGGATATTGTAAGGCTTGAAACAACCTACAGAAGTGAGCAAGACTAAACAGTTGTGGACCCCGTGGGCCACGAGAAAGAACACGCGGAGCAGGCGAGGTAGAGTAACGGAAGAACGTAGGTGGGTGGAAGGCAGCCAGACTGTAGGGTCAGTGAGTGCGGGACGCGAGGATGTTAAGAGCGGGGCGGCGGGCCGAACGACGCCAGCGAATCACGCCAGCCTTCGGTTAACGCCGCGTCGCCCGGCGTCTCGCTCCGAGATCCTCCAGTCCGTCGATCGAGCCCGGCCGCCGTCGGCGCTGGCCCTCGCGCCGTAAAAGCGCAATAAAGCCGCTTTGACGCGCGGATAAGCGGGCGGGCGGGCGGGCGAGCGAGTGCGCGCAGCTCGCTAGGCAATTGTTTGATGAGGTCGCCCGTGCGCCCTCCGCCCTCGGCGCCGCTCGGCTCCGTCTCGCTTCCGCCAGGGCCGTTTTATCTTTATGGGCGCGCGGATGTTCTGCGCGCATGCAGTCGCGCCCGAATGGCGGCTTGCGCGGCGCGGGAGGGGGCGAGGGGCGGTGAGGACGGACGGGCATCCAGAGCGTTGGCGGCACCACGCGGAGGAAGAGCCGAATTCAAAAAATCCCGCAAGCTCTCCGTGAATTTAGGCAGTCGCGTACGTACGCTACTGTCGTGAAATGCATAAGTAAAACATTATTTTTATTTCATATTTAACTTTCTTCTATTAGTTCTTTCCTACAAAGTACAGTTATCAGTATCCATGTGTTCTTATTGTGAGCTGTCGAGATACAGAATTCTAAATACAAGATAAGAAATACGTAGTATGATGTTGTATGAAAATCCCCAGATACGTTCATAATAAGTGTCAAACGTGAGTACTTCAATAGAGAAAACCTGTTTCAGGGTGCAATGCTGCACTTCTGCACTCACATAATGACCTTTTCATGTCAAATCCTCCCACTGAAACAAACAACCTATGATATTAAGACTTTATTATCTCGCGCGTTGTTCTGGAGTGAAGAAGAAGAAGAAGGAGAAGAAGAGTGCTTGTATCTCCGAGCACGCGGACGTTTATCGTGTTATCATCTCTTATCGTAGCGTCTCAAACGGCCATGTTGGATGGGTGTAAGTGGTTTCTTTGTAAGTGCGCTCAACCTACACATTTCACACTTCCTATCACCGCCGTATCGCGCGCGAAGGAATTCCAGGAGCTGTGTGTCACCGACTCCCTTTGATGGCACATGGCCTGTGTTCCCTCGCCACCATTCACCGAGAGAGGTGACTCTGGGCGTCAACTGATGTCACTGCAGCGCCTCTGACCGGGAGGGCCCGACGGCGGCAGGATTTTCGACACCAGCTTGTCAGCTAGGTCGAATTCAGACGTCTGGAGGAGAATTCGAGCGACCGGCTGTTCTGATCGGTAGTTTTCCGTGGTTTCTCCGATCAACACCAGGCGAATGCCGGAGCAGTACCCTAATAAACGGGCCACGGACCGCGCGCGATCTTTCCTTCCTCTTCCTTGTCCATTCCTCTCCCCTTACATATACTTTCATTAACATGCACTACACAACCACACACGCCGGGAGACCAGTCGGGGGCTTTGAGCTTGTCCCGGCTTACGTACGTTGATTCATCAAGAAAATTTTCGTAATATAATTTTCAATTCGTAATAGAAAAAATAGCAAAAACCTATGAAATTTTGAAAATTTCAAACTTCCAATTTATTTTCGAGCCTCTCCTACATCTCTTGAATTAAATCCAGAGATTTTTCTCAAAGCAATTTATTCTTGAATTTTAGATCTTTAGATGATGTACACTTTGTAATTATGTAAATGTAAATATTTAAGTGGTTAGGCGGAGGAACAGGCCTTATGCTCTGAGCCTCGACAGAAATAAAGACGTTATTATTATTATTATTATTATTATTATTATTAAAACACTATTTTTAATACGGGTAGTTGTTGAATAATAACTAGTAACAAAGAGAGTAAAAAAGTTTCGGTATGCTACGCAGTCTTCTCGGATTCGAAAAATTATATTGGAAAAGAGTAAGTTTCTTTGTAATCGTGAAAAGTTTTCTAAAAACCTAGTATTTAAGAAATAATTTCATTGAAGTTGCAACTTGAAAGCATTCTTAGCTCGTGAAAGAGGGAAGTAATAGAATGTCTTCGTTTCTCAGTTGGCCTTAATTTTCTGTTTAATATTGCACCCGGAAGTATGACGCAACTAAATCACATTATCTTGGAAGAATCGTGTAAGCAATTCATTTAATTTACAACCTTTGGGTATATATCTTCAGTTCCTTTGAAACCTGTCAGTTTGCTCGAATATGAGGCAAGGCTTTGCTTTCCCTACCACATATGGCGTCGGAGTCGTCCTTCTTCATGTTATTTTGCAGGATCGTCACGACGCGTGATTTGGCACGCTTGACTGATTTATGGCAGCTCATAAAGCACTGGCGTATCTGTCCGTGCGAAATTGCTGATGAGCAGCTGTGTTATCGTCCATTTAACGAATGGTACAAGTAGAGAACTTATCGCTGTTATCTTTTTGATTTCTTTGTTCCTGCCATCCGTGTTTAACAATATGTTATTTTGTTCTCTAACACAATACCCCAAATCGGACAGATTTATTCATCTTGTCAGGGAATAAAATACTACTTAACACTCTAAGTAACCGTATTATCAATTAATCAAAATTATAAATTGATTTTTAAAATCAGTTTGGGTTTCCAAAGCGTTATTTTCAGTATGCAGCACATTTTATTCAAAATCATGAAGTTCTTTATTCTCTTCGGGTTAGTTGCCTAGAATTGCTCACGAGTAAGTAAATCCAAATTGTGTCATTCATTCCATAATTAAATTATCAGAGACCTTATATTAAAAATTATATTACAGGCTTATATTAAAAATTTGAAACGTATTTCACATTAACTCATACCGGGAAACGTGCTATCAAATAATATATGATGTTTCACAATTGACAGAAATATATTTTTAATAGATCATTGAAACTACCAGGTTGCATCAATGGAGTAGGCAAATGATGTATCAAATCATCAATTGATCAGAAGAAATCGAAGAATAGTAGATCGAAATTAGAATATGGATAAAAGCATTGAAGAACATGTATGGCATTGAAACATTGAAGAACATGTAAAGCATTGAAGAACAAGAAGACAATGTATGCAAAAAGGATCCACTTAATTCTCAGCGAGTTCAAGATCACAAGTAAGGCTCAATTTTTAGGATTTTATAAACGTTATTTTAGGTCCTTTTAGAAATCATATTAACCCGTTTTAGGTTTTATCACTCTCACTCTTTGTAATCAAGTTACTATTAGGCTAACAATAATTTCAATAATAGTAATTTAAACTAATAACTAATTGTATTCAATGTTTTTACTTCTGCACTTGGGCTGTACTTCTTAAAAAATTACGTACAATTTAAGAACAATTTTTAAACTTCTTAAATAATTCCTTGAAAATTTGTGTCCAAACAAAAAAAAATGCGCTGTTGCAATGAATAATCATGTGCGAACTCAAAATATCTTATGTGAAGAATTTCCTTTTGGCTCATAGAGCACACTTGAACAAGAAAAGTTTCTCTCATTGCAACATAAAGCCAATGGTGCATATTTCATAGATACCATGGCAATTTCTTCCTCCAGAAGTTCTGCCTTTGTGTATTTCTTTTTATGTAAAGGGGATTACGTTGAATTTTTGAGAGCTTTGACAAAAACACATCACCTATAGTCCCTGGTGCAAGTATTTCTTTCTACGAAAAGCTTAAATAATGTTCATTTCTTCATTGAGTAGAAGACATGCACTATTTAAATGTTAGCAGCAAATTAGTTTTAATATAATTAGTAGCAATAAAGGAACCTTAGATACTGATTCCAGGCCATCGTAAAATTCTGTTCAACTAAATGAAGATTTGAATTTTTTTAAGTGAACTTTCTTTTTTTATTCCGTTTTAAACTGCTTAGAATTATATTTAGCAGTTTTAGAAGCTTTTAGGACCTTTGGGATTGATATATTTTGTCCAGGAATGATTGAAACGAATATGTGTATTAAAATTAAGACATTGAGAAGTGAGGAATAAAATATCTAATAAAATTAGGTTGAAAACCTAAAATTTCTTGGCTCTATTCATAATGTGTGCATTTGTATTAAAATATTTATGCATATTCGTAATATGAATTCAAAACGTGAGCATGTGTATTAAAATCCTCTTCAGCAGAGCATCAATAAATATTTCGGCTCCCCTACCCCTTGGTAAATATTCTTATTATTTTCTCACCGAATACTATAATACAGGGAGAAAAAGTATTTGAATCGCCTTCACAATATGATTTCGAATATCGGTCGTTAAATCTGTGTTTAGGGCTATTTTCAGCTGTAACTTCGCTCACACGTCAGGAATAAGGTCTGTGTGTTGTTCCAAAAATGGTTACGATTGGTGCAGGTGGAGAGAAGATATATGTAATTTTGTATCCGAAAGTCGATTTGTATAATATATGAATGGATGGATAGATGGATATGTCACACAGAACTCTGTATGATTAGAACAGGGCTGTCCAACTTAGAAGGCCTTATGGGTCACATATCAAATCCTTGTTAAGCCGTGGGCCGCACCGTAATTTAAGATGGTTTTTTACACGAACTACTGAGATAACATCGAAACAAAATTATCTTTAGCTACGACTTTTATTCAACGTACTTAATACGAGAAAATACACACAACGAGAAAATTAGTAAATCATTAAATAAAAATAAGATGAATTGTGCAATTGTATTGTATTTGATTAGTTTAATCAAAGTTTTCAAAGAGATCCGGCGGGCCGCCCGTTCGAAAGCCCTGGATTAGAAAGTTTTAAGCCGAAGCTTGGTAAATATGTCAAAAGTAAGATCAAGTTGTGCCGTTCCGGAGATCGTTAAGATATTTTAATTTTTGAGGTAACTCTATACGAAGCTCCTATAGCATTTTTAACATTTTCTGGGAGATGGCTGAAAAAGTTTTTTTGAACATTTTTGCTTTTACAGAAGAAAGTGCATTTATAACTATGGTATAGCTCCGATTTTCATTCAAACCTCTGACATTTAGAATATTTCAAAACTCTTTATACTACTTAAAACACCATTGGTTTTCTTTTAGATAGAAGTTTGAGCTTTCGACCCAACAAATTTCCTGATTTTTGCTTTAAATAAATGGTAGTGGGATCCAGATGTTTTTTCGTCAAATGGCAAGTCACCAAATGTCAAGAAATTTTTCTTAGCTATGCCCTGAAGCAATGGACAAAAATATGCAAAATTATAGAAATCCGCTCCCTAATCATCATCATCATCATCATCATTAGAGACAGGATTTTTATGTAATTTCATATTTTTTTTGTCTTTCTTCTTAACATTTGTAAAACTGTTATCATGGCAAATCGTCGCAAACCTAACAAAATATCCAATTTTTTCGTTGAATATTTTACGTATTCAGTACTACATTACATATTTGACATATTTTGCTACTTTCACAATGTATTTTTTTATTTTATATCAATGTTCTTCTATGGTATACATAATTTTTACATGAAAAGAAACATTTAAAAAATCAGAATTATTTCCTAGATTATTACTAAGTACTGTCGAATAGCGATGCGCCACGTTATGATGTGGTCAGATATTCTTACAGTCCGGCGCGCCTGCTGCCGTTATCTCATGCTGAGTTCATTTTCACCTTTAGGTATGAAAAGAGTCACTGACACTGGGTGTGGTGAGTCTTAACCTTAATTTCCGATAAAGTTGGCAATCGCCTACGCCCTACGTGATATCGATGAGAATGCTACGTGCTACAGTGATTGTTTGCTAGTCATAAATATCGCCAATTTGTACAAGGACTTCTGTTTCATCGAGTCTGGCTGTTAAACTATCGACCTGGATACCAATAGACGAAGCTTTTATTACTATGTTGTACGGTTGTGTGGAAAATTGTATGGTGCAAAATGTGCATGAATTTGTGCTCTCCCCCAAATCATTTTTGAAACGTTCGTATTATTTTATATTATATCCGATCTTATTCTCGCTGTCTTTATTACATATTTATATACATATTTTGAAGTTTGATACTACTGTGACGTACTGGAGTGAATGACACAGACACTTCGTTGAAGATAATAATATTTACATTTATTTACAAGAACTTACAATTAAAGACATGTTTACAAATACTAATCAAACCCCGGCAACCTTTTTCTTCCCCTTAGCCGTGGAAACGCCGCGACCGTCCCTAGGCCGTACAGCCCAGTGCCACTGCTCGAAAGCAGGTACAACGTATGATGCGATGCAATCGGACGTTAAGTCCCCGGTAACCAACGCACCTACACGGCCTGGCGCCAAACCGGTCTCCGCCCCAGAAACCACGTGCTGGAGTGCACTGGAGATCCCACACAGCTTTTCGGCTGACACAAGCCCTACGAATCTATCTGAATCTCCGCGAGCGCAGAAAGCGCCCTTCTTATACCCCCGTCTCCCCCACCCGGCGTCATGCTGTCGGCGTCCCCAGGCTCGATGGCTGGCCAATTCCAGGGATCTTGCACAATCGTCCCAGACTCGCCACTAACCTTTCTCAATACTTTGTTTGCGTGGGATATTTCCTGGAGCAGCCACATTCTGTCGCTCCTTTATTTTTAGCTCAGGTGCGCCCTTTCTCTACAGCTTCCGGCTCAGGTATGCCGCTCGCTTGGAAACGTTGCCACGCCACATTACAAATGTGTCCGGTCTTTAATCATCATGATCATCGTCATCGGCAGCAGCAGCAGGGGCGGAGAGGAAGGCGGCGGCGGCCTCAGAGCTGTCAAGCGCGCCGCGCGAAGACGGATGGTCGGCGGAGTTCAGAGCGCGCGGACGCGTTATCGGCGGGCCGTGCCGCGCCGCGCCGCGCGCCGTCGTTGGCGATAGCGTGCCGCAAACACGCGAGAAGAACGCGCCCTTGTGCCGCCGCCGCGCCGCGGCCCTTCCGCGCCCTTCCTGCCTTCCGCTCCCCGCGCCAGGCGCTTGCCTTTGCTCCTTGGGACGAGCGGGTTTTTGCTCTCGCGCCTTACTACATGCTTAGATGCAGGAAAATCTCGTATTCACTTATCGAAAAAGTCTTTTTAGAACAGGAATTTGGTTCCTCTAACATGTTGGGTAGTTAGAATCCACGTTTTGTGAGTCCTTGATACACAAAAATGGTTTACGGCAAAACGTGTCTCTCCGTTCGACGTCTGTCTTCTTGCCACAGTCTCTGTCTGTCTGCTTGCCAATCTCTGTCTGCTTGTCAGTCTCTGTACCGGTCTCTATGTCAGTCTTTCTGTGTCTGCTCGTCTGTGTCTGTCTGCATGTGTATATATATATATAATATATATATATATATGTATATATGTTTGTGTGTGAATGTTTATGTGTGTATGTATGTTTGTGAGTGTGAATGTATGTTTGTATGTATGTGATCAACTCTACCACCCACACCTTTCAGACATTTTTCTCCAAAACGGAGAAAAACGGATATTCCTCGATAGATGTGAACGAACTCGAGACTGTGCTTTGTAAACCTATAATTTTATTTTTATTTTTGGAGATAGTTACAACAAGACATTTTCAAAATGTTCTCAATATAGCTCCTATTTTTTATTAAACTGTTCCTCAAAAATGCAAGAAACGCTTTAAAGTGGAAAAGGTCTCAATTTCGTTGAACTCTCTGAATATTCTAAAATGGAGAAAAGTTATAATTAAATAGTGCGAAAAAGTATGTGCTGTTGTAGCACCCCAGATATTTTTTTTTTTTCTTTCTCTTCGCTATACATTCTTTCAGAGACAATTACAAATAGCAACAACTTTTTAGCATTTCACGATAAAATATCCTTAGGGCGAGTTTTTGACCGTGGATTCTGAAATTTCCTGTATATTTTTACTTAATAATTGTACATTTTTGAAGTCTTCTACATTTTGGGAATTCCATTAGGTTGGCCTGTGGGGCTTAGATTTCACTGATTTGGAGATTAATGTATCTTCTATATAAAAATAACTTGGACTTGCTTGTCAAATAATATTACGCAAGAAGCACAAAAATTAATCGTGTGCAGGTGAAGTACGGTGAGAATTAAATCATTCCACCATCCCTCCCCCGTATTTCACGATAAATAGTAGGAATCGTAGATAAATAGTAGGAATCGAATATCAGACCGTGCACAAATTATTGCCTGTTAGGAAATTGGACCTCTTCACTGTATGAGAGGATTGAAGGAGCATGTACAATAATTTTAAAATAGAAAGAAAAGGTAGGATGCTAGTAATATCCACTTATGTCGCGTTCGTTTTGTAGAGTTTAATATCTCCCGATGGATTTTCTTCTCACACTATTTACTCGTGTATATGAGTTGTCATCAACTCTCTCGAAATATTCAGATTTCATTTCAAACTTAACGCTCGTTTTCCCTGATACGATAAACGCGAGAGAAAAAAATGAATCGCGGAAACACAATACGACTAGGAAATTGATAAAACAGATACGAGGTGCATTGAAGGCCTGGGTCTGACGATCTTTCGCACGCTTTCTTCCAAAGCGAGCAGAGCTGAGGCCTCTGAAGAGCATTTGGCGCTCAATCTGAGGCAGACTCGTAATTGGCGCGTGTGATGGATAGGCGCGGGCTTCAAAGGGCCACTGCCGCCGCCGCGATAGCGCCTCGGCGCAGACGGCTGTTTTCAGACGGCTTGCGCAACGTGGGTCGAGCGCGTCGGGTCCACGCGACCGCGACACTACTCCAGTGCATGCGACCCCCCCCCTCTTTACTAATTCATCATACGCCGTGGCACTTATCCAGGTCCTGTATTAAATAAAGATTCCCCAAGGATAGACTAAGGCCACCGTAACTTCTGTTTTTACACCTTTCCTAGCACTACCTTAATTTCAGCGTAACACCTCCAACCGAACCTTGAAGCCTGAACAAATCTTCGAACCTAAGACCATGTTTTCACGAGTAGGAATAAATACTCATTTGCTATGGATGGCCACATCCAAAACGTTATAATATAAAATGTACTGTTGTCAAACCACTCGAGAGACAGAAATGTCCAACGAGAAGAAATAATTTTTTTAAAAAAAGGTACTTATCAGGACGGTCTTTTTAATTTTCAAAGAGATTATCTTTGGATCTCTTGTAATTGTGCACTCTCTTATTCATTCCCTTAGAGTTCAGTTTTGTGGACAGTCGGCTACTTTTTACTGTCCGCCGAAGACTTATGTCACTGCCTGTTCTGCAATTAAATTAAGTGTGTGGTTGATCTTTACACAAAATAACCGATCATATCCCTCTTTTTCTTTTCGGGATGATAACTTCAATTGATGATTACTAGTTTCTAGCCAAACATCTATTCACAGAGAGCTTTTTTATGTTAGCAAGGAAACTAGATATAGATTTTCCTCTGCGTCAATGATCCTTTTCATTTTTCTTCAGAGTCCCGACTTTATTGTAGAAATGTTTTACTTTTCTAGCACGGGGAGCAATCGGCCGCCGATATTTTTCGTACATTCCTCCAATTGTCACAGCTTTTTTCAAACATCGAGTTGTTAATTTACGAACGGAAAACGGAGCTGCATATTCATTTAATCTTCCAAGCTCATCTTTTAGCTATTTAACTAGAGTTTTCTCGAAAAGACTGAGTTCGCAGAAATCCCGTCTTTGTCAGAAGGTATCTTTACTCGCGTAGAACATATTTGCCCTGTTCATTCTCTGCGCTCAAAGTTTCCAAACACATTCTATCTACGAAAAATATAACGAATTGGTGCAAGACAAAAAATCACTTTTCACTAGTTACTATACATTATACATATCAAACATCGCGAACCATCTCAGATAAGTCACGCAGGTATACGCGCGTTTTGAAACCTGTGTTTCATCACTGCCGTTGAAGCAACGGCATCAGGTCGTTGGTCTCGAACACAGAGTTTCGTCAATGTGATTTTCACTTTCGTCGTCTGGCAGCCGCAAGCGTGCTGGCAGCGGGCGACACCTTGGCCCCTCCCCTCCCCGCCCCTCCCCACCCCCCTAGCTTCAGGCCGTCGCCGGCGTCGCGGCCGCCACGCGGGCGTCGGTCGCGGCGCCGCCGCCTAAGCTGCCCTGACACCGCGGATTTAAACTTGGCTGCCCTACGCGCCGCCCCGCCCCCGCCCCCCCGCCACCGCCCACGCCCGCCGCCGATCGCCTCGGCCGCTTCGCAGGCGGCCGTCCTCCCCGCCGCGCGGCCTCCTCGGCTTGCGCCCAGACCATTTGTTTCTTCTAAATCAAACTATATGGATTGATGAATTAATCAAAATATTAGCTATTGGCTTCTTAAATATTCATGTACTTGGAACTAATTAGCTAGTTTCAGTATTAAAGTGATTTAGCTGCTACATGCTACGTGTATACGCTGTATTTAAAAGCTGTAGGTGGGTCTGGGGAGACAAAACAATAAAATTATACTCACAATTTCGGTTTCCTAGTATCAGATATGAATCCACTGCATTGTGAATACATTGATGTTTTTAACTATCGGATTATGTGTTCAATCTGACAGTATCTAATGTCGATTCTAATAAAAAGTGCAACAAGTAATCATACGGACGTATCATTATGTTATTGATAGAATTTCTGTTTACAAATGACTGGATGTGAACAAATAATATTGTTTCTTTCAATTAACACTCCTAAAATATCGATCATCAATCAACCTATCAAAGATTGTCCTCTCTTGTACATAAATGTTTGTCTAGTTTTTAAAATTAACGTCATTTGAAAGTAGTGACGACGAAATAATACGAATGCAAATTTTTCATTGATGCCTTCTGCGGGAGTGATTCTGTTGCACTCACTGGCCTTGACGCCCGACTTTCTAGGGGCGGTCGACTGTCGTTGCGTAGGGCGGTGCCCACAATTACTCTTATTTTGTTTCTCCAAACAGGCCCGGTGTTTGGGAACAGATAAAACGCTCGTAAACGAGTGACGATAACGTTTACGGGAATGCAATCGCGCGCCCACCCCCGGCCCCGCCCCCGCCTTCGACGTCCGCCTCTGTCGAGGCCTCACCCACGCCTTTGCCGGCGCCGACCCCGGCACGACGCCTCTTCCAGCCTCGCCTCTGTCCTCCGCGGAGGGTTGTAAATCCAGTTCCGGGGTGACGCTGATAACCGCCTGTCACCTTCGAGGCCTATCTGGGCCGTGTTGGAGACCATCCAGTGGCAACACGACACGACACTCCTCAGCGGTTTAGCGTTCAGTAAACACAATGCTCTTCAATGCCTTATTTTTTTATTCAATGTAGGAAGTTTTTAAAACGGGCAAGGTGTGTAGAACAACATACATTTCGCATTATAGAGATAAGAGAATGACTATTTATTGATACATAGTCTTGCCAACACTTTTTTCCTACTTTCTTTTAAGATTCTTCTTGCCTTTTTCCTTTTTTCTTGTATTCAATTTTGAACACTGAGTCAGGATCATTTCTTTCTCTTTTTTTAAAAGTCTTTGTGCCCTTTTAGCCTCTCTGACAACAATTTCACATTCTTTATTCCACCATGGTAATTTGTTCATTCTCCTTGCCCCTGACGATAGGTAACAAGTCGCTGATGATCTTGCTGTTAAAAAGCGACTTAAAATAAATTAATTGAAAAATACATTATTTTAAAGAGAAATAAAAGCCAAAGGCTTAATGGAGGGTTTCCGCTGGGGATCAAGAACTCTTGCCTGATCGGGAAACCCATTACTTCGTAATAAATACGCATCATGCCAATCATAGATCACTAACTTCGAAAATCACTTTGTTAGATATTTCAAACACCTCATGTGATCAACCCCTGCAAGGTGCTAAAGATTTACTTGTGTACAAGTATAACGCTGGTGCCCGCCGGTATCAAGTTGATAGGTAGATTTCTCTAATCAGTGGTTGCCTTACTCTCTTCACTGCGAATGCTAGAGCTATATCCTATAGAACGGACCACGGAACGTGCGCGATCTTTCCTTCCCATCCCCTTTCCATCATCATCAACATCATCATCATCAAACTCATCATCATCTCCTCAGTTCAAACTGGGGCACCGTACCCACTTCGTCATAATCTGTATGCACTGACAGGGAACCTAGCAGACCCTACTATTATACGGGACTAGCGCTAGGAAAAAGAATATGAAGGTAGAGTGAACAACCAAGCTAATTAAATCAGAAATTGATATTGTTTTGAGAAGTGAATATAAATAAATTCAATCTTCTGCTTCATGTAAAAATATCGTCTTCTTTTCAGCAATATTAATGTGGTAAAAATATGTAAATACTTTCAAAATAAGTTGCTGGTTTTTTAAAGAATCAAGACGAGTTGTCGGACACAAAAGAGGAGAAAAGAAGAAAATTCTAACCAATTTTAGGTTTGGGTTAAAACGTATTTGCTTGCAGTACTAAATTGGTCTAAGCAGTTTTTTCTATCGAAATTTCATGAATTGTCTCATCGCGAGAAGGTTATTGATTTAAATAGATATTTTAGCATAAAATGATTTTAAGTTCTGGATTATCTACGGGTAAAAGTATATCCCAACAATTCTATGCAGTATATTATTGTAATCCATCGCGAGCTGCAGAGATGCCATTTTTATAATTCAGACGAATGAGTAAATCTTACAGATTGTGAGAAGTAAGGTTAGAGATTCTGTACGTCACAGCACAGTGTGTTCGTTATTGTCGCGGGCTCCCCTCTGCCGCCGCCGCCGCCGCACCACCCCAGGGAAGCGGTGTCCCGCCAACGCGTATCTTACGAACCGGCGTGTAAGTTTGTCATTATATTGTCATTAGGCGCACGGCGAATTTATAAGCGCACGATAGTGGCGCGTATTAAACTTGGAGTAAGCCGCCCTCGCACGTACAGCCCTTGCCACCCCCACCCGCCCCGCCCCGCGTCGCCGCGACGCCCCCGCGCGAGTAATTAGCGACGCCCCCGCCCCGCCCCCTCCGCCGCCTAATCGCTCGCCTCGCCCCGCCCCCGCCCCGCCCCGCCCCCTCTGCCTTCGGTTGGCCTGCGCCGGCGCGTGAGGCAGGTCGGGAGAAATGAGGCTCTTTGATGGAAGGAATGCGACCGATGCGCGGGAAATGGAGCTCCACAAGGTTGGTTTTTTTGTTACTGTTTTCTGCCCTTAGAAACTGGAAATATGTGACTGTTATATTGCAATCAGTGCACTGATTGTAATATAAAATTGTTTCTGTAGTACGTAATGTAGAGTGTCTGTGTCTATTTGGTAATCTGCTGCCAAAGCTCATGCGTATTCAGAAGTACATGCGCGAGCGAGCGAACTGGTTGTTAATCTGTCGCCGCTTTCTGCTTCATTGTCAGAACAACAGTAGAAACTCCACCGATAGAAGGGAACTAATACGAGATAAAGAAATAGATAATCTTATTTTGGATATGAAATGATTCTCCTGTTCAAAACCTGCAGTTCTACAATTTATTAAAGGTACATTATATAAAGCACCCTACATCTGAATGAAAACATTCCTATTACAAAGCCTTGCGCGTTTGATCATTTTTATAGACAGATACCACAGTATTTGAATTTTAGCACCT
This sequence comes from Acheta domesticus, assembly GCA_031308135.1. Classification (NCBI taxonomy): domain Eukaryota; kingdom Metazoa; phylum Arthropoda; class Insecta; order Orthoptera; family Gryllidae; genus Acheta; species Acheta domesticus. The sequence continues at coordinate 16,838,152 of JAHLJT010009436.1, forward strand.
TTATCGAAAAATGAACAACAGCAATAAATCACTTTATTTCGAAGGTATTCCAAGATAAATTTGGTTCCTAATCTTTCGAAGAAAATGTGGTGACTGAGAATGTTCTTTCAAATTACCGTTGAATTTTCTCGTTTAGAGTTTTTCCTCTATAGATAGCTATGATAAATTGGATGATAAACAAAGCACGATAAGACATAAGTGCCTCGAAAATTCAGATCAGATCGAATCGACAAGGACCCTTCAAATATAATTTTTCGAATAGATTTAACATCGTTGTAGCCGTGAAATTATCTGAAATAAAAAACTATAAATAAATCAGTTGCAGTAAACACTCTTTCAAATAATGGGTGATCCTCGTGTATTAAAAAAAATAATTACTGCTTGTTCGGCCGTGTAGCCTTTCAAGGGTTTGAATACAATAGTATTGGGTGATCGTCACGAATGGAACAAAGACGAACAGCAGAAAAAGAATTGAACATTGAAACGTATACCTGTTCATGGTTGTTGGTTGCATTCATTTTATGAACTGCTGCACAGGTTGAGAAAGCAGAATGCTGTATCTGAGCGTGTTAATCAAAACGGTGATGGAGTCGGCAGTAGCGTGTTGCTTCAGATGCGTTAAAAAGTCTCGTCTCGCGCAGCCGCACTAGCAATAACTCTCGGCAGGCGCTTTCACAGCTGCGCAGGAAGTGGAAGGGCTTTTTACTCAAAGCCCGGCCGCTGTTTGCGTAGGCATTTTGGAAGCCATTTAGAGTGGGAATTGAAAACATTTCTTCTTTCTCTTCGGACGAAATGAGAAGAACTATGCAGATAGAAACCTTGTGGACTGAATCTACTCTAGAATCTTCTATTTGGTTCTAAACATCTTTTTATTTTGATGTTTTCTTACTTTGATTTCACTTATTATAGGCCTATATTGATTTTATAGTAACTGAAGTTTTATGATAAGGGTTATTTACCAAAATAGTTTTCTCAGACTCCTCTACAACCCCGAGATCTTTAACAAATTTTCAAAAACCTTGTAATACCGTTTTGTGATTGCTGATCAGTGTCGAAATATAGTGAAAATAACCAAAACGGACCACGCCAACGGACCTTCGAGTCCTCTGTGAGGAATAATGAATCACAATTTGATTGCCATTCAACTTATTAGCTGATTCGGTTTTCAAGTTCGTTTCAAGCGCAACAGGGACGCGTCGCTCTTCACCTTTGGCCGCCATTCCGCGTCGCCGGGGCTCTGTTTGTCCGGAGCCTCCGCGAGATTAGGAAAGCAGCGACTGGCGCGCATTTGCCAGTCCCATTTGCGCCGGCGCGGCGCGGCGGGCGGCAGCGAAGCCATTCCGGCAAGTGGTGGCTCTTTCGCCCTAAGTGCATTGCTTTCAGCGCCGGAGCGTCTGCGGAGTCTGCGTGCGCGCCCTTTGAGAAATGGAATTGTCGTTCCATTCCCTTGTTTGAGCAGCCGCGGGAAGTCAAGCGGGCGGCGGGACGCGACGCGACGCGACGCGACGGTCTCCTGGGCACGTTCGCATTCAAAGCGGGCCGCCCCGCCCCCGCCCCCGCCCCCGCCCCCGCCCCCGCTCCATCTCGAGCCCTCTCCACGCGCCGGGCCCGGCCGGCCTCCCTCTCTTCGCCCGGTGGCTCCTGCTCTGCCGCGACAGCGCGAGGCGGTCTGTGCGCTGCTGCCCTTCCGCGCTGCTCTCATTTGATCGCCGCTCCCAGCGCCTCGTCTGCACTTCGCCCTTGTTCATGAACAATTATGTCGTTGCCACGTGCACTTGCCTTCATTCAGCAGCGTGAATGCACATCCAGCTTCCTATCCTGAGGTAGTTTCTTCTTCTGATAACCTAGTCAGTTTCGGGAGCCCTTCCTTCATCGCTCCAATAGAAGCTATTTCGTGAATTTTACAGTTCGGCCAGGTCTGTTGTAGTCTATTGTCGCCTTTTCCTTTAGTATTAGCCCTCTCTAATTTTGCAGCAGTTCATTTAACGTGCCACTGTTTCTGTTCCTGTTGATTCGTAATATTTTAATGGCTATGGCATTGGAGTGCGTTTTGGTAGCAACCAAAATAGTTGAAAAAGGACGACACAACAAATATGAAAATGGTTTTAAAATAATTAGGAGAAATAAGAAATAACTATTTGATAGTGTTGCGGAAAAGTTTTGCCAAATTGAAAGAATGAACAAATATGAAAGAATAATGAATAATGAACAATGAGTCCCCTAACGCGAGGAGACTATATTTAACAAATAATTAAATACCGAGACAGAGCCTATGAGCCTATGTGATTGTTCATATTTCAAACTTACGAATACATTAATTAATATGAAAAAAATTATTGCGCAAAATACTGATAGTTCACATCTAGTGTGATTATTTCGACAACGGACCGTTATATTAATGTCAGATTGTAACAACAATAGGGAATACATGTTTGTGTTTCGATGATGTGAGGTGACTCATCGCGTCTCCTATTCTCTAGGAGACGTCTCCTCTTTCGCGTCTTCTATTCTATGCGCTCCGGTGGTTAAAGAGAGCTGAAGCGTGACATTTATTTCCTCAAATAGACATGCTCCAAACCAGGAATGCTATCTTAGACAAAGCAAATTTGTAACGCGAACCGATTCTGTTCGTCGATCTATCGCCCGACTGATCTGGGCTCGGTCCCCGGCGGTGCCCGCGCCCCCGCGCAGCCACGCATCTCGTCTTCCGTCGTCAGCGAAGGCGAAGGCGGCGGCGGCGGCGGCGGCGACTGCCGAGCCCGACGTAAACCTTAGGCCGCCATATTTCCCGCGCTCATCCGCGTGGCTTACTCCGCCCCAACGCGACAAATCCGGATCGTGATCCTGTCAAAGGACGAGAATGTAATTTCATCTCCGCTTTCATATTCCGCCGCCGCCGCCGCCTTCGTCGCCGCGGCCGAGCCGCGCCGAGCGGTGTCTTTCCCTTCTTCAAACACGCACAGCCTCCGTCCTCCCGCCTCCGCCGCCCCCGCTCAAGCTTGCTTTTTGCGCTCCCGGAGGTATATGCTGTAATAGGAAAAGAGATTGTGTTTGTGATATGAAGGGAGACCCAATCTATCGCCGTGTTCGGGGCCCCGCCTGGAAGTGGGGGGCTTCTCGGATCTTCGCACATATTTGGCTTGACTCAATCTTTCGCCTTCGTTTTTTTCGCGCCGCGCCGCCCCGCGCCGCGCCAAGCTCCGGATCTTCCCCTTCGCCGCCCGTTTACATTTTAACGCGATCCGTGCGGGGCGGCGGTGGCGCCGACGGCGACGGCGGCGGCGGCGGCGGAATGGCTGCGACGGCGTGCAGACGTTTGCAGTCGGATTGGACGGTGCCGGTGGCATAGGAATGAGAGTGGAACTGGGATGATGAGGTGGAAGCGATCCAGGAGCTGCACTTGGGCAAGCTAAATTTCTATCAGCTTAATTGATTTTGTGTTTATAATCATTCGTTTTCATAAATATAAAATCATTCCCTTTACAGTGTTTCACACCTTATTTAATAGTAGTAGTATTGCGAGTATTTTACACAATTGGGTGTCTCTCGCATCCCGTTTTAGTCTGTCACTATAGTCTTCTGCAGTTCACCCTCTTCTGTCCATTGCCTTCTCCACTCTCTTTCCTTCCATGTTCTTTTGGGTCTTCCTCGTCTTCTGTGTGATGTTGGTGTCCAATTCCAGAGCTTTAGAGGCCATCATTCTTCACCCATTCTGTTTAAATGACCATACCATTTGAGCCTTTTAATCTCAGTGGTATCAATAATGATCATATATGGTATCAATAACATCATTGTCAAATATGCTAACAATATGATATAATATTAACATTATTGTAAAATGTGGGTCAATTAAATATGGTATCAATAACATTATTGATACCATATTTAATGAAGGAACAAATATTTGTTTTTTCCATCCTTCTAAAGTTGTATGCAGATAGCAGTATTCGATTCCATACACATTCCAGCCTTGGAATCTGAATCATTACTATCCACATCTCTGCCGCCGAACGCAATGATTACACTTCCTGATTTCACATTCGTTAAAGTAAGTTTCTAGAAATTCTTTACATCACTGCATCCTTTTTGTATTAGATTGTGAAGTCTCAAGTTTGTGAATCTAAATGCGGAACATTAGAAGTTTTAGACCCCCTATTGAAAGCTATCACTAGCACACATAGCAGTGTACTATTACCAAGTAACTTTTTCGTGTTTCTCCTTAAACTTTCACTCTTTTGGTCACATTATTAAATGTCAATAAACAATGGTGAAAATGTGAGTCTATGTAATTAGACTGATCAACACTTACAAATATTATGAATCATTGTGTTAAAAAAAACTTACTTGTTAAATACGAGTTCTTCTCCGTTACACGTTCTTGTTTAAATTTAGTGGACTTAATAATTCTTATTATTATTTACATTTCTTTCTGCGTAATCGGTATAACAGTACAGTTTTTTCTGTCTGACGCATTAATGTAGAAATGTAGGACAAGAGTTCAAAAGAAATAGAGTTATTATAGTAGAACAACAGTTTAAGAGAAAGAAAATAGGAAATAATAAATGTTTTAACTTATTTAACACTAGTTCGGTTGGAATTTATTTGAACTTTGGTGGAACTTTATTGAATTTTAGTTGTGAATCTATTACGTTTTGGTCAGGGTCTTTGATGACGATTAGCGTCATTTAATTGGGATATTAACATATTCACCATCGTCGTGGACCTTACAATCTCTTAACCCCACAACCCTGTTGTATAGAACCTTACAACCCGACAGTAAAGTAGAATTATGATGCAATGATTGAACAAAATGAAGTAGATTTGTTAACCAGCAGTAGTTGAATAAACGTTGTTATTTTTTCATCCACAGCTTCTACTATCTTAAACATCTCTGCTCCTATGTCACCTACTTTCAGCACTCATACAAGATGGCACATCCATACCATAAACTTCTCTCCCACCCCAAGAGTTTTTTCATATCATGAAATTGGTGACTTATCAAAGAGCCCCGCCTCCCGAACACGATTGCAGGAACGTAAGTTCCCGGGAGTAGTCCCACTCCTTGGGCGCCGCCGTCCGTCATCCCATGGAGCGCATTCAACCCCTGCGTCGCGCGTTCTTGCCAGCGCGTGGAGGGCCGTGACTGGGCGGGCGCGGGCGCCATGAATGCGCGCTATTAATCACGAGCAGCTGCCCGTCGCCATTGTGCCGGCGCGGGGCGGGGCGCGGCAGGCGCCATCTGCTCCACGCCGAGGAACAGGTGGAAGCTGTGCAGTTGGCGGCCCTGCCCTGCCCTTCCAAGAAGCGGTGCGAGGAGGCATTGCCCACCGCCTGGGTGTAGTCAAGACGCGGGTCACACCTCTTCGGAGGGGATTATTAATGTGTTGACATCCTTCGGAGGGAGTCCGAGTCAATGATACAGCCAAGTTTCGGAAATGCGGTTTTCTTTATTGATTTGGTGATTTGTGTTTGGTTTTGTACTGGTATTCGGTATTCGCTTTTGTATTGGATTATATTTTTTACACTGATTATGGACCAAGGTAAAATATCACCGGAAGATTGCCGCACAGTCGCACGATTTCTCTTTCCCTTTCCATCGTGTATAGTTACACAACACTGTAATTCGCCTGTATAAATATTTACGGTGCTTACATTTACAATATTATATCGGTTACTAATGTTATACTATTTGCGATACATTCTGTATTAAATGACGGATTTATCGTTAATTCACCCGTTTTACTGAATTTCGGATTAAATGGTAAGAAAACATTTGCCAATTTAACAAATATAAAACATACAATATAACTGAACGTAATTCTTTAAACAATAATTTTTATACCAGTTAAAAAAAACTGAATCTCCATTAGCGACCTTAAAAACGATAAATAATCGAAAAATATAACCGCTCTTTCCCTTTGCGAAACGATGAATAATTACACATGCATTTCAGAAATTACCTTTGCATCATACGAGTCAGACGTAAAGATGAAAGAAAGTTTGGTAATTGATGAAGTTTTATTGAGTCATTTACATTGAGAAAAAAATGGTCATCTTAATGAGCTTACTGCAAAGGTAGCTTCCGAAGTACCTTCAATCGCACGAAAGTGGTGCCACTGTATCCACGATGCACGAGGAGGGTGACGATACGGGGGCGGATTTCAGTGAAATGCCATTCTTTTTCTTTTCACTTTAGAACGACGTCGTTTAGTATTGACATTTGTTTTATGTTACGACAAAAGGAAAATACCCATTTTTATACTTTTTTGCATTTTTCGACTAATTTGTGAATTTTGAGTGAAGTGAATTTTTATCTTCTCCGTAAGTTTTAATGCATTTTCCGCTGATTTCATTGATTTTAATATAATTTTAATGGTGTTTGCTTTAAAAAATATATACAAGAAGCAACAAATGTTCACCACAGAATTCCTGAATAGTCAGTTCGATTTTTCACTTAGAAAGTGTAATGTCAACCTTGTGAGCATGTAATCCAAGGTTCCTGGGACGTCTATCACAGTTATTGTCGGTTCGGCCGATTTCGCGATAAATAAATACAGAGAACAGGTAAAGAACTGTCCAAACCAAAAGTTAGCAAGGCGAGTTCACTTGAACGAAAGAAAGAAGCCTTGATTACAACAGTAACATGTCCAACAGCTTGAGATGGTCATCCGAACTGGTTTTGATCATATTTTCACGTAATTTTTCTTTGCTTTTATGGAATTTTAAAAACATTTTAAGAGCATTTGATCGATAATTTTTGGCTATATTTTTTGTCATCAAATTCCGCCCGTGGTGATGATAGTGATTTCGAAAGTTGCTTATCATGACAATAAAACGCAACTGGCCTACATGCCAGCTATTTCATCCTAATTACAGGGCAGACTTTTTGGAGTGAAGAAGTAAAAGGGGCAAAAGAAAAGGTAAAGTCGCGGAGGCGAGGGCATTGATGAGGGCAGGGCGAAGAGGGGAAGAGGGTGGAAAAGGGAAGAGATGAGGTCCGAAAGGGGAAGAGTTGAGGTCCGAAAAGGGAAGAGATGAGGTCCGAAAGGGGAAGAGATGAGGTCCGAAAAGGGAAGAGATGAGATCCGAAAAGGGAAGAGATGAGAACCGAAAAGGGAAGAGATGAGATCCGAAAAGAGAAGAGATGAGATGAGGTCCGGAAAGGGAAGAGATGAGATGAGGGCCGAAAAGGGAAGAGATGAGATGAGGGCCGAAAAGGGAAGAGATGAGATCCGAAAAGGGAATAGATGAGGTCCGAAAAGAGAAGAGATGAGATGAGATCCGGAAAGGGAAGAGATTAGATGAGGGCCGAAAAGGGAAGAGATTAGATGAGATCCGGAAAGGGAAGAGATGAGATGAGAGCCGAAAAGGGAGGAGATGTGATGAGGGCCGAAAAGGGAAGAGATGAGATTAGATGAGGTCCGAAAAGGGAAGAGATGAGATGAGGGCCGAAAAGGGAAGAGAAGAGGGCCGCTTACCTTTCCGGTCGCGCGTGCGGCTGCGCGCGGAGAAGGCGAGCTGCGAGGCGGGGTCCATGGCGGCCGCCACCGCCATCGACGGCGTCGAGTCGCGGAAGTCGCCGCTCTCCGCCCACACTGCAACGCACCACACACGCCGTCACGCGGACGCACACACACGCCCTCACACGCACTCACATGCACATGCCAGTGGTCAGACCGCGTCCAGGGGAAGAAGAGGGTCACTGAGTGTGATGTCCACGCCGATCGCTTAGCGTCCACATTGACATTTCTTTCATTGCCACATGCTACTTCTCATGAAATGATGGATCAACTCGTTTATTTCCAACAAGTGGCCTTCAACACCAAAAATACTGCAGTGGAGTGTGTGGAAAATGGAGTTCTGGGAGCAAAATTCGGCTTTTTTTATTTTGAAGCCGCACGCGTGGATATTGAAGGCTTTTCTTTCTCGGTCGCATGATATCAGCTGCGTCCTACGCAGTGGCACATTGAGTAAGAAAAAGAAGTCAAAACGTCAGATGGCGACAAATTGAAAGTACGAGCATTTGCGGATTATCATGATCAAATAATGGTTTATCCGAGTTTCTGGGATGGATACCTCTCAAATGGCCAGAGATTGATTAATTTCCTGTCAATTTATGCATATAGTAATGCATAAATTTATGCATTTATGCAAAATTAGTAATTTTGATCTATTTTAAAGTTCCTACTTGTTATTAATAGCTTACTTATAATAAAACACTAAAACTCGTTAGAAAAGGGCATAGCTATTATATATGCAGATAAAGCAGGTCTGTCACGTTTTGACAAATATTCAAGTTGGTTGTTAAGGAAGGGTATTAAATTAGAAACAGATAGAAGCGTTTGAATTTCTTTGAATTTAATTATTTTCTGTTTTTCCCTTTCCTATTCATTTCCTTTCCCTTTCCTATTCTTTCCTATTCCTTTCCTTTCCCTTTCCTATTCTTGTATATCTTTCTTTTTCTTGTTAAAGTGCTTTCATTCTCTAACTGTTCTTTTTCCATCTCTCTCTTGTTCTCTCTGTGTGTGAATAATTTGCTTCTTTTGGTTTGATGCAGGAGTATAAACGCGCTTCCTTGAAGCGGCTCTCGCCCGCCGTAATGGCTGTCCCTCCTCGGGGGCGCCGAACCTTTCCCCCTGCTCTAAATTCTCGCCACAGATCTTCCCCAGCGGTATATTTATTGTTTAATATCCACGCACAAACAACAGACAATTTGCATATGCAGGAAATAAATTGCGAACAACGAATTCACTTAATTCCCAACCCCCTCTCACTAAATGCATCATCCTACGGCAATTTCCTTTGCATCTGTATAATGGCTATTTGGGTTGCTGGTCCAGGGAATAGTTAAAACGAAGCACACAATTTGAAATTATTGCTTATAAATCCACTTCCTGGGGTATGTTTAGCAACTTGAGTGGACGAGCGGCAATAATAACTTTCTTCTCATATTCGAGAACATATTTTAAAGCCGCTTAACGAAAAAATGTACGAATATTCGTATTCTGGGAATATCAGTGACTGTCCATTTCATCAGGTCATGTCCACTTGTCGCGTGTCTAAGAGGAGCAGAAGCGCTCCTCGGTGGGTGAGGAGAGTGGCCTCTGAACCCCCAGTGCGCGGGTTCGATCCCGACCGAGGTGCATGGATTTACGAAGGGCGGAAAATCCATAGTAGCTCTGCCACTCTTGTGGCATGTGAAAGAACTCTGGCCGATGTCCGGAAAAATTAAATACTTCCGACAACATTCCGCCCCAATAAGATCTCACTTTTCCCAACCAGACAATTTGTATATAGTTGACTGAGAACGACATCTCGCGAAAGTGAGAGTCAAATCTCAGGCGCATTTAAGGGACCGCCCGCGAGGTGCGCCTGCTCGACAAAGGTTCCCAGACCCGCGCCGGGGGGAGGCTTCCACGGAAGCCTGGGTCCAAAACATGCCTAAGAGCAGTCTCGCCGCTAATAGTCCCACATGATTAATAAATGGGCGAGCATATCTCCTAGGAAATGCTTTACTCAAATCATCAATTAATTTTTCCTATTTCTATCGAAATTTAGGCAAATCTCTTTGATGGAAACAACGTGGACAAGCCATGGATGTCCATCATATTCTAACTTACGTGTTCCATCAAATATTAAGCAGTTGCGATGTTTGCCATTTCCAACCTCAAAATGCGGCGCGCCCTCGGACCACCGCCTCGGCGGCCGGTGGTCGGCGGCAGCGCCGGGACGAGCAGAGCGCGAAATGAGCAAAGTCTAGCGGTCGGCGGGGGGCCGGGCGGCCACGAGGAACTTCGGGTTCGAGAGCATAAATCTGCGGGCCTGCAGCTTAACGCGTAATCCGCCGCCATCCCGGTACGCCGCCGCGACGCCCCGGGACGCGCCCGCCCGCCCGCCCGCCCCCGCCCGAGCGGCGCTGCGCTTAAAAAGTGCATTGTCTTAGTTTTTTAATTTCGCGGCCGCCGCGAGAGACGCTTAATTAGCGCGGCCACCCGCACACGCCGCGCACTAAGCGCTCCCTCCCCCGCCCCACCACTCCCCGCCCCGCTACGCGGCACCACGCCAAGCCACGCCACGCCCCGTCACACCATGCCACTCCCAGTCACACCAGGCCACGCCCCGTCAAACCTCGTCACACCATGCCCCTCTTCGTCCCAACACGCCACGTCAAACCTCGTCACATCATGCCTTTCCACATCACGCAACGCCCAGTCACACCATGCCAAGCCCCGTCAAGCCTTGTTACACTATGCCTCTCGTCGTCCCAACAAGCCACGCCACGCCACGCCACGCCACGCCACACCACGTCCCCGCCTACGGGCAAGGCGATCCGCACTGCACCGAACACTGCTGTTCCTAGTGGCCGCTGGATCAAGTCTTAGCTCATCTTAGTGTATTGTTTGTTACGTAACTTATGACATAAACAGTGATTCATTCATTGAATGAATGAAAGTTTTTTGTCTTCAGAGTTTTTACTGAAAATGAATTACTAGATTATTTCATTTTACAATGCTGTTCATCAGTGACAGATTTTGTATCAAACATTTTGCCATGAGTGTTAATCCCTCTGCGCATGGCAGAGAAAATGAGTCGAATACATAATTTACCATTTGTAGCGTTTTTAACTGACATAAACGGTAGTTTTACTATTTCAAAGAATCGAAAAGATCTGAACGCCAAACAAGCAAACAAATAGCAACTGAATTATCTTAATAACACAAATAAATAATACTATTATCGCAATAAAACGTAATGAAATGTATTACATGAAACGTGTCTGTGTGTGAAATATTTGCAATCATTGATTTAATAGGACTCTGGAAATGAAGATTCAGTGTAGTTTTATAATATCGTATTAAATATATGTAATATGTTTTATATAACATATCAATGTCCTCAATCAACACGCGCGTTCAGGTAAGTTTAGTCCTCATTCGCACACATTTATCTCGTTTGATTTCTCATAAGCAAAACCAGCGACATATTCTAATTTATATAACTCAAAATATGTTCCGAGTGCCCCATAAAGCTCCCTTTCTCTCTGAGCTGTTGTGAGTGTTTGGTTGAACGGCATGAGCGTTGTTTGCGAGCCGCGGGAAGGCATGGGGCAGCGGGCGGACCGCAGCTGCGGGGGTCGCCGGCGGAGGGGAGCGATCAGCCCTGGGAGGCCATCACTCGTGCCGCGAACGCCCTTCACCCACGCGCAGGGCCAGGGCAGGGCGCCCTCCTCTGCACAGTGGAAGCAGGACCGCGAGGCGTGGCCCAGCGCGGAACGAGGTGTGTTGAAAAGAAAATGCTGTATTTCTCGTAAATTACCCTCTAAGGCGGTATTGAATACCAACAACTTGACGCAAAAGAACGCAAGATTTAAATATTATAAGTACTTCAAATTTCTTTTAGTACAGAGTTCAGTAAATTTCTACCGAGTTAACTTTATTTGTTGATTAAAAAATGGTACATATACGTTCACAGTGTTTAGTTGATGTTAATTGATGATTGATACATGTAAATTGGGAGTTGTCTACAATAATACTCGTAGTTCAGTACCATTGTTATTGACTACACGATATTCTAGTTTGTTTTTTTAAAATACGAATTCTTTGATTATTTTGTTGAAATCAAACACTTTAGAGCATTAGCTGTATGTTTTGTTTAATTTCTGTAGTCTTTTCATAAAATCATTTCTAAGATATAGAGCATTTTGACCCAAATGATTGTTATGTGACGTGCGAACCCATTGTCTAATTGTTTGACGTGTTTTGAATTTTTGCTACAAAACATGTTGCCTGATACAACCATCTTGCACAATAGAACAACAGATCGTGCAGTCCTCGACCACATTCTCATATTGTTCGGACAATATTGTATTCCGAATCCCTTCTGCACGCACATTCCGTTTGTGTATAGGATCGTAAAAAAATATTGTAACAACCTGGTCTCTCGGACTTGTCTACGTTTAAAGGATGCCCAACCAACTGAGGGCCATCCCCATAACTTCTAACGGTTCACGATATCGAAGTGCAGTTTTCACTCAACAGTGCGGAATCATGGGGCAAGTCCTATGCCGTAGAGGTATTGTTTGAAATATTTTTTAGTTTTCGAGAAATTGAGTAATTTTTTTTTATTTTTTAAATAGAACTATATATTTTTTATTAGCAGTGCATAGATTCATAAAAAGAGAAATACAATGATGCATCACAGGTCAGGATTTTGATAGTAATTTGAGTATAAAATTAGAGTTTCTGACATGTGATTTCGGTGGGACAGTCCGTATGTTCCGTCCTTCCAGCCTGTCGGGGCCCACTGTGCGCGGCCTCGCCTTCTCACCCACCTGTCCTCCGTCCTCGCAGGGCCCCATTACCTGATCACCCGTCACCGCAAGGGCGCCTCCCTGATTACGCCTCCCCGCCCCGCCCCACCCCGCCCCGAGCGGGACGGCGCAATATCCCCGAGGGCGTCGCTGCGTCCTGAAGACGAGGGCGGTCGGACGCCCCGGACAGCCGCCCCCCCCCCGCCCTCCGCCTGGGCCCAGCCGAGGATCACGACATGCAGGAAGATGGAAGGCTCCGCGGCCGCCGACTAAGCCGCTTCGCAGCTCGGGAGACACCCTCCTCTCCGAGGCAGTTCATTGCTAACGTTTATTGACAAACACAACGAAACACCTCAGTTCACGTTTTGTAATAGGTAACAAATTATTCAATTCCCTTTCCGGTTATTTTAGTTTTCTTCGAAGAGGATTCAAACTGTTTAGCAAACCCTCCACAGAATGCTAGTACCCTAATTATCAATCAGAATGAAAGAGAAAATGCGCTACTTTCGGCAATTCTGTGTTACTAATCATGTTAAATAATAAGGAAGCTTTAAATGCAAATATAACTTATAAGCATAAACAGTGAGCACAAACATTGAAAAGCGAGGGTGATACTATCGATGTCTCGTTCTTCACAGCTATTATTTTCCATGTTTGGTAATATTTAAATGACTTCGTAAGTTCCTTTGCTGTAGAAAATGAAAACCTTCAGATTGTTTTGTCAAAATGAAAACAGATTTTCCACGTTCCATGGCTGCTTGCTGAGAGGAGATTGTCTCTTCAGGATTTATTCATTTTTGCTGGACATAAATTTATTGGGAATTACGGCACTAATAATATGTCACAATGTATTTGAAGTGTACCATTCGAGATACATGATTACGTCTTAGGGCCGCAGAACAATAATTTGTCTTTTGTGTGTGTGTGTGTGTGTGTGTGTGTGTGTGTGTGCGTGTGTGTGTGTGTGTGTGTGTGTGTGTGTGTGTGTGGAGATAAAATCCCTCATTCAGTTAGATCACATCTGAAGATGAAATTTATTTCCCCTTCGTCACAAAAACATCCCAAGCAAGAAGAAAAAAGCGTGGAATTAATTCTTTACAAACGTCGTTTCAACATTTGCTTAATCTCGCCGAACGTGAATTACAATAACATCTGAAAAGTTTTTCTAGAGAAATGCGAACTGAGAACTTTATAAGAAATAATAAACCCATCTTTACCAATGGAATAGAACTTTGAGGCTCAACAAGCATCTCAGACTTAGAAATTCAAAGATATCAGGCTAAACGTCTGAGATAAATCGATGCAGTATGTTACGTTAAAAATTATATTGTCCGTCAAGATTTAAACATACCAACATTAGCAGATAGTAAAAAATTGAGAATCCTCAAACATCAACAAACACTAGAAAGACACCTAAATCATCTTGCAAGGAACCTTTTGGATAACAGCCCTGACACGAAGAGACTAAGTAAGTTCACATCACTGGATTTGAGTCATAGATTTCAGTTACGTTGTAAGAAGGGTGACTGCTTCACACGGATTCCCACGCACAATATACGATTTCGCTAACTTTCTGACTCTGAATGATTTGCCAATGAACAAGATTCAGGAATAAAAGAAAGAGGAAAGCATGATCTCCCGCAGCGGCTGTCTCTCGGGCGAGCGAGCGCATGCCGAGCGGGCCCGGGCCCCGGGGCTGAGGAGGCGAGGCGAGCGCCTGCAGGGGCTAAGGCCAATAAAACACGGGCGCGCAAACACGGAGCGCCTGTTTGCGAGAGCCGCGCCGCCGCCGCCGCCTCCGCCGAAGATAATGAACACAAACAGGGCGCCTCCCCGCGGCGTCCCCGCGCCCTCGCATGGAGCGCAGAGCGCACCGCCGCGGCCGCCCTCGCCCGCGCCCTCGCCCTCGCCCTCGCCCTCGCCTTCTCCCTCGCCTTCGCCCCCCACCTCGCCCTCGACCTCGCCCTCACCTTCGCCCTCGCCCTCGCACGCGCCCGCGCCCTCACCCGCGCCCTCGCCCGCGCCCTCGCCCGCGCCCTCGCCCGCGCCCTCGCCCGCGCCCTCGCCCGCGCCCTCGCCCGCGCCCTCGCCCTCGCCCTCGCCTTCGCCCCCCACCTCGCCCTCGACCTCGCCCGCGCCCGCGCCCGCGTCCTCGCCCTCGCCTTCTCCCTCGCCTTCGCCCGCGCCCGCACCCGCGCCCTCGCCCTCGCCTTCATCCCTTGCCCACGCCCTCGCCTTTGCTCTCGCCATTGCTCTCGTCTTTGCTCTCGCCTTCTCTCTCGCCTTCGCCCTCGCCCTCGCCTTCATCCCTTGCCCACGCCCTCGCCTTTGCTCTCGCCATTGCTCTCGTCTTTGCTCTCGCCTTCGCCCTCGCCTTGTCGCTCGCCTTCTCCTTCGCCCTCGCCCGCCGCGGGTGCTGACTTCGCCCCCGCGTCGTGGGTTCGGGGTGAACGCACTCCTCGCCGCCTCATGGACACGCAAGGGCAGGCGAGGCGCCTCATGAGGGGGCGGGAAGGCACCTCATTCACGTCGTTATCTCGTACGACACGTTCTTATGATCTTCAGCAAGCGTAAATCCGCACTCTTTTTCAGCGTCAGCATCACGTGTTTGAAACACTATACTGGGAAAACTCAGTGTTTACCAAAGCTAAAATAAGTTCGGGTTTATTTATATGCAATGATGTATTTTAAATAAAACCATGTAGGATATATTTATTAAACGTTTTTCAACAGTTTCTCTACTTGAGTAAACTGAATTGTACGACAGAGTTGCAATTGTAATGACGCTCACTTGACAATATAAAAATCAATTTTGTACATTTTGTGTTTTCATAAAGATTAGAGTAATACGTATTCAGTCAGCACATTTTTAATCATTTTACACAACTAATATTTAACTCTCTGAAAATTATTCCGAGGAAAACAAAAGCTGTAAACGACAAACGTGCATTGATGACCGAATCTCTAATTCCCATTCCCGTCGTCTATGTGATATTTTCGGTTCCGGTTCCAATTCTGTTTTCCGTTTTTCATAGGTGAAGAAACCCTTGCAAGGCATTGGTGGTATATTCGCAACTATTATCTTCCCAAGGGCCTTCGCTCGGGTTGAAATCGCACCCCCGCAGCCATCGCTCCGCGGGGACCTCGGCGCCGCCGCCGCCGCCGCCGTCGCAAATTACAGCCCGGCCCAGTCCTCGCGGGCGGCGAGGGCGGCGCTGCTGTCGCGCCTCGATTTACGCGCGGGCGGCGCGGGGCGGCGCGGGGCGAGGCGGTTATCGCAGCGGGGCCAATTATAAATTAGCGGCCCCGGCCCCTGCGCTGAGACGCGTGTAGCGGGCGCGCCGTAAATTACCCGCCGCCCCCGTCTTATCTGCCCCGGCGCGACACCGCCCGCCCCCGCGCCCGCCCCCGCCTCCACCCACCTGGCGCAGCGGGCGCGCAGGGCGCCCCGCAGCTGCGCGCGGCTGGAGCGACGGGCGGGCGGAGGCGCGGGAGGAGACGTCGCACTTCCGCATGCCAGGCTTTCGCCTAAGAAACGTTCTTATCGAGGAGCCATGTCACCAGACTCACAATCAGATGACACGATTCAACCGCAATTTGAATACACGGTTGCTTGGAGATATGTTAATGTGGCAAATTTCAGAAGTAACCTCAGAAGAAGTCATTGTAAAAATATTAACATGAATGAAAGGTTAATGTAATATCATTATTTCATGAACATATGTGCCCACTCGACGAATAACATATGTTACATAAAACTAAGCACAATGTTCATCTTCTCTCTGCGAAATATTTGGAAGGGCTTGAATCTTATCGATGTGTTTGATTTTGGGAATTCGTATTGAAATTAGAACTAAGCAGTACAACGGTGAGTATTTACTGGCATCACTTTATGAAATTAAACACCTCTTTTTTAACAACTACAACGTTATGAGCTATAAGGAAGAATTAAACTTCTAAAGAATCCTAAAAATGAATTAGTTATTACTGTAGGTTTTCAAGAATGAAGCTGGTTCCCTTTTCTAGACAAACATTTAAAATCATTGAGTGCCTCCCTCCTAGAGACGAACGAAATTTGAAGGGTGTTTAGAAGTAGACGCGGAAAATGGGTATCATCTTTTGCAGATACTACGGAATGACATAATGAGATAAGTTGAAAGCGATAAAGGCCATCCAGGCAAGTGCGCCGGCCGCTCGCGCTTTATCTCGTGCCCCTCCCTGGCCCGCCCCGCCGGAGGGGTGCTGGAGCTGCGTCTTGGTGACGAGTGGGTGACATCTTCATAGGGCGCGCGCGCCTCGCTCGGCTGCCTCTTTCCAAAGGGCCTTCCCCGCGCGGAATGCGCAGAGGGGACCCAGCGCAGGGCAGCGCAGGGCAGCGCAGGGCGGCGAGGGGCGCAATTAGGCGCGAGCGGACGCGCGCGATGAGGCGTGGCGGTGGCGGTGGGGGGGTGATGGTGGTGGCGGTGGGGCGGTGATGGTTGTGGTGCTGGCGGTGGCGGTGGCGGTGGGGGGGTGATGGCGTTGGCGCTTGCGGTGGCGCTGGCGGTGGCGGCGGTAGCGGTGGCGATGGCAGTGGGGGAGTGATGGTGGTGGCGGTGATGGTGCGGTGGCGGTGGGGGGGTGATGGTGGTGGCGCTGGCGATGGCAGTGGGGAGGTGATGGTGGTGGCGCTGGTGGTGGCGGTGATGGTGCGGTGACGGTGGCGGTGTCGATGGTGGTGATGGTAATGGTGGTGGTGGTGGTGGCGGCGAGGGTGGTGGGGATGGTGGTGGCAGTGGCGATGGTGCGATGATGGTGTGCGGTGAGGATAGTGGTGGCGGTGGTGATGGTGGTGGCGGTGGTGGTGCGATGATGAGGTGGACACAGCGGCGGGGAGAGCAGCGGAGGACACGTGCGGCGCGCTAAACTCCCTCTCTGCTCAGGGAGTCCCTGTGCGGCGGCGTTCATGTCTCCCGCTCGTAAATCGCGAACGGAGCCCGAAGTCAATGACGACAGCCCAATCATAAACGAAAGTGTAAGAGAAGGACGGAACTCCTGTCATTCAGGCGTTAGTTCATAGTACTCGAAACTGTACGGTGTTCTCTTTCCCCTAAGGCATGCAGACGATCTCTGGGGAATTGCTTACGGCTTCGTAACGGTATCTCAGCCAGAGAAATCGTGATATTGATACACTTATATCAGTTTAAGATGTGTCAGTCCTTATAAAATCATTGCATTTACTGTTCGTCCATTTAATCATTGTCTCCAGTCTGATGAAGAATACAAATTTATGATATTAGACCCACATTTTAGTTGAATTCTTGCGAAATACTGAAGTTTAGGTCAATTATGGACAAATCCACATACATTTTTGTTTAGATATAAAATAAAAGTAAAGAATAATTAAAGCGTTTATTTGCTATCAAAAGCAGCTCTTTCCTTTTGCGATTATTTTAACCTAGAAACAAAAATGTCCTAGCATCCATATGCGGTTTGATGTGAACGGACTGTGTTCTCGCTGCATTGGGTAGGAATATGGAATATGGATTTGAACTCAATCTCTTTAAGAAAGATCCTGAAACTTAATAAAAAAAGCAAAGAATTGAATTATCGAAAAAAATGTAATGATCTGGTTTGGGGAACAAACGCCTCAATTAAGTTCAGTATTCTTACTAATATTGCGATAGATTACAATCATTTTTAATTACACCCTTAAAAACATTTATTACTAAATATTAAACCTTAATGAAAATAATGTCCATTAAAAATGAATATCTAGCACGCAAATATGTTGAGTGCACTACTACATTAAATAAATTTCCTCCAAAAACTCTATGTAATAATGTTTCTCTCCCTATCCTGTATAACTGTTGAATGTCATAAGGAGTCTATTCACAGGGAGTCACTGGTCATTGCACATCGACGCTCACGGACGAACGCGCGCCCGAACACGAAAAGAGCACTGGAGCGCAGCCTCCGCCTCCGCCTCCCGCGTGCGTCATAATTACGACGTCATTGCAAAAAGGTGCTGACGCCTCCCGCGCCGCGACGGCGCAGCTGCGGCGCACGTGGCGCTTCCCAGCGCCCCTGAATGGCGTCGCCCGCGACAGATTTGTCCCCAGCGCAGGCGGAGGCGACCGCCGCAAAAAGGCGGCGTAATTTTCTATGAGCGCGGGGCTCTAATGGGCGTGGGGAGCGCGCAGGTGCGGCTCGCAGCGCGCCTCGCGGCACTGGCGGCCTCGAATGAAGATGGCCAGCCACGAGGAATGCGAGGGGCACGTCGAAACACTCAAATAAGCACTGAAGTAGTGCAAAGATATATACACAGGATTAATTTGAGAGATCTGAATAAAATTCGGAAATGTTGGACGAATGGTACCGAACGAAAAATAACTAGCGGTACTAAAATAACACATACATTATTGCGTTCTTTGAAATTTTGCAATTTGCAAAAATTTAGAGTTCAACGAAAATTGGACCTACACTATTTTTGTAAGCGTACTTCGCTGTCTCCGAGAAAAAATAATTTCAGCCGTTTTTGATCAGCCGTTAAAATCTTATTTTTTAAATTGCCTTAATTTCACGCAAAACTACGCAAAAACTACTCATATAATGAAAAAACTGTACATGATTTTATTTACATTGAATTAAGAATACACGTCTCCTGAAATCGAAAAAGTCTGTTTCCAAAACGTCCGTCCGCTGCTTGTCTGTCCCTCAGTCTTTCTGTCTGTCTGTCTGTTTGTACGTCTCTATCAGTATGTCCGTTTGTTCGTCCTACCGTTCGTCAATCGTCTGTGAATTGCATTAGTACCTAAACTATTCGTAGGATTTTTGCCAAAATGAATATTTCTCTGTCTATGTGGCTCGATTGGAGGCCAAGGGACTTTCAAAACCATTCTTGGAATTTTTGAGGTATTTTACTTGAAGCCCAGGGGACATTTTTGAAATTTTCTAAAAATTAGCTTCAAATGTTTTCTTTAAAATTCATATAAAAATAGAGTGAAATACGTTCGTCTACAAAGATATCATGGGTCACATTCTCAAGGTAATCCCTGAATTTTTAAAAATTCCGAAGTTTTAAAATGGCATATAAAAACACGTTTCTCTCTAATGTGAATTTATTGTATGTCGTATTTCAACTATTACAGGAGTGAAAATTTAGGAAAATGTAAACAAATATTTTTTCTCGCCGATATTTAGCAGCTGGGAAGAGAAGAGGAGAAAACCAAAATTAAAATATTCATTTGAAATTCAAGGGGCTGCGATATCAGTCAAATCGATTGGGGAATACCAGTTTTTGTGAAAATCCTACCTACTGTTTAGCCACTAGTGTTGTTTTCACAAACGGACAGACGATTGCCGTGAAACATTTTTTCGGTGTCAGAGATCCACGAAATGTGGATTCTGTCTTCATTAACTGTTAGAAGAAGTTATTACAACATTTAGGAACAAAATGATCCACTTTATTAGGGAAACATAAAACGAGCTTTTCTGTCGAAAAATCCCCTTCTTTGTGCCTGCTTTACAATACTATCTCTTTTCTACGTAAGTAGTATGCGCGAAAGTAAAAATAAACAAGTTGTGAACGTTTCAAGAAATTAAAGATTGAGTATTAACTTACGTATACTTCTGATTCAAAAAAATTGTTAAGAAAATCTAATTCATTACATCAGGAAATATATACGCTTTTATTATACTGCTACATATAATGAAATATATGTGCTGAAGAGGAAAAAGGAAATATATTTTTCACCCAAGAGTTGAATGAAAGCGAATAAGTGGAGACAATCTCGTATTTGATGAGTGATGAACACAAAAGTTTCTGAATTCGCCAAAATGGTACCTTAATAGTTTAATTTGACATTTTACACGCGCAAAGAAGAAATCAAAGTAAACCTATAATAATGTAATGGGAGCAGCAGAGTTGAATGTGCTCTGTGAAGAGAAACTTGTGCGTCGGCGCGTCGCAATTTTCGCCCGCTGGCTGTCTGGCGCCCGCGCGGGGCGAGGCGGCCGCGGAGGCGGTGCATCTGGAGCCTGTCGCACGGCCTGACACCCGCGCGCTCTCCCGCTCCGAGTGGCTTCTCTGGTTTCGCCAAGGGCCAGCGGGGAGACCTCCGACCCAGCCACCCCCGAAAGAAACCACTGGCAATTAGCTAGGCGCAACCGGACCGCGACAGGACCTCTTTCTTGTCAGCGCCTTTGCGCTCCGTTACGTTTCGCAGGATGAACTGCTCAGAAGATTGTTTTCACACCTAGTGAAAAATATGCTGCCGTACGAAATACTTCACGGAGAATATTTGCTTTTGATACAGAACGTCTTCAGCTTTTAATGAAGAACGAATGACACATTTTCAATGTTCACGAAGCTACTGTTAGGTTGGCTGTAACCCAAAGGTCTTATTAATTCTGAGATATTTACGCTGATCCTCCAGTTACTGCAAATTGATATTATAATAGGAAAATCACTGATAGTCTGGTTTCCAGTTTCTGTAAAATCGCATACTACGTCTTTGTTAACATAGGTATTTCGAAAACCGTGTTTCGGAATTGATGTTTTCGAAAGGGTGTTCTGAATATCAGATATATTCAAACGGACTGACAGCAAGAAAAACGTCCACAATTAGGATTGTCGCTAAACTATGTATTATTCCATCAACAACAGAATATATTTTCATTCGCCCTAATACAATACGAACCACCCTTGTCAGTCTCTGTCTGCCATTAGGCTCCTTCCTCGGTGGAGGTGCTGCACCACCCACCACCACTGTGTCCGCCAGCACCACCCCGCCCCACGGCCCCGAGCGCAGCGCTGCGGCGGTCAACCGCGCTCGCTCAGCTCGCCCCGCACCAGTTTGTAATTAAAACGGAATGATTGATTAGAGAATAATGCATGCATATCGAAACGCGTAAGCCCCGCCCTTCTTTTTACCGCTGCTTCTCTATATTTATCGCCAAATTGTTCAATATTTTAATTAGACGTAGCAAATTCGTGCCAATTCGCATTTAATATGGGAAACCTAATTATTTAACGTATTAACATAAAACACAACTTCCAAATACGAACGTAATCCACTTAATGATAAATAAATAGATTCTCCACGAATAACCAATATGTTTTGGAATTCATTTCAATGTTTAACGAAGCCAGGCTTTCGAACACTGAGCGGCATTCACGAAGGTGTCAGGAAAGACATAACCAGTTTACTCTGAAGCTCAGTTATGTTAAAACTAAAATAAATTTTCATTTAAATTAATTGAATAAATAAAACAGTGTCATTTCATATAAACTAAATAGTAAAACTCACTACTACTACCCATAATAATAATTATGAAATCGAATAATATATATAATTCTGGACAAACTGATGACGTCAAGAGTTTTGTGTTAAAAGACTATTCTATAAATTTCTTGTAGGTTTCTTTTAAAAAAATATTTAATACTAAATGTTTCAAAAATAAAGTAAAGAAACGTATAAAAAATGTCATGTATGATTAAACTGTACGCAAAAAACTGGCATAACGGAGTGAGGTGTCGTACATCATTGGAAAAAAAATTATAATATGGAATGTTGCTTGTTCATGCGTGTCAATATTTTATTGTACAATTCAATAAAAATTAAAACTAATATGTACACTTCTTTCAATGTAATTATAAATCTGTTATTCTTACTTACTTTTACATATAAATTTTTATTTTTTTGTTTGAAAATGTTAAATTGAAACACTAAGAAATACTTTCAAAATATGTTTAAAAAATACCAAATACAATGTGAGTAGATAGGACTTTCGTCACATTTCAGCATCGAAATTGGGGGTGAAAGTAAAAATAAATGAATTTCAACATCGATCGGTGAAAAAAGAATACGGGCCCCCCAAATTAACCCAGGCCCAAGGGCCCCCAGTACTGTTAAAAGGACCCTGAATGACTAAGATAAAGCGTAAGAATTTTCACGTATCAAATACGGAGAATCGTAATTGACATCCTTTGGTAGTTCTACGACATTCTCGTGTACGGCGATGATTCTCGCGAGCCAATGTAGACACATTTCAATATGGATGTCCTCAAAGTAACATCGCAATGATTGGAAGAGAATTTCATGTTTAAAACTATTAAGAAATGGAGAAATCTCCACAAATCCTACTGGGGAATGAGATGGAGGAGGCTAGAGAAAACAAATTAGTGTCGACTCTGGAGTAATAATAAGTTATGGGTAAGAACATTGTGAGAAAGGAGCCAAGTGAGGAAGATTCGAACGAACGTACAATTTAAATAAGAATTTCGTGCCTATAAATTCTTTACAAAATACGTAACATAATTATATAAACATAGACTACATAAATGAATGATTAGAGAAAATATTTTGTAAATTATTAATAAGCAATCAATTAAAAATTACTTTACAGAAGAATTAGGCGGCGTGGAAAGTGACTCCATGTACGTGAACAACAAATGCAATTTTAAAGCGGAGTTAATGTGAATTTAAAAAATAAAAATGTTGTTGTTTATTCGAGTCATTGTGAATGTGATGTAATAATGATGATGAATTTAACTTTACATTTATTAAACAAAGCACTATATAAAATCATAATTGAATTATAGAAATGGATAAAATGATTTAATATGAATCTTTTCAAACCCAACGTGAATTTACCTTTTATTTACTGATTAAGCGTCAAAAAAGGTTCAAAAACCGTGTGACGTATGGTTTAAAAATACAATCTGTGTATACTATGTAAGGGTTTCAAATGTAAATTTAAAGTATTTGTTTCATAACTGATAACGACCAATTTGATCTCTTGATCAGATTTCTGGGTCACTATTTACAGAAGCACGTTTTTAATTGAATTGCTTAAGAAAACTAAAATAGCTAAATAATTTAACATTTTCCAAATTGCCCATTTCGTTTTTTAAATCAAATAATAAATCTGGACTGTACACTAGCACTGGAGTTTTGCGATATTTACAACACTTATGTATCTACATACATCAGTAGAGTGGATCACAGGCTCAAAATAAATTTAACGCAGCAGAGAACGGATGTCGGGAAATTTTCTTTTACAAATCGAACGATTACGGAATGAAAGAGATTGCCTGCAAAAACCTTTGAACCCTTTCCTCAAAGCGTTCAACAGTTTAGGAAATTTATGAAATAATTAGGAAATAATTAGCTGCCACCGGGGTATACCCAATTGCAGTTTAAATATATCTATCTCGATCTATCTATTTATGGACAGTACCTATAAAACGTTCCTAATTCGGCGGTGAAGTTCATTGAATAACTAGGTCTCTATGTTCTTTCAAATGAAAATAGGTTCGATTGGAAGATTAAGGAATAATGGGTTAGCACACCTATGAGATATGGAATTAAGAGTTTTCTTGTTGATTACTATTATTATTTTGATTATTTTCTTTCTAATTATCACGTTAAGAAATTTTAATAATTTCGTACAATTGATAGGTCACCATGGACCCAAAAACCGTAAATGTGCTGCTAAATAGGGAATTTCGTGAAGGTGCATCAGACAGATTGATGATGAAAATTGTTGAATTGTGTAGATTATTTTATATAGAAGAAAGCAGGTGTTCATGCAACTCGCAACACATGTCACACTGTTCCACTGTGTGCACCTCAGAAACGGTTCGTTTAAGACCCTGAGCACCTGGCTCCGGGGTCATCAGTCACTGAGCCTTAAACTGCTAAATAAAATCTTTGAGCCCTATAACATTTTTGGAGTTTTACCTCATCGAGACACATTTCTCCGCAGCTCAAGTGGTCAGAAACGTGTCAGAAACGTTAATTTCACTGGTGAAAATGTTCCCGTTGGTCCATAACTGCTTGACAATATTGGAATGTTTTCCCAGGTTGAGTACCGGCCCTGATGTTTGGAGGATTCGTTATGATGATTAATTCATGGAGAGTTCAGAGCCTGGTCTACCGAAGTTCGAACAGCATGAAGTTGTTTTCACTTTCAAACCAGTGGTTTACAAATTACGAATTGTTCTCACGTGTGCAGCTAGAAATAATATAGATTTAGTAATCTATTCTTGTAGATTTCAAGACAGTTCTAGTCGAATTTGTCTCATGTCATAAGCAATTTGCAGGGTTGGGCAGCATGTAAATTTGAAATTCGTTTTTAAAATTCGTTTTATATTTGAAAAACTATAATTTTTGATTTTTTGAACATGTATTTTAAAGATACATTTAAATACATAAATTAGGGGTATTTGAAAACATACTTAAAATACTTAATTAAAAATAAAACTCTTGTTTTCATCCCTTCTCCAAAATGAAGTGGTTTCCCGCATCGGTTTCAGTCGAAAAAAAAATTGTTTCGTTGTTTACAAGACGTGCAGAAAAGTTTTCTGTTGCTTTTCAACATCAATTCAGATAAAGAAGAAGAAGATAACGAGGATAGCTTATTTTTCTTTGATTCTGCCAGTGGATGAACCTTATTGAAATAAAAAGTAAAGCTCCTTTCAGCTGTTGAACTTGAATTTTCATTTTTAAATGATAAATCTAAATCATTAAAAGTGCTGGACAATTATTCGACAATAAGAAAAGCGTTTATTCATTATAACCCTAGTTTATATTCATCCTCGCCAGTTGAGTGGCTGTTTTCCTTTGCGGGCTTTGCACATTCACATATTAGAGGTTTATTGTCTGATTATTTGTTTGAAAAAATTAGTCGTTGTAAAAGGAAGTTCCGTTTATTTGAGTTAGACATCTTTTTGACATCGTTTTATATTTTACAGTGTTTTTATGTTCAGATATTTGGGCGATTGTGAATTACTGATTTATTGTAATTGATAATTACAATATATTGTTGCAATAAAAAGTTGGTGTAATTGTATTTTCTGAATGTTGAGTATATATTTAAATACTAAATTTAAAGTATGTTGCCCAAACCGGGCAATTTGGAGAAAAGGTTTCAGCCAAATGATTGGTGGGCGGTTTGAATGTAAACTGGACCGAGTGTAAAGAACCACGGCGAACGTCCCTGATTCCCACATCCGTGAACCATCCAGTGGCAAACTTTCTTTCTGCTCTGGAGCAGCGTGTCACATTTCCAATATTTCATCCGTCTCCGCGTGCAGGAAGCCGCTCGGAGGCAGTGAGTGTTGCCGCCCAGCTGGGCCGCTTCGCGCTGGCTGGCAGGCAGGCGCTGATTGCCCTGCGCGCGGGGCACGTCTGGCCGTCGCCTCGCCGAGGGGGGCCTGTGCGCGGAGGGACGCTGCCAGTGATTCGGATCGTAGGGGCGCGTGCCCCGGCCCCCTCGCCTCTCATCGTCTTTCAACTTCCGGTGGCACTACAGGCGTTGTGGTCTGTTGTGTGAGCCCACGCGGCAGACCGCAGTCAACACACTGCCTTTGGTGCCTATTGACCAAGGCTGTTCCACTGGGTTGCGTTTAATACCCACGCCCTCTATTAATATTTAACGGATTTTATACTATTGTTACTTTAATTCCAATTATAAACCAGTACAATGGTGGAAATAACTACAAGTGACACTCGTTACTTAGAAGTGCATTCAAGACATGCCAAGCGTATTCTCATGAAATAAAATGGTAGCCATGCATTTTACATTTGAGATAGGAGCTTACGAGGAGCATAATGTAAAATATTTCCATCCTATAAGTGCAACACCAATAAACTGAATACAAACGTATTCACTCTCATAGAAAACATGAAGTAGTTTGTGTACTTTATCATGTTTATTTACTTACTATATTTTACAATCTGTGTGAACTGAACATCAGTTGTTTTCCCACTGTTCCCCCAAATGTGTTATTAATTTGTTTATTAGTGAAATTCAGCTCTAAAAATGTATTAATGTTGCTAAAAACAGTGAAATGTGATTTATTATTATATACCTGCAACCAAATAATAAAATGGATTTTGTGGAACTTCAAACTATTTACTTCTGGCACTTTTTTGAGTAGCAACGCTGTTTTATAAATACTCTGCGGAATATTTTCATAAAAATGGTTCCCAGTTATCATTTCAGCGTTTTAAACCTTTCTGATTCGAGTATTGTTTCTTATTTAGATAACTACATCGTCCCTTGGATATTTAGGAAAAACTTAGAAATTACTTAAAGAGTGAACACTAAAAGTAATCATCATAAAAGATTACGCTGCATCTTCTCAGAAGTAAACAGTATGTTTTCATCGATTAAAGTAGAAATACGTATAAAATGATTATTTTTATATTGATACCTTTCAACGAAATCATTTGTCTATTTGCAAAAGCCGGTGATATCCCTTGTTGGCGTTATTTGCGGAGTTCCAGCGCTTCGCTATGTATGTGTTTATTATCAGAGTTGGAACATGCTAAACAATTCAGTCGATAATTGCTATTCAATTGCTCCGTCATATCTACATTATTCATTCAATAATAACATGCCGCTCTAGTCAGTGTCACATAGCGGGAAGTGCTCTGGAATTAATGGAGTTCCATTTGAGGTAATATGATCATAAATAATTATTAACGCTGGCTTTGTAAAACTTTTTCTTCAAAC
The DNA here is from genome assembly GCA_031308135.1 of Acheta domesticus. Taxonomy (NCBI): domain Eukaryota; kingdom Metazoa; phylum Arthropoda; class Insecta; order Orthoptera; family Gryllidae; genus Acheta; species Acheta domesticus. The sequence continues at coordinate 16,864,967 of JAHLJT010009436.1, forward strand.
TAGTAATTTCTGGAATTTTTTTTAGATAAACGCAAAGACAATTATTCCAAAAGACAATTGCTTCTGGAATGATAAACCGAAAAATGGAAGCCCACTCTAGCAATTTAAAGGTCTGACAATGTGAATGTACTGTGTGTGTTTGTATATTTTGCATAATATGCGATTAATAAATCAAAAAATTAAACACTAAGATGTCAGGTATTTCTCTAGCTGAAGCGAGATAGCGAGTGGAATTTGAGCAGTCTATTTCTATTATTAATCTTACACCATTAAAACATTATTCAGAATATTGAGCCTTACACTTAGCAGAAAAGTGTACGGTTGAACAGAACATAACAACTGATATCTCAAGCCAGTCACAAGAAAAAGTACAAAATCTACCAACATTGTGGTTTTCAAGAGAGAAGTAATGGATGTAGCTGAACAGATGGCATGATAGGAGACAAGCTCCCATATGCGTGTTCACGATTATGATTGAAACACCGATGGAATTAGTGGAAATATTGCACAGTAACTCATTACGTTTTATGTACTTAGAACAAATTAATAAAATGTTCCCAAATGTTCATTCTGCAACATCCCTTCAAAATACCGGAGACTTTTCAAATGGTCGCGTAATAGTTCGTATCATTTACTTCCTTGAAATAAGGAATACAGTCAATTCCCGTTATAGTGAACTCGAATATAGTGAACCCTCGGTTATAGTGATTTTAAGTCAGTGGTCCCATTTCACTTACATTACAAAGAAGCATAAGGAGATTCGGTAATAGAGAATCTGAGCCTCGGTTACAGTGAACGTAGGAGATAAGTACTGGAAATTAATTGGATCTCGTATGTTATTAGGCGATTAAAAGAGCCTTCGGAGAGTGGGATGTGTTCCATCAGTGCAAGAGGCATTGAAAGGTGCCAAGACTGCATTTCGATTCATAGATACAGAGGACAATGTAGAATCAAGTATGGAGAGAGCACGAACTCTAAAGATATTAGTAATGAGAAATGTAGGAAGCAAAGAATTGAAAATAATCGATTTTTTACTTGTAAATAAATATATTGAACGTTTTAGTTCGTGTGGTTAATGAATTTGGCTTGTATTAATAAAATCAGTTACTGTGGAGAAATTCTATTTACTTTTGACATCATTTGATATAGTGAACCAAACATGTTAATCCCCAGAAGTTCACTTAAACGGTGGTCGACTGTATACATGAGAGCGGAGAGAGAAAGCCTCAGCTCATGCGGAGGCGAGGGGGGCTGCATTATCATCGACAGACCTCTTCTCCTCGGGGGCGGGGCGGGGGCGGGGGCGCGGGCGGACGCGGGTGCGCGCGCCGCGGCGGCCGTCTGTCATCTCTTCGGAAGTCATCTGTCGCCGCGTCGCGCCGAACGTGCCTGCCGGGGCTCGGGCTGGGTGGGCGCGAGCGAGCGGGCCGGCCCGCCCCGTCCTGCCACCTGTTCGCCCCGCGCCGCCCGCACTCGCGCCCGCCCGTCACGGCGGACGAACCCTCGCCGCACGGACCGCTCGCCCCAAATGGATGAGACACGCCGACTCTTATCAACCTCGTCGACACGCACCGTATCACGGAGGGATTTTCCAACATTCCTGTTTGATCTCTCGACGGATTTTAAATCCAACTCTCATATCTGATACAATGTGATTCAATGGTCGTGGGAAATATATTTTTCATTGCGCTCTGATCATTTATAGAATTAATACATTTAAAAATACGCTTTTTTACGGTTTTTTTTCCTGAATACATATGCATATACGGAGTAATATACGTAGTATAGGGAAAGTTATGTAATGCTGCGCGAAAAAACGGCGAATTTTCGGCGGAAAAAAATTAATTGCAGGGCCGTGAAAACGAAAAAGTGGATAAAACCAGTTGCTAAATTAAGAAAAAATCCTCTAACACGTGGTGCAACCTGAATCCCTGTTTTGTGTGTCCTTGATAACGAAAAAAAAATTGAAAGCAAATCGTCCGTCCGTCTGTCAATCTGTGAACAACACTAGCGCCTAAACCATAACGATTTCTTCCGAAATGAATATTCCCCCGTCGATCTGATTCCACTCGAGGCGCCGCGATTTTTAAAAACTTTCATCAAAATTTACATGAAGCCCCCCGGTACTTTACATGAAGCCCCCCGGACATTTTCGAAATTTTCTCAAAAACGGCTCGAAATTTTTTCTTTTGATTTCTTATAAGAATAGAGTAAAATACACCTATTAAGGTAGCATAGTTCGGAATTTCACTGTTAACTCTGAATTTTCGAAAATTGAAAAGTTTGAATTTCTTTCGGCCTCTTCCTTCAACCACAAAGTTGCAGCTAGAGATTTTTCCTCCAAATACAACTGTTCTCCATAGTGAGCTATTTCGTTTAGGTCATGTATATTTTTTTGAAAATTTTAGTAGTTTTCGCGCAATATTGCCTGGAATATGTGGAATTTTAAAAAATTACAAAAACAAGATTTTCTCAAAAATGGCTCCAATTTTTTTCTTTAAACTTTTGGTAGGGATAGTGCCTAATTTACTCTATGAGATGACATAAATATCATGTAGCTCTATTCCTTCGTTTTTTTCAAAAAATACAAAAATGTAATTTTTTTGACTTGTCTCTCACGTCGTTAATATTAACAATAGCGGCAATTAGTTAATATTATTGTATTTATGAGTACATGTGCTTTAAATAATGTCATATAAAGATTCTCGAAAACTCAACCGTTTTCTGTGAAAACTAGCTCAAAATTCCGCCTTTTCAGAAAGGCTCAAACGCCATTTTTTTCAAAAATGGCTTCAAATTTTTTTTTCAAACTTTTCGAATGGAGAGTGCAAATTTCACTCTTTAATATGCCGTAAAGTTCATTTTGGCGTATTTTTTTGTTTTTTCAAAAATTACACAAATGTATTTTTTTTAGATCTCTCACACCATTAATTTGCACATTTCTCGCAATTTGTAATAACTATTGTATTTGTGTTAAAGTGCTTCAAATTACTTCCAATCAAGTTTTCCGAAATCACAAAAGATTCCTGTGAAAAAGATCTTCGATTTTCGCATTTACAGTAGCGTTTAAACGCCAACTTCTTAAAAACTGCTCCAAATTTTTCAAAGAAAATTGCCATTTAGGATGAGGTTTTTGTGTTCTTTTAGTTATCCTTAAAATCTCTGTTATCCTTAAAATAATATTTCCGTTCACCTCTTGAGAAACCGAAAAATTAATAAAATGTCAAAAAATGTTCTTTGGACGGCGATAGATGGCAGCTGGCAAGACAGTGTGTTGAGTCCGAATTGCTAGCCGAAACCAAGGGAAATAAAAAACTATTACGGAAAAGTCTGTGTCATTCTGTAGCACTACAAGTTTGATTTTGTGAAAACTTGGGCACATTCAAATTCAATAATTTATTATTTGGTTCATCAGAAATAAGTGACCCATTTTATGTTGTTTGCATTTTTATAAATAACTTGTAAGAGATAAAGGATGAGTACCATTTTGAAAGAGGAACATTCGTATCATCATTTCATACTTTCACTTATCGTAATCCCTAACGTTGCTGCATTGCTTGGATAACTCTGTAGGACGCGAGAGATTAAACGAATTACGAAACCCTTGCTTCTCTCTCTCAGTCGTCTCATTGCTTTTCTCCGCAACGGAAACAATATTTATACAAAAATATAATAATGGTAATAAACATACCAATAATAACCTGAGATTAGATAGAATACGGTTGATGTTTGCTGGCATTTTGTTAGAATTGTTTGAAATTTCGTAAGCAATGCACCATACACCTTTATGGGACCGCTGTCTGGAGAATTCTAGCGGCTTGCTGCTCTGATCGGTAGTTTTCCGTGGTTTCTCGGATCAACACCAGGCGAATGCCGGAGCAGTACCCTAACAAAAGGCCACGGCGCGCGATCTTTCCTCTTTCTTGTCCTATCCTCACCCCTTACATACACTAACACGCACTACAGTACCACACATGCCGGGAGACCGATCGGGAGCTTAAAACTTGTCCCGGCTGGCGCGGTGCCCCGCTGGTGGGAGATACCTGATTGAGGGGAAAACCTCGCTAGTGGACGGTATGTCGGCGCCGGATCTCCCCATCCAGGTAAAAGATCACCACCACCTCTCGAGGAAACAACACGCGCTACACCTAGGGGACTAATGACTTCTAGTTGACCTCTTGGCCTCAAGCCACCATCCTGATTGAGGTTTTCCTGGGTTTACTCAATCGCTTAAGGAGCATGCCGGGATGGTCCCTTTGTTTGCAGTCCCAGGAATAAATGTAGCGTAAATCGTTGGCTTACGGGTGAGATATGTCGGGTTGGTTTTTCAAGTCTTGGGAATATTCTAAATGGTTAACATTTCCTACATTTTTAAAATTTGTAATTTTCTAGGTTGGGAAAAATTTTTATATTGTAAACATTCCTAAAACTGAATTGATTCTATCCACGTTTTTAATTATAATTTTTTACTAAATAGATTGATAATACATTCTGATATTATTGCCAATTTTATTATTATTACTATTATAAAACACACGTAAAATCATTTGACTATATCTTTCCATGTTCTCCGTTTCTCTTAGGACTTGAACTTTTGACTTGATGTGTTTTCGCTTGTATGCTGACGAGTTTCCCTCCCTTTCTAGTATTCATTGAGGGGTATTTCAGTAATATGTACGCAATCATAGCTTCTACTAAAACTGCTTTGAAACAATTAGAAGTACATATTAATACTTCACCGTCTTATACATTCTCTTTCAAATCCTCTTCAGTACGTAACTTGCCTAGTCACAGAAAGATAATTTCTTTAAATTTTGAGTAAAATCTCGTAGTGTTTAACTTGATATAATTGGGATTTATTTTAAAATTACATCCCTAACTTGAAATTGATAACTTTAAACATACAAATGCTGTGACTGCATTCCTCCTCTACCAACTCTTTCCTCCCTCGCTTTCATTCCTGTCTTCTATGTGGGAAAACTTTCATCCAAATTGCGTACGAATTTCTCATTGAATGACCTCCTATTATGCACTAATGTAATAGAATTTTGAAAGTGGTTAGGCGGAAGAGCAGGCTAAATGGCCTGAGCCTCGCCACAAATAAAGACATTTATTTATAGTTGACGCGCCAGGAATCACGACTTATCAAATAATGTATGGGACCTCTGGGGTCGTCGACATCGCGCCTGCCCCCCAGTCGTGCACGGCGTGGCGGTGACACCGGAGCCGAACGTGGCGGGCGACCGGAAGCCGCCAGAAGGCGCTGCTGTGCACCGCCCGGCGCGGCGGAGTGAAACGCACACTTCAACGCCCCCTTCATCGGCGCGCGCGCCTTCTTACGCGCGAGACGCTCTCTTGAAGGGCGCGAGTCACTAGCAGCCTCAGGGCGCAGCACGGCGGGTAGGGTGTGCTTACGAGGAGGTTGCGGTTTGGTTTTACAGTTAAGGCTGAGGCGAATGATGTGATTGATGTAAGTGATGACGTCAATAAATAGTTCCAAGGTAATCAAACTTACTATCAGTGCTTCCTGAACTACTGTAAGATGCAGAATAAAAGAGGGGAATTCACTGTACAGGGACACTAACTATACTTTTTGGAATATTTATAAAGCAGTATTTTTTCCATGCTACCTGCAAGGAAAAAAATAACTAGTATTCGATCTGCAGCTTTATATTACATAAAACTCTTTGTTAAATTATTATATCAGTAAAAGCTTACGTCATAGATACCATGTTAATATTAATACACTCAACTATGTTACAAACTTAACCAGAAACAGACTACAAGAGTTGTCCAGCTCAAAACGTTTTGTTTATAAATTAATAACTGACTTGATTATCTTTTCCAACCTGGTATAATGGATGCCGATTTTTGGTTGATAAAATCTATCAAAACGTATCTGATTCTTGTCACTCATCGGCAAAGGCTTCCAGAGGAAACTCGCTCGGGAAAGGATGAACTGACGTGGGCATACCGTCATGATCAACCCTAATGCCTTCATGAATTGCTGATGGTCGAGGGACGAGTGGGCGTTCCCTGACTTCCCTTGAGGCCTCCGAGCAGTGCCAGACGGAGCAATCACTCGGGACTCCGCAAGACAAGGAGCCGAATGATGGGACTGATGGGAGAAAATTACTGAAAAAGAAGTTAGAACTCGAGAAAACCGTTATCGTGATTTTAGAATTTGCTGTAAAATAGTCTTCATAAAATTTTCAATTAATTTTTTACCTTGGATATTTAATTATAGTCTTTATTTATTTCGTTGGATTCTACAAAATGAATAAAATGACATTAACATTAGGATATGTTTCACTTAAATTCGTATTATTATTTAACAAGTGATTATAGTAAACACTAACTAATCTCAAAATTTTTTAGCGTTTTAAGCTCACTGGGGAAATTGTATTATTTGATCACTAAATATTTTCACTTAAAACTATTATTTAAAATATATTTCCAAAAACGTTTTCTAGCTTAAACGTTGTTCTTTTTGCTATATGTTGAAATAAAGTAATTCATGTAGTCTATTGATACACCTTTCACTTTTTTTAATGTGGGGTAGGGGGCTACGTTTCAGCATTGCCCCGAACCCAAAACTGTCGTCTAGCTCCAGCATTGCCTCCGAGCGACATCTCCGGATCTCTCTAGTACAGGGCTGTGCAACTTAGAAAGGCTTATGGGCCTCATATTAAATTCTAGTGAAGCCGCGGGCCGCACCGTCATTCAAGATGGTTTTTACAACTACTGAGAATCTACTGAAACGAATATACATTAGATACGCCTATTATTCAACAAACTTAATGATTAATGTACAAGGAAGGAAAAAGTGAATATGTCATTAAATAAAAATAATATGAATTGTGCAGTTGTCTTGTATTTGGCCGCCGCTTGGAGAGGCCTGCTCCAGCATGTCGCTCCCGCGTGTCCTTTGCAGCGTCTCCGCGAGAGGGTGTGAGCATCGATCTCGGAGGCACTGCCTCGTCGCCGCGACATCTGCCCGCCGCCCTTCGGCGTTACTCACGCCATGGACAGGGGACGACCGCACCGCTCCCGCCCTTGGCATTACGCAGGCGAACAGAACGACCGCCCATGCTGCAAAGACGGACCTCACGCTGCGCTCTCAAAGTAGCATCATTTGCGAAACTGAGTAACATCTTGTACTTTTTTTTCGCCTTCTTTCGTGTGTCTGTGCAGCACTGTTACAAACGCCAAGCTTCTCTCAACAATTAGCTTGATTTCTAATTATTTTGGAAAGTTTGTTAGGAAGAACGGAGAATATCGTGAACAACTAATGTTTGATATTTCTTATGAACCTGTTTACATAGCGAGTAATTAAATCATTGGAATAATGAGTTGTTCATTTTCCTGTTTACTCTGGACTTTGTTTCCAATACAATTTTTTAATAATATTAAGCCAACATGTAATCAGTGCAGAATAAAAATTAGCGCGCTTCAGTAAAGCAATTATGTTGAACTTAATGGAACATCAGTTAGTAGTCTTGTTGACCATCAACGTTCTATGGATCCAAATGAAACGATTCCTGCTTTGAGGGACGATGTTTAATATTGGCTACTTTTTTTCATTTGAAAAAGTATGTATAATTCAAAAGCAACGCATTATTAACCGTATAAATTGCGTTGTATTTTCCATGGAAACATATATGTTTATAAATTTACTGTCGAATATCATCTAGAAGGGCAAATGTATTTATTTATTTACTCTATTTTCATCATCTCTTATTCGGAGCAGGTCGCCTACCGCGTCAGGAAAGGGTCGCTCGCCCTCCTCCCATCTGCTGCCACCGGGGCGACTCATTTCGTTCCCAATTAGGGGGTAATGGAGCGGAAGGTGTTGGCCGATCTGTGACAGCCCCGGCGCCGCCGAACCCGTTCATCCCTTCAGGCCCGGTGACCCCGCCCCCGCCGGCCCTCCGCGCCCCGCCCGCCCGCCCGCCCGCGCCGCCGACAAATTACCCCCTTGCGGCCACCGGGGAAGCCGCGGCGCGCCGGCCCCCAGGGAGGCCCGGGGCTCGACCCCGAGGCGCAACCCTTCCCGCCGGTAATAGATCCGGGCAGCGGGCTTAGGCTGACTCACTCCGCCTCCGTATTCATAGAAGAGCGCGCTGCCCGCGCTAATCCCGCGCCGGCGCCCAAGGAATGATGCGGCCCGCGCCGCCCCGGAATTGGGGCTCAGCCGCACATGGGGGCTAAACGGCGGCGCCCTCCGCGGCGACGGCGCGTGACAGCGCCCGCCCAGGCTCCCCACCCGGCGCCCCAGCCCGGCCTTGCTTAGCACTGCGCGAATCACATTCCCTTCCAATTGCGTTTCTGTGGCTTATACAGCTATTAGCTTGTGATTATGATGAATTGTCACCAGTGGCGTATCTACGGTATGGCAGACATGGCACGTGCCATGGGCGCCACTCACAAGGGGCGCTATTTAGAGTATTTTGGCTAAAATAAATAACAAAAACCTTAATTTGAGGTATCCTGACAGGAGTGCAAATTCATACTTGCCATGGGCGCCTGGATACCTAGATACGCCTCTGATTGTCACCTTTCCCTGTCTTGGAGCCGAGTAAACGACAGTTTCTTCTAAATACAAACAGGACATGTGTCCACATATATACAGTCGACTCCGGTTATAGTCAACATGGATAGAGTAAATCCTCGGTTGCAGTGAACTTAAGTCATTGATCCCATTTCACTTACATTACAAATAAGCATAGGAAGATTCTATTAGTGAACCTGAACCTCTGCTATAGTGAACGTAGGAAATTCAACGTCCTGGAAATTAATTTTCTCCTGGAAAAGATATATTGCCTCAGTGCCACAATTTCTAGCACCATGTAGCTTGAAAAAAAATGTAGATACTTAGAAACAGAGGACAATGCAGAATGCACGAACTCTAGAGAATACTAATGAAGAATGAGAAATTACTAATGAAAAGTATAGGAAGCAAAAAATTGAAAGTAAGTTATTTCCTTAAGGACAAATAAAGATATTGAAATTTTCAGTTCGCGATGTTCATGTATTTTGCTGTATTTCTGTGTTAATAATATCAATCGTTATGGAGATATTCTATTTAATTTTGATATCATCGGATATAGTGAGCGAAAAATGTTAGTCCCTTGAACTTCACTATAACCGGAGTCGACTGCATTAAAATGCTTATGGTTGCCAATTTCATTGACATTGATCATCTCAGATTTGAGAGAACGAAAATTAGAGATGCTACAACAGCACGTATTTTCTCGCATCATTTCTAATTTTTGCAATTTTCGAAAAATCATAGTTTAACAAAAATAAGACCTACACAATTTTTTCAGCATCCCTTGCTCCATCAGAGCGAAAAACGAAAGAAAAATTTGGAGAAAAAAATTATAAATGGTATTAATTTCAGATACAACTAATGTAAAAATTACTCGCTTTTTCAAAACATTCAACTGCTCTTTCAAAAAAATTGTATTTTTGCAATGTTATTTTTTTGTTGCAATTTTCGAAAATATAGGGACGTCATCGAAATCAAAACCCATCTAATCGAAGAACTAATTTTAATGACCTCTATCTTCAATATTGTAGTAGTTGGAAGACATCGAGAAAACAATTGTAGTATTGAAATTTGAAAATTCAGATTTTTCAACCAAGACGAGACCTACGCTACTTTTTCCACGACAATAGCTGCGCATGCTCTGTCCTGAAAGTACGCGTCTATCAAGAGCACAGAATTAAGGTATCAAACGATTTCAACATTATAACCAGGGCTCGGCTTCTGATGACACGTCATCTTTTCATTGGGGCATTCTAGACGAAGCTAACGTATAAATGAATCTATATCACGAAGTATAGGTGACAGAAATTAATAGATATTGAGTATTTTGTTTTGTCATTTTCTGCCATTTTTAAATTTTAGGTCATTTTTTGGATGTGTCTTTTATGCCTTTTTTGTCATTTTGTGTTTTTGTCTTTGTGTTTTTTATGTCTTTTTTGTCATTTTACACATTTTATTTCCTTTTCGTGTGTTTTGTTAGTGATGTTTCATGAATTCACAATGACAGACTAAAACAAACTTTTTATTATATCATCAGTTCATGCCGAAATTGGGCACTGGTTTTTGAACTCTCAAAAGTCACACGAATCTTCGGTCATTTCCTCCACCTTTCAAAACTGATGGCTGGAAGATCGGAGCAGGAGGAACGATTGCATTTTCTCCTAAAATAGAGGCTTAATATTGACTATAATTTTAAATAGATAATTTTTATTTAAATTTGTAAAATTCATTAAATAAATAAAGATTTTCAAACAAATTTTTGAGTATTTTTTTAAGAAATTAGGCCATATTCACCTTATTTTCAAGCCGTTTTATAGCTGATTTCCAAAGAATTTTTAGGACATCAGAATCCAAGCCCTGATTATAACGATTCATTTTTAATGATTTTATTTGTCCTTTGGTACCTTGTACCTACGGAGCTATAAACTAATATTCATGGATTTTAGTATTGTGTTAAACATAACCTTAAATTCTAATTTATTTGTGAACGGAGAGGGTTTGTACTTGAAAGGACGAAATACGAGTGACCGTCCCAAGTGCAAGGACTCGCTACCTGAGCGCGCGCTGCAGTGGCTCCAGCCCTGGCGGCGCGGGCGGGCGAGGAGCGAAGGGGCGAAGGGGCGAGGATCGGCGGAGGCGCCGCCGGCGGGCAAATAAACAAGGCGCGGCGCCAGCGGCAGCGCCCTCTGTCCTCCGCTCTCCTCCGCTCTCGCGCTGTTTACTCGGGGCGCCTTCGGAATATTGGAATCCGACGCCCGATGCTGTTTCCCTTCGGGCGCGGGCGAGGGTGGGGACGAGGGAGCGCAACACGGCAGCGGTTCCTGACGCGCGGAATTCGCCTTGGGGGGGGGGGTTGGAGGTGCTTCGATATGTGGCGTCACGTTTCTATTCTCTTTTCTTTTTTTCGAGGCCTCGGGATGACCAGTCACGCTATGCTATTGTTTGATCAACATTTTACAAAATGTAATGTTGCAGTAAAACATGACAAATCCAAATACATGAAAAGTGTAAAGTAAATGAAATTATAAATATGAATATATTCAAAATGAAAACATAAGCTATAACTATGCAAGATTTCACCAAGATGGAAGTGATAAACAATGACATTAATTTCTATACAAAAAAAGAAAACATATTTTCAACAATGAACGGGAAAAGTTACAAATAAAAAAAATGTTAGTAAAAATCCCCTCTCAGATAAAATTCTATCTTCCGTAATGCTGGAATTTCAAATTATATTTGCTGATTAGAAACATCAATGAAATACCGCTTCAGGCTATTCTTCTAGAAAGTTCAAGTAAATATCATATCAAAAATATCTTTCACATGTGTGTTATAAATTAATAGAAAGGACCCAATAGCCAGCCTGGATAGCCTAGGTTGCTAAAGCTGTAGGTCCGTAGTTGCCTCTGCTAGAAGGGTCGCGGATTCGAATCCCGCCTCGGGCACATGGATGTTTGTGAGTGCTTGTCCTTACGCGTCATGTTCCCCCTACAGTTACCCCAATGTAAATCAATGAAAGTGGTCGCTACATGACCTAGTATAAGACCTTACAAAAAAGCAAATAATGGATGACGAATCTTCCACAACCACAAATTGAAGAAATATTATTACATTTATTTGGTTCCGGTTTGTTAACTGAAGCATTTTAATTCGATAGCCAGTGGTGCTAGAGAATGGCTTTCTCATATTACTTAGTTCCCTTATCTCTTTAGAATGGACTGGAGGTTCGGTTTTTTCCCTACTCTCTTCCTAGCTGCGACCTCGTTGCGCCTAAAACGCATATTTTGCTATTTTATCAATTGTTTCAAAAACTTTCATTTTTAAAGATTTTTTTAAGAAATAATTAGAAGCATTTGCATTCACAGATGCAATAATGTACAAACAAAACCGTATTGTAAATATTAACGACGTGGGAGATGTTTTAATTATTTTTGGTAATTTTTCAAAATTAAAAGAATAGACTATCAAAATTACGTTTATGTCGTATTATTCTGTGCATTTTACACAATCCATTTTTAAAATGTTATAGAAAAAATTTATAAGCTTTTTGAGAGTATGTTTATAACATTTCACCAAAAATACTAATGTTTTCATAAAGTGTATGACATTAATTAAAAATAATATTTAGGAGAACAATTTCGTTTGAAAAAAAATCATAATCTTCAATTGTGTAGTTGTAGGAAGATGTCGAAAAAGTTTTGAACCTTCCCAGTTTTCGAAATTTTAAAGAATTCAAAGAAAATGACACATATGCAATTTTTATATACGTGTTTGTATCTATCCGATTAAAAAATTAAACAAAATATATGGAGGCGTTTTTCAGAAAGTGGTGAAACTGTTCGAGATTCATGTACCCCAAAAATCAAAATAACCGCTTCAAATATAAGAAGTCTGACATGAACCAGATCGATCGTGGAGTATCAGTTTTAGTAAAAATCATTCTGCGGTTTAGCCGCGAACGATGTTCACATATGAATGGACGAAGGAACCAACGGGTGTTTTGCCGTAAACTAACTTTGCGGTATCAAGAACCTACAAAAAGTGGAGTCTGACTACACAACGTGTCAGAAGAAGTAAAATACCACATAAGGAGAACAAGAATTATCCACCTTTTCTGTTCCAGATATCTTCCATGCGCTTTTTCTCTAAAACAAATTGCAGTTTTCTGCTATAGCATTACAAATCGTTATCTATACGACTTATACAGTACGCGAGAATGTAAAATTAAACATTTTATTGAAAAAACCAAGATTATAATAGTTACGTTATTATAAAATTTCCAAATCATTTTTTTATTGACTTGTCCCTTTACCACAATTTTTGGATAGTCAACATTCTACACACTCAAAGACATTTAACGTTTTAATGTCGAGATCACTTGTTTACAATTTGACTACCGATGAGTGGCCACCATCGTGCCGTATTGACAGCAGATCGCATCTCACTGGCCAGCCGTCGTAACTGTTTATTGCCCAATAAACGCTCTACCAAAGATTTGCATCTCGGCGGATGAAGTACTTTGCAATCCTCTGAGCATCTCCGGCTGCTATGTGCTGTGCTTATTCCAGTGTACTGCGCTCATCAGCGAACAACATTGCGTATGCATACCACCTAACATCACGAGATAAAATCAATGTATGAGTGTACTTCGACGTAACAGCCTCTGACGAAGCCTGGGCCTACCAGCGGCTTCCCGCCCTTGCGGTCATGGGAAAACGGGCAGGTGTGGTTAGCACATTGACATCCCTACGGCGTATTCTGATCTTCTCAACCTGAGAAGTGAGCTTTCTCATCGTCATACAGCTACAGATACTACGTCAATCCAAGGAAAACGCACACTATAATCTTGCCCGATCAGGAATCGAACCCTGGGTTGCGTTATGGAAAGCGAGTATACTGACCAATGAACTAGCCGTGAGGGCTAAAATTAATGAGCCCTATTTAAATACATTTGTATATACGTTTACTGTATTTTGATTGGCAAATTTTCTATGAGGCCTCTTAAGTTGAGTGCCTTGTGAATGGCCTTGTGTGCCGCATCGTTTGTTCGGCCCCAAACTTGCAGGGAATAAAAAAATGCTAACAGGATACAAACTGCTGATCCAGCTTAGCGTTCGTTGCGCAATGATTAAATGAATTTACTCTGACTCTAACGCTAGAAGAGTTCGTAGTTTTGACTATTAACATAAAATCCTTCATTACTACCCGTTACTAATTATTGTAGAAGTGTTAATAAAACCTCCCTATAATGGCATGCTTGGGACCAAAAACAATTGCAATTCACCTCTGTAGAGAGGTTCCAACAAATCAAAAGTTTTGTGTGAAAATTGTCCGTTAAGAAGATATGTCCACTCATGAGAGATGTCCGATCAGAAATTGTTCACTGTAATTTTTATTAAACATAAACATGTTTTCACTGAATTTGTATTTAAAGAAAACTCATTTACTGAAATTTCGTAAAATTCGTTTACTGAAATTTCAAATTAAGTTATTAGATTCAAAATCTTTACAACGGATGTAGAATCCGAAGATTTTGACCATTTGACACCCATTTTAGTTACAAATAGTCATCAAATATTCATCAGTGGATCATCCGATTACAATTGGAATATTCACTTCAAACTTTTATGGTTCTGTATGGTTACACTGTGTATTTAAGAACAAGTAGGATTCTTTTTTTTAGAGATTCTGCCAAAGGACGGCAATTTTTCGAGCACGTTCTAGGGACAGATGTTTCATCCAAGCACCGAGAAGCGCCAATCGGATCCGAATTACGGAGGAACGTCTCTCCTGCCCGTCGCCCCCACAGCCCCCCTCCCCTCCCCCTCCTCCGCCCGCTCCGCGCGAGGCGCCGCCCGCAGCAACAGACGCGCAAACAATACAGCGCGCATTAGCGCCAAGATTCTCCGGCGAATTCCCGGGCGTAATTGAGGTCTTTTGAATTTATGTCGGATTAGTCGTCGCGCCGCCCGAGCGCCCAGCGGCGGCGTGCGCTGCGCCGGCCGCCGCCTTCATAAATTCCATTTCCGCGCGGCGTTTTTAACAAAAGCACTGGCTGTTCTTTGTGGGCCAATAATTCAGTTGCAGCGATGAGTTCTCTGCGCTGCTCCTCCTCGCTTCTCTGCCTGCGCGCACTCGCCCGTCGCGGCCTGCGGATGCGACTCCCGGTGATCCTCTCCGCTTCCTTTTTCCGCTCTCCTTCCGCGCTTCTTTGCGGAGTTCTTCCTTCATTTATCGCGTCCGTCGTCCGCCGCGCGGTTGGTGTGCGGTGCACGGAGCGTCCGAACCCCGCCCCTCCCCCCCCACGCCCCTCCGCGACCCCGCGCACCCTTGAGAATTTTCCAATTCCGGGGCCCGCAACTTTGATCCGACGGCAAGTTTGGAGGGCTTTGTTCGCACAGCAGTGAATGAGGCTTCGGGGCTTTTATAATAGGCCTCACTGAGCGGCGAGTAATTCACATTTAGGAGCCGCCATTACCTCTTCGGAGGCGCCGTCTCGGGCGGCGGGGGCGGGGGCGGGGGAGGGGGTTCTGCGGGGATCAAGGGAGGTCTTAACTCGATAAGCCTAAAGTTAATGAATCACAAAGTCTCGTGGCGCGTCTTCGCAACACGAGCAACTTTGATCGGTGGCTCGTGGGCGAAGTGGGCCGTTCCAGGCGCCGCTCGTGGGGCCTGCCCGCCCTTACGCGGGCGCCGGACGACGCGTAACGCAGATAACGCGTGTCACAGCACAAATGGCCCGGCCCATGAACACCCGTGCTGTGCGTTGCGTGAGAGGCCTCCATTAAATGTCTTCGTCTTCACGAAATTGTGAGGAACAAATCGTTGAAATATGTATTACTTTTTAAATATACTATTAATTCTAATACCCAATTCTCTGTCACTTCTTTATTAAATTTCATTAAAGAATTTTTTTATCAATTCACTATAGAGTATTTGTATTAAGATAAAAAAATGTGTTATCGCGATTAAAATCTAATTAATGATTTTTAAAGGTTCCAGTCCTATTTGAAATCTCTGCTCTCAAGACACGAGCTGTATGGACCTTTAAAACATGTTATTGCTTAATGACTTTGAAAAAGGAAAAGGTATTCTCTTACTTATTGAGTCAAATGTAAATGTTTTGGTGTCATATATTTAAATTTACTTTGTTGTTGTTGTTGTTGTTGTTACAGAATGTGTCAAATTTAATTACTCCTAAAGTTAAAGAATTAGTGCATTGTGAATAGCTTTTATAAACCTTTTATTTATCCCCGAAACAAAAATGGTTCAGGAAAAATTGAATAAGAAAATTCCTACGAAAACAATCAAAATAAATGCTTGTTGATTATAATTTGAACTACATTGCTGTAAAAGTTTTTCAAATTCTTCGTCGATGTTAACTATGTATTTAGTATCATTAACATTATGCATCATGTTAAGTCACTAGGGAAAACAAACTGAATCTTCTCATTTTCTCTTCACTTTATTCAACTGAACCATATAAATTTATAATTATTGTACATGTTTGAGTTCCATGGGGAATACAGTAATGCATTATAAATGTGTTTCGACAAGTTTTAAAATGCCTATGTTAATAGCATTTCAAAGAGCGTGTGTTTTGATGCTAGAAAATGTGCATTCGCGTATATCAATTTCGTGGGGAGTTTTCGAATAGCGTTGCAGTCGGCGGGTTAATAAAAACGTATTTATTTCGCCATCCATTATTAGAATATTAACTGTAATTACTCGTTGGTCCTCGAGTACGGTAAATTTTTGCTTTTGCTTCTGATTGATAGTGTTTTATAACTTTTTCCGATTTTCGGTCAAATGTCCGTTTTTGGAGATTAACCTTTCATGCTCTCCGTTCAATAAAGCATGGGAGTAATTAGTAGAGCAATTACGCGTGGAATTATAACAATATTTTATTACTGTTGACATTTATTTCGCTTAATCCCGCCGGGCGCGACAAAGCCTCCGCCTCTGAGGTAATTAATTTCTGAACGCTGCCGCTGGCCGTTCTCCTTATTTTCTGCCAAGGAATTAAAAATTGGGCAGACGCCACTCACAAAGCAAAGCGAGGAAATAGTCATTCCCATTTACGCGGCTCACGGCGATTATTTGATTATCGAAGTGGAAAAATTCGTCTGTAATTCACGAAAAATCAATTTTGATTTGGCATTTATACTGCGAGTCTGGGGTTTTGTGGTAGTTTTATACTGGAATTGGGTTTTTTAATCTCCAGGCAATGTATTGGAAATAATTTCATTCTAAATAACGTGAAGCGATGTGTTTCAATTTTGAAAATTTCTTTTCCGATCAAAGATAAGATGTCTAAATATTGTCAGTAAAGATAGACCTGATCAGATCTTAGGTACAATCTTAGTTGCAGATGTTACATCCGCTGTCATTACTTGTGATAACCTAATAAATTCATAATTTGAATTAATAAATAGTATACGATTTTTAATATTAGAATACATGTTTTAAATAAACATTCGTTTGTTTAAAAAGAAAACATATTTATTTTAATAATTTATTGAATATTACAGCTAAATAAAAACTATTTTATACATTATAAAATTAATATATTTACTAACAAATTTTAGAAAACTTCTGAAAGGCCGATATTCCTCCCTACCAGTACCCTCCGATCACTGGGAAAAATTATGAAATGCTTTCGTACAGTAAATCAAACCTTCCCTTGTATTGCCTGTAGCGATGTTTTAACACAACCATCATAATTTAAAATCTATTCCGTGTCTTCATGATTGTCTGCAACGTAAAGCGAATTTTCGCGCGCGTTTAGTGACTTCACTCCAGAAACAGGCCGAGAGGTGAAAGGGTCTCATGTTCCTTCCATTGCACCTCCTATCTTCATTGATATCGGATTCCTCTCTGTTTCTGCGAAGTGTTTCGCGGCTCATTGACGGCGCCGCGAGCGATTTCGCGTCTCGCGGAGGAGCTGAGACTGCCTCCGCGCGGCGCCCGCAGTTCTCAGCTAAGCTCCGCGCTCATTAACGACCCGCAGTTCATTTAACGGCTCCTTCCGCGCCTCGCTTCTACGAGTCTCTTCCAGCGCTGTACTTGTATATGAAAAGATACTAGAAACGACGGGTCATTGATGCCAATATTAAATAGTGGCTATGATACAGAAGCAATGACCGTTGGCTCCGAAAGAAATGTATTCTTTGTTAGTATTGGTGTTTTGCTAGACGAGTCGCGCATTGCCTGTGTATGCGTCACTCATTGGTTCATCTTGTTATTTTGATATGAATTCACGAATTTTGTAATACATCTGTGTATTATACCGCTTCCTTCCTGCATCCCACGACGTAAGAAGGGCAGTGCAACAAGGTTCATTTGTAAGCCTCCTTCCCCATTGCGGTGAGCCGGGGCAATAGCGGTTAGGACAGGCGAGGGAATTACTACGACATCTATTAAAAAATATAAATAAAAATTGAATGAACGAGTCTAACGGAAGTTCTTACTTCATCTTTACATTTCTTATATGAAGGCAAGATAAACAAATTCGTAAGGCGAGAAAGTAAAAGGAACAGCTGATTACATAGTGCTTCTTATTGCTGTTTGAAGAGCATGAAGGAAATATCGACATGGGAATTACACAACAAATGTATACTACTCACTAAACACGAATCTTTCAACGATTCTTGAAAATGTACATTTGAATATTTAAAAATTAATGGGTATTCAGACAAAATTAAAGTAACTGTATTCGCAAGGTGGGGAAGTATACCAAATATATTTCATGTGAGTGAGCAAACTAACGAAAGGTATGAATAAAATAGAAATGAAAAGTGTGTGAAATTAAGTGCTTTTTCTGCATTATCCCATTAATTGAAAATGTTTAAATAGTGCCTGTGGCGAATGAATATTGAGAATAATATGCAAAACATTTACCACTGCAAACTGTCAAGTGTTGACAGTTTTAACGTGGAATTTTCTAAGACTCGGTTCCTTTCTGTTTTGGTTTAAATGTGTAGAAAGCAGTTGAATTGTATACAACTGAGAGAAACATAAAGAAGAATTGAAAGCTACCAAGTTCCTGATCAATGATTATCAATGAAGTTATTCGGAGCTGCAAGTAGCGATTACTCCCTTCCAACGGGTTGGCTCCAACGCTTCTACGGCCTCTACTCGCAGAAAGTGCGGTACTTTGACGGAGCGCTCGCTGGGAGGGCGCGATCGAGGCGTCGAAATTTATCGACGGGGCTCCATTATTCGGTGCGTCGCGGCGGGGCGAGACAGCCGCAGGGGCGGGGCGGCGGGCGACGCGGCGTGACAGGCACCGCCGGCGAAGACAGCGCGGCTGTCAGGGCGCGCCCGCCCCCGCCCCCGCCAGCCCGTCACACCTAATTGCCTGCCCCACGCGCGCGCGCGCGCGCGAGCGAGCGAGCGATCGCCTCAGCCGCCCCCGCCCCCGTCGCCCGCCCCCGCGCCCGCGGAGACAGCGCAATTTTCCGGCCTGCCACCCCGCGCGGGCGCCGAGCCCCTCACGCGCCCCGCGGCGGAGGCGGGGCGGGGCGGAGTGGGGGAGCAGGCGCGATGCGGGACACGTGCAAGGCGCCGCGCCCGCCGCCGAGATGCACTCAGCACAATCGCTCGGAAGAACTTGCTCGTCAGCTTCTCACGTCAAAGAAATACCAACTCACACTCTGACGGTTTTTCAGGCCTACTTTGTATTTATTATTGGTATTTGAAGGAGTGAAATGGTTTTAGAACGTTAGCGAGAGAAATCAGTCACTAGCGAATTTAGCACTGCCCAAGAACAGCGTTTGTGGTCCATTCTATTTCAATGTCCAAGAAAAGAAAATCAGCGAAGTTATTGATAATTTTAACTAATTTCATTTCAAGTTTTATGAACCTAGTGTAAATGTAAAACGTGAGTGGTTAAAGAATTGAAGTATACATCAATTAATTTCGGACGACTAAAAATCATATTAGAATGCAAACGAAAGACTGCGGACAGCATATACACAATACATTCAGTACTGCAATCGGAGTAATCGTGTTTAATTACTGCGCTTGTTCTTGAGACCTTATTAATTGTACGAAGTTTAACGATGAAACAATAGCGTTTACCTTCCTTTTCTATGAGTCGCAAGATGGAGAGTGAAAAAATATTGTGCGATATAATAACAGGAAGAAAAGTTAATGATATTATGTGTATTTTTGAAAATGCGTTCTTTCTGATAGATGTGAACATGTCAACCTTTCTGTTAAGCAAAATTGTAAAGAAAGGTAAAATAACAAGTCATACTTTAAACAATCTTCTGTCAAAATGTAAAAATTAAATTTTATTAGTTGTGTTTACTTCTTAAGGTACGGTATAAAATTCTTGAAATAATATTCAACAGCTTTGTACTCAACATTTTTAAAATTAGTTCAGCAAAACAAGTTACAATTTCGATCATGATACTCGTGTGGTATTTGAGTGAAGACGTGGCTTGCGGTGGCGGCTACGTGTCCACGCTGTAGAAGCCTGGGTGAAGCTCGGGTAGCCCCTGGCCTCCACCACGGCCACCTTGAGGTGAGCAGTGAGCAGTTGAGCACTGAAGGTGGCCGTGCCTCCACTCTCGCCCCAGCCGAGAAGGCTTTACGACGGGGCGAGGAAGGGGCGAAGGGCCGCGCGGGCGGCGAGGGCGATAGCGGCGGGCGGCGGGCGGCGGGCGGCGGGCGGCGGGCGGCGGGCGCGGGCGGCCCGGGCGATAACGCCGATGGAGTGCGCTCGGCTGCGCTCGCTCTCTGGCTGCCCGGGCCCCGCGCCTCCGATCTAGCGGCGCCAATGTCGGAAGGGACTCCTCAGAGTTCTCGGGTTTAGCGACACGGCCGGCTTCGTCCAAGGCGAAATGTTTCCGAAAAATTGTTGTGGGTTTTTAGAGCGAGAAATTGTATAAAAGAGTAAAGTTGTGATACGGAAAGTTTAGAAATATGCTTTAAACCTTTTGTTGTATTTTATTATACTACGAATAGTTGAATGTTCTAAAAGCATTAATCGTTTTCAAACTTAATTTTTAATTTTTATTAATTTTAAATTTTAATTATTTAAACGCTTGATTACATTTAATAGTTGGTAAGTAACCTCACCGTTTTCGCCTGAAACGAAAATTTCTACATAAATATTTTGACCCACCATAATTTATCACGTGTGAATTAAATGTCGAGTGTTTATCAATATAAACAATTAAATTAAACTTCAACTAATAATCGTACACAGTTGCTGCTCCACTGGCGAAGCAGGAATAAATAAAATTTTAAAAACTTTTTTTCTGGAGTTGTTCCAGAATTGCGGTCCGTAAACTATAGTTAGTAAGCGAACTTCTACTACTCTGTATATGGTTCTGTTAATAACAATGATTTAATGACCTTAATAAGTCGTTATTACGACAAACTAAACTTCCCTGTAGTTGATATATTTTTTGCGAAACATTTTCTCTTCCAAACACAAATATCCTACAACCTCATTCTGGAAATTATTTCTTGCATGTGGCGATGTGTATGAAGGGCTCGGCTGTAAACTATCACAACCCACACGGTAACGCTTTCGATATATAAGGAATTGTTTTTTTAAGAAATGTAAGATATACGATTACATAAGTATGACAACAATATGGGACGTCCACGGGTTATTAATTGAACTAGTAGTATCTTACGGTCTGCAGTACAGATGACAGGAGTAAAAAATAAGAGTTTCACAAAAACTGCAATAACGATGGTTCACTTACTTTACACCCGATTCCTTCGTATGTCTGTCGGTTCAATGACATGAAAGTAATTAAGAAAGAATTTAATGTACTACTTTTAAAAAGATTTTTTTAACTTTCCAACGAAATAAATCTGTAGTATAGTATTTATTTTACGTTATTCTAATTTTCTTTTCCATAATTTTAATTATCGTGCGTTAAATTTATTACATTTGCGGGTATTTATAATGGACGTGAGCTTGTTGTAAATTTCGTGATAAATAAGCGTCGACAGTTTTAATGTTCCGTAGTGACCTTAGAGCATTTTACTACTTCAAAGCCTGAACTTCATTTGCAGTTCCCTGTGGACATGGTGACAGGGCGTGCATGTTTATTTGAACCCAAGGCGTCTCTCCAAGAAAACGCCCCGTGGCAGCCAGGCGCCGCGCGCGCCCTGGCGTCAGCGCTGAGCCAACAGCGCTTCCGAACAGCGCGCTTTGCACCGCGCCAGCGAGCGCATGCAGCCGCGCGTGAGCAAACGTCCGCGAGCGCCGAGTGCACGCGCCTTAGCGCCGGAGACGCGCCCGCCCACGCCCACACCCCCCCCGCCCCCGGCGCCCACGTCGCCTGAGCACACAGCGGCGTGCGAAGAGCAGTTTGCTCTTCGCCGCCGCGACACGAGGCTGTCAACAGCGCCGTGTTTGCCGCGCCGTGCGAGGACACGTTTAGTCTAATGCGGCTGAGGGGTGGGGTGGGGTGGGGGGTGCGATCGAGTCGACAAACGTCTCCCTCCGCCCGCGCCCGCGCGTCGCTTGTCCACACGGGGGCGATGGGGGCGGAGGGGGCGGATAGGTGCGCGCGGCTAAGGATCGGCGGACGGGACGCAGAGGGTGACTCGCGCAGGACTTCGAGGTCCGTGGACGCTGAGGGCGGCGCGCACAACAGAGAGAGAGAGAGGGAGGGAGACGGAGAGAGGGAGCGGTCGCAGAGCGACGGACGCCGATCGCGGGCGAACCGGACGCGACGCTTCGCGTGGGCGTGGGCGTGGGCGGGCCGAGGGAGCGGCGGCTGCCGCAGCCAGACACACAGCAGATGCGCCCGCCCGGCCGCCCGGCCGGCCGCGCCGGGCAGCGGATCTGCGGGGCGCGCGCGCACTTACGACGCGTAAGCCCCGAAAGGCGGCGGAATGCGCTCGCATGATCCGTCCACAGCCCCTCCCGCCCGCGCCCGCGCCAGTGCCGCGGGGCGCTCCTCAAACACGCGTGGCCGTCGCGGATGCGCCGTGTTGGAGATGGCGACTTCCACGCACTCGAGACGAGCTTAGTGTTTCACTTTTAAAAAATATTCACGGCATTATTGATCATTCTAAGCTATTAAGTACTTCTTCTAATTTTACTTATTTACGGTCCAGAAAATCTTGCATATAACCTGAAAATAGGGGATCATGTACAATCGACTCCGGCTAAAGTTTACTTCTGGGAACTAACAGTTTTGGTTCGCTGCATCAAAGGGGCACTATCTGATAATTCCAAAATATAATACAAGTATTCAACTATTATCGATTTTATTATTTCAGAAATACAGTAAAATACTCCTATCTTATTAACACGAATTCAGAATTTCAACATCTTTGAGTTTTCTTCACACGTGATTCTACTTTGTTCACACACTAAGTATTTTAGACCAGTCACTCTTCAATACCTTGTGGATTCTTGCAGCACCTTCTTTATTTCCCATTATCTTCGTCATAATAATAGTTTTCTTCTGTTATGAAAGACCATTTCACCGCGTTCACGAACGTTTAGCCGCAGATCGAATTTCCCTCGTTTTCAGCTTGCAGTCCGCGCCGATGAAGTTTTCAGGATAGTACAGTAGTGCCTTGATGAACGGAAGCAATTCCTGCAGTGACACAGTTCTCTCAATCCACATCATTCGCCAAAAATTCTACAAAATACTTTCCCTGCAAACGCTTTGTTATATAAGTGTTACATGAATTTGCTGCACTAGATAATTTTCCCTCCTTAAAGTTCAATTTACTTTGCTCAAATAACCAATGTTGAGAGTTCGTATTAGCAGAATATTCTAGAGTTTCATTTTTACGTTTAATTCGAGACCAGTGACTTCAGTTAACTATAACGGGAAGTTCAGTTTATACATCTTTAGAGTCAACTGAAGTAAATGCATAAAAGGAAATTGCACGTCAATGAGAGCTTCGAGAACAGATAGCCACATAAATATGATTAAATTATACTAACTTAAGAATGTACCTTAATAAATAAGATTAATCATTATTACTGGTGGAATTATTATTATTATTATTATTATTATTATTATTATTATTATTATTATTATTATTATTATTATTATTATTATTATTATTATTCTCTGATGGTTCGTGAACAGCGTGCTAGCTTTCAGTGAGGCGGTCCTGGGTTCGATTCCCGGCCTGAGCAAAAATGCAGCAGTAGCTTTCTAATACAAATCGTCTCAGTTTCTATTGTTGTATACCGAAAGAAAAAAAGCTCACGCAGACCAAGTAAGCTAGTTTCAGTGATGAGAATACGTTATGCTCGCCGCAAGTCTCCCTTGCTCTCAGGCGTGCATAGTAAAAACAGATCTGGGAACGCTGCAACCTATGTGCAAAAGCCAGCTTATGCCGACCCTAAAATGTCAAATACATACATTATTATTATACCCAGAATTTATTACTATTATATATAAAATCTTTTCTAGATTGCAACCAGCTTCTGACGAGCAGATCCAGTG
The DNA here is from genome assembly GCA_031308135.1 of Acheta domesticus. Taxonomy (NCBI): domain Eukaryota; kingdom Metazoa; phylum Arthropoda; class Insecta; order Orthoptera; family Gryllidae; genus Acheta; species Acheta domesticus. The sequence continues at coordinate 16,888,970 of JAHLJT010009436.1, forward strand.
ACCGCGGGTGCATATGCAATATTTTGCACATAATCAGGGCTGTTCCCAATCATGTGATATCTTGCACTTCAAAGTCTTTTATATTATCAGGGAATTTGGACAAGCTCTTGCATACATTTTGCAGAACAAATCTCAGAGCTTCGATAACTATGGTTGTGACACTGGATGACCTCGATTGTCAATTAATATTTACGACGTTTCTCTGCCTCTTTGTTTACAACATTCTTCTGGGAGTTTCAAAGTTAGTCAAGCCAACAATGCTTGCATAATGTGAACGTGGGATTGTGGCACTTTCTCTCTTTGAATCGATTCAGGGTTAAGAATGTACGTTCTGTGTTCTATATTTGCTGTTAGCAAAATAGCAGCTTTCTGAACGATCCACAAGTGTTTCTTGCTTAGTTGAAATGTAATTTCTTTCCTGTTTCTTGGTGTCCTTAGTGACTAATTCATTTGCAGATAATAGATAGGCTACTGCTAACACGATTCATACCTCCTGCAATTCATAAAAATATATCTATTCAGTTTTTATTCAGTGGTTATTAACCACTTCCTTCCTCTCATAGACAGTTTTTACTATCCTGTCGCCTTCAAGGTACTGCAGTATCAATGGTGATTGTTTTTTTTCGATATTGTATCAAACGGATCGGTGACTGCTCTACGTTCTTCCACAGTTTGGCCAGTGATAATTGAATCGCTTATTTTTAAAATCCTGCAAGTCCGGAAATGTAAAGTTGTGGGAAAACAAGAAAAACTTAATTATTAAGTACCTAAAAAATTAATTAAAAATTATTAAGTACCTAAAGTCTCTGTTTGTTTTTTTATTTATGATGAATAAATGATGATTGAGAATGCAATGAAGACATGTAATTTACTTATATCAATAGTACAATAGTCTCTGTACTTATTTAAAAGTTTATGACTTACGGGATTTCAAAAACTAATCAGGCATCTTTTACCTAAACATGTAAATAAATACACATTGCAGGTTCAGTTTGTAATTTGACACATTTATTACTATATTATGTGAAATGAAAATGTGCATCTACGTCAAATGTCATTGATATGACAGAAAAAGTTGCTTGAAATACATTTCTATGATGGTTTATATGAATATTTCCGTATTGAATATCCCTCTTAAGTCCCTTTTTTTTTCAATAATATCCCAGTTATATATTCGTACACTGTACACATACATACATTCTTACACAGACATACATAGCCCGAAAGTCAATGACTTACAGTTTCAAAACCAAACCAAAATTTTGCTGTGTCCTCGCTCCATTCTATTCATCTGATTTACGGGATTTACACAAGGAAGATGCGTCTATCCTGCAGCTTCTACAGTAAATCCTCATTTACACGAATTCCAAGTGACAGAAATAATCGGAGTTCGTGTTATAAAAATTCGCGTTATCCGAGTATTATAAATGTCCGTATTAACGTAATCCTTTGCCAGGACCGAAGGTTTGTTCGAGTTACGACAAAATTCGTGTTAAGTGAGTTCGTGATCAAGAGGCTTTACTATATTTTCTCACAAAAAGCGAAAATACAAAAGAGAGTGACTTACGGGATTTTAAAAATTACTGTTTCAATTACACTAACATATACAGCAGATATTCCGAAGACTGAAAACACAATTATTGCCACTTTTGCAGATGATACAGCTATATTGGCTTCTGATAACGATTCTCGAGAAGCATCACAAAAACTTCAAGATCACCTTACTGCGCTTGAAGAATGGCACAGCAAGTGGAGAATCAAGGTAAATGAAAGTAAATTAGCGCATATAACATTTACTCTTAGAAAAGAAACTTGTCCAACTGTTATGATCAACGGAAATCAAATACCGCAAACAGAGAGCGTTAAATATTTAGATATTCATTTGGACGGACGTCTCACGTGAAAAAAACACATACAAACAAAAAATAGTAGTTACAGTTACAACTAAGAATATTCTTTTGGCTTATTGGACGCAAATCAAAATTATCATTTGAAAATAAATTATTAATCTATAAAGCTATTCTAGTTCCTGTATGGACATACGGAATTCAGATCTGGGGCACCGCCAGCAAAACTAATTTCTATACAATTCTACAAAAATTTCAATCAAAACTATTAAGAATAATTTCATCTGCACCTCGGTTCATATCAAATGCTGCACTACACCGCGACCTCAGTATAGCAACAGTACAAGAAAAGATTCAAGAAATAAGCTCAAAATATCACCAACGTCTGCAAATGCATCCCAATCATCTAGCTCTAAACCTACTTGACAACAGCCAAGAAATTGTTTGACTCGACAGAATTTCTACTCTTCATCTTCGCCACCGTTCGGATAATTAACATTTATCTAACCATGTTCTCCCTCTCTCTTTGTTTTTTTTGTTTTTGTTTTTTTCTCTCTAACATGTTCGTATATTCCTGATCTTAGAAATGTAATAATGTTTTAATGATCTTTCTGTTATAGATTGGAAAAGGATCCCAAAGAAAAGTACTATTGGGTGACTTTCTTCCTTTTTCATTCTGTTTGTTAGTGTAATACACATTTATAGTATTTACTTATTATTTCAAATTTGAAATAGATTGTAAATATTCGTTGAATTAAAAAAAATACACTAACCCACAGATTCCGCATTCAATCATTGCTGGTTACTTACTCCGTTTGCGCTTGTTTTTTTACTATCTACGAGATCATTTCTTTGGAAGGGCCTCATGAATCACTGTGGCGACGCTTGTGTCCTGTAAAGAATTCTGTTTGCTGATCATCCACAACAAATATGTTGGATTGGTTCGTCGTTAGGTTTTATAAAAGTATCATCTACTATCAACTTGCTGATCCACAATACACTTTGTTTGCTCTGGTTTTAACAACCTGGCCTTGAACTGAGAATAGAAATTCTTCTGCGTCACCAAAAAGGCTCCGAGTTGGAAGCCACTCAACATAGTGAGCTTTTTCTATCAGTTTTTTCCAATGTTAAAGTTGCAAAAATATACCTCTATTATTATAATTATTAATATTATAATTATTATTATAATATTAATAATTCCCTTCACTTTTTGTATAGGATCGCTCACTTGTCCACAAGTGATTTAGAACTTGGCTGATCTTAGATTTACGAGTACGAATGCATTCTCAACTGTCGATTTGCATACGATGTCCCCTTACGATAAGTGATGCTCATTAACTCATTTACTAGTGTCCTGTAGAAATCCAGAACAGTCTGTTTTAATTGATACATTCATTGATGCAGTAATTGATCCATTCGCATTGATGTTTTTTTCAATACTGGGACAGGATCGGTTACATTTCTCGATTCTTGTTCTGTCATTCAGATAAACACGAGTATAATGGTAAGCTTATATAACATCCATTCACAAAAAAGGACCAAAATCGAAGTGTAAATGTTATAAAGGTGTAAGTGCAACGTCATCTACAGGAAGACTGTATGGGTAAAATTTAAAACAAAGAATTGAAAGAGAGTTTCATACAGAAGAGCAGCAAAATAGGTTTACAGCTGATGGAAGTTGTATCGATAACATCTTTACAATAAAGCAGGTATTAGAAAAGAGACTAGTTAGGATTAAAGAGATTTTCCTTGTATTTATCGATTTAGGAAAAACTTACTATACGGTTCCATTAGGTAAACTGTTACAAATTCTGGAAAAGACTGGTATCAGCGCCCAATACATAAATGCAGCAAAATATTGGTATGTGAATCAAGAAACAAGAGTAAAAGTGGGTACTGAAGTTTCGCAGTCATTTGGACAAACAAAGGGTCTGCGACAAGGGTATTGTTTATCACCTATTTTGTTTAAGATTTACCTCCAAGAAAGTCTAAAAATATGGCAAATTATCTGTCGAGGTATGGGAATATGAATTGATGAAGATTGCATTCATACATTATTATTTGCTGCCGATCAAGTGATTTTGTCCAATGATACGTTTGACATGGAGTACATGAGGTGAAAGCTTGCGGAAACCTGCAAAAAAGCCGGATTAAAGATCAATTTCCTCAAAACAAAATACGTGGAAGTGGGAGAGAAGAAAAGTAATCATATACCAATAAATGGAGATCAGATAGAAGCATGTCACGAATTTAAATATTTGGATGAAATTATTAGCGAAGAAGGAGATTCCAGAAAATATATTGCTTCAAAAATTACACAAGGATGACAAGTTTGTAACGATAGATAAAATAATATTTGTATAAACAATGTAGTCGCTAATAACCTTAGTCGTTGATGCGACTAAAAATAAAGAAATAAAAAAGGATGAAATGTTATTAGAAAGTTAAACTCGCTGCTCTGGGGAAAAGAAATATTCAGGTCTTCTAAGAAAAGAATTTTAGCTCTATCGTACAGAGTATAACACTATGGCTCAGAAACATGGAAATTAAGGAAAAGAAAAAGAAAAAAATGATGAGTTCACAAATGGATTTTTTTACAAGAAATTGTGGAGTATCTAAAATGGAACATATTAGAAATTATTAAGCGAATGCAGGTTCAAAAATCAGTTATAGATGAATTGGAATCACGAAGGCGGAAATGCTTCGGTCACGTGAAAAGACTTGATTGGGAGATGGCCCAGAAAGGTTTGTGAGTGATTTCCATTAGACAGACGAAAAAGAGGTAGACCAGAGAGGAATGGCAAAATCAGGCTTTTAAAGATACGCAAAGAAGAGGTTTAGAAGAGAAGGACTGGAATGATAGAGGCGTAGGGAGATCGGGATGCGAGAGACGGCCGCAAGAGCTGTTGAATACTTGCAGGAAGAAGACAATGGAAAGATAAAATCGCGGCTCCAGAATGTCAAGGTTTTTGAATTTGATCAAGTTTTACTGTGGAGAATTTTGATATTTTGAAGGTGTCTAATAAAGACAGACAATCAAAATAATTGATATAAAATAATACATATTAATTCACAAATTTCCAATTACTTTCTAACTATGTTAGTATGGGGCTTCCGACGCTTATACTCTCTAAAAGAATGTTCATATGTTCATCCGTTAAATGTTTTTTTGCTAGTGCATAATAAAAATAAATATTAAACATACAGAAGTGTTGTTCTAAAGAGTACCTTCTTTGTTTGTATTGTTATTTTTTCGCTATATTATCAATGGAGGTTTTCTTGAGTAAAATGTAATGAAATGTAAATTTGTAATAATAAAGGACATTTGTTGACCTTTCAATCCTTTATCTAAACAGAAATGCTTTATTTTGTAAGGTATTTCTTAGTTTTAAGGTATTTTCTGTGTTATGTGCAAGTTTCGTTCCTTTACCTGACTACTTATGAAATAGAGGAAAAAGAAACCGCTCATTGAATGAGCGGATGTACCTCTGGTGTTAAATCTCGCTATTTAGCGGTTTTTTACAGCCTTGGCCGTTTTCCGCATCCCAATATCCAAGCCTCTTTATCCCATATGTCTTTTCCCTCCATTTCTCTCTTTTTTCCATAGCTTCAGTTATTGCTATGTCTTTCTCGGCTTTCCCTGTGTCTTCTTCGATTGGGTATACATTCCCAATTTTTTGTGGAAGTTTATCTGATTTCAACCTTCTCATATGTCCATACCATTTTAGTTTTCATTTCGATAGTCTCGTTCAAGGTTGTTTGCACTTTCATTTTATTTCTTATTTCATAATTTCTTATTTTCTTAGGAAGTTTACATCTTCCCCAGAGCATCATTTCTGTAGCTTGAAGTTTGTCTCTTATGTTTTTTGGTAGTATTTAGACTTCTGCCCCACAGACCCAGAACGTACTGCACTCTCTATGAAGGACCTATATACGCGTTTCTTTGTCTTTATTGAAATAGTGGAGATTCACACTGAATTCAACTGTTGTGTAGCTACTTTTCGCCTTATATTTTTATTTTTCATACCCTGTTCGTCTCTACCACCTGCAGTGAGTGAGAATCCCAAATACTTATATCGTATATAAATACAGGTTTAATTATCGTCACTCCGATGAATCAAGTCGTAACGATTCGCATTGTGACGGTGAATCAGAATAGTAAGTAGGAAGCGCTCTGTAAGTGCTAACCCCGAAAGACCTTCTTTTATAGAATTCATCCAGTATATTCTGGAATTATGCGGCAAAAATGCCTGTAAGACTCATTTCTGCGAGAGGGATCGGATCGAATGAATACCTCTGAAGTTGCCTCATTCCCTTCCCCCCAAAACAGATAGCTTTTTATGTGCTTAGACTCTTCCCAAAACACCCTGTTCGTTGCCTAATGCGTGGAGTGCGCTTAGTTGTCTCCCGCATACTCCTCACAACAACTTAAGAGTTGGAGATATCGCTAACGAAAGCCACTGGAAAATGTGCTATGTCAGATAATAAAATTCAATGGTTATAATTCTTCACCACGCAAACATTGCAGCTGTGGAGTTATTATTTCATGATGCACATAAATTGATCGAGAAATTATTTCACTGGGTTGGAAGAAATAAGAAAAAATGCGATAATGAGATGAGAAGTGCCAGGATTTCAGATAAACGTTTAAAAAAATGAGAAAGGTACCGTACATCAATAATGAACGGGCTAAGGATTGATAGAAAAAATATATGGGAAAATTTAAATCGCAAGTTCCGAGAGTCTCTACCTTCAGTAGGTTCTTGACGGGATATTCACTCAAAAATAGTAAGGAAGAGGGCTTCAAAAAATAACATTTTGACACTATTGTCAATGAAAACACTATATAATCTGCTTTTTCTGTTATATATTCTCATTAACACTGTAAATGAAAGAGACTTTCGAAAATTATAATTGCTCTAGAAATCACATTGCGCGTTTTTACCCAATCTGAGGAATTATTTACGAACTATGATCAAACTACAGTCATGATAATGATGAAATGGCAGAATATTTTCAAACATATTCTTTTTGGTTCTAATCTAACCAATAAATATTCTCTGAAGCCATTGCTTCATAAAGGTTTGAACACAATCACTGGTTGGTAACTTAAAACTTCCCCAAGAACCAAGTAAAGGAAATAATCGTATGTTTAAAAATTAGTAATTTATTAAAATATATAAGATAATATTAATTACATTTTACAAAATAAAAAAAAATAAATTTAACAATCGTTGCACACCTATGTTGAGATTTACTTTTATGTGCAATTTTATCCGTCAACTAAATGTAAACCCAGAAAACAAGCTAGCACAGACACTACATCACAAACAATTTATCATAATTTTTGAATTGGCGTAAAAATATGTTAAACATTGAAATGTAATAAAGCATGAATTACGAAAACTAAACAAAAACCTTTTTATTAACACAATGTGTGCAAACTGCTGTAGAGAGAAAACCACAAACGATTCTCACTATTCTCATTTTATATTTACTTAAGTGGATGGTGTTTTAAATTATGCGCCAGTAGACACTTTTTTAGAATAATCCCGCGTTTCACTGACGGTGTGCCGCAGGGCGGGCGAACGCGCCTCCCGCTTCCAGGCGGCGCGCGCGGCGGTCGCAGTGGCAGGGCGGCGGCCACAACTTTGTTGGCCAACTTCGGAAAGCGAGTTGGGGAAAATTCTCTCAAGTTGCGAGACGTTCCCGAGTCGCGCGGAAAGTAGAGCAGAAGGTAAATATTAGAACGCGATATTTTCCGGCTGCCGAACTTCTTACGCCTCGCGTCCCGGACGCCCCGGCGCGGCGCGGCGCGGCGCGCGCTGCCTCCACAAACGACTCTTCCTTCCGGTGAAGAGTTGTGAAACGCTACCAAGAAAGTAAAACGCTACCAAGAAGAAAAGAAAAAAGGGTCAGAAACAGTGAAAAACAATAAGTGATTAACAAAAGTGTGAATATCAAACAAAACGCATCAATGTACAATCAGTTAAAGTAGCTATACAAATGAAAATCGTCAATAACAAGCGTAGTCAGAATAGTGAACTAAGTCAGTTAACTAATGAAGTTGAACATAACAACAAGTGTATTATCAGACAGCGAACTAGCTATTTACAAGGCCACAAGTAGCTGACAGCACAAATCTTCCCTGAGAAATCAGGCCTTAACCCTACTTGGGATTGTATAAGCTAATAATAAAAATAACCAAGAAAGAGGATTGAGAAATCTTTGAGAAACTTGTGAATGAATATCTTTTTGAATTTCCAGTTATAATTTCAGTGTGTGATGAATGCTATTTCGATGTGTTTTTTTAAATGAGATAAATATGCATTTTAATTAAACGTGTGGTTTTAAATTTCGTGCGTGTTTTGGTTTCATTTTAATGAAACATGAAGTTATTTTTGTTTCTGATTAAAAATGGATCCCTGAAAATAGTGAAGAATACTAATAAAATTAAAAAGCATTTTAAACATTTGCACATTCACGATTAACGGGAGAAAAAATATAACGTAATTATTTTTCAACACGACGTACAGAAGTTTTGCTAAACATATTAAATCTGTTGTCAACTTATAATAATTTAGAAACTTGAATTAGTAACCGCATAACAACTTGAGCAATACAATTAGCAGACATTCTGTATCCTTCATTGTTTCAAATCCAAAAATACATTGAAGGTTGAATCAATTCTAAAGTAAACTAAATGTTCCGGAACATTATTAAGTGATGTATTGAAAAGTGAATAATAATCACAAACCATGAAGTTGTCTTTATACAAGAGACTTTCAAACTTAATTTGTTAAATAATAATCTAACATTAAATGACGAAATTTCTTGTGTTTTTTATAAAATTCTGTAAGTTTCATAGTTATTTACCATCCTCTTATATCATATATATATATATATATATATATATATATATATATATATATATATATATATAGTTAAATAGTATTTGAAGTATTTCTAAGCTATCATTTGCTAACTCATTTAAAAAAATGTTATTCTCCAATCAAGTCATGATTTAATTTTCTATGCTATAGTTCTCCCATAAGCGATTCCTGGGAGAGAATGAATGAAACAGCTCCAAATGAAGATCTTTTTGTATGGCATTTGATAATGAACATACTGTGTATTTGTAATGGCTTTTCCTTCTATACACAGTGCGTATGTAAAACGTCAGGTAGGAATTTACACTCCCTTATTTGGTTATGCATATTCTAAATTGTCTTGCTTTTCCGTTCCAAAGTTTGTTCCTTCGAACCTCGGACGAAACTTACGTTTTAACTTGCGTGAGAACTTACATGCAATGTAAAAAAAGTAATGAATTTGGTGACGCATGAGCTGTTGGTACTTTTGGCAGACAATACTGAGTAAATTTGATGATTGTTTACATTTTACTTGATTTTTGGGTGTTAGTTCTATAAGTGAGAAAATATTTTAAAAATACATGGAGAATAAAATATGTTCTTCAGGTTTAATGTGTTTTAGTGGTAACTTGTAGTTTTTCTTTTATCCCGTTTGTACTATGACATTGACTATTTTCTCCTAAAATTTGTTGTTACTCGTCACATCTTTGCTGTAATTGACGTATGTCACGAGGATATTAAAAAATGTTAGAAGAGAAACTTTTTTTAAAATTATCTAATAGAATAGTTACAAATTTTAGAGATCTTGTGAAAGAAATATGAGATGTAATAAGTTTCGTTTCGTTTGCCTGGAACGGCGCTGAATTATTTAATTAATTGCCGAGAACGACGCTGAATTGCAAAGCGCGATCCGATTTAGTTACAAACAATTAAAGACACTTCAATCGATCCTATCATTATTCAATTTTATGTTTCCTAAACACGTGTGGAAGTATGATGCGAAGCGCTTTTGGCCTAAACGCGCTCATGATAACTCTTGACTCAGATGTCGCGCAGCCGAACGCCCGCGCGATGGCTGGATTAGAGGTACGAAATAGCCTCAATGAGGCAGAGTTCAAAATATCCTTCGCTTAAGAAGAAGCTCAGCAGTGAAAATTTATATTTGAGGGGGGTAGTTACGTTCGTGACCTAAGAGTGATGTACGATTTCTGTTTTTTTATAACGAGTAGTTCCGTAAAGGATATTTAACGATGAAAATATTCCATTTTCATCCATAAAAGTTTGTTTTAAAAATTAAATTGTACGTGTGTAAATCATAATTTTTACAAATTTATCATTGCAATACACTTGAATTGGATTCGGAGATTGAAGTTATTGACCAGAAAATACTCTTAACGCTTATTAGAAATAAAAAAATCTGTACTTGAAAATAAAATATTTCTTTAATAACATAATAAATTGGAATTACCGTCAGTAAATTAACATGCAGTGATATTGAAGATACATTGACAAGTTGCAGGTCAGATTACAGATTTGCATCCAAACAACTTAATTAAAATAAAAATTCCAAGAAAAGAAAAATGCGTAAATAATCCCATGAAATAATCGACATGATCGATCTGAGGATGTATAATTTTGTTGGGAAATTTATTTTACTTCCCTCCTTATTGTAACTACAATACATGATAACTAAGGTAAACAAATATGAACAAAATAATAACTAGATTTCACGCAATTCAATGCTTTCAAAATGTCATTAATATTGAATTTAAATGTATGCACGTTTTCAATCAGAAAAAATCGGATTTTGTTCCCTTTTGTCTGTTTTGCTCGACAGCTTCCATATTTTCGAAGCGATCTGACAACGAAAACTGCCAAGAACTTTCAAAACGTGAATGTAATTCTTAAATATCCTCACCCCTAGCAAAGGTAAGTTTCCTAAATGTTACAAAATAAATTGACGGTTGTCAATTTGTAAATATTATTCAACGGGTTTACTTTAGAAATTCCAGGATATGACTTTCAATTAACAAAAATCGGCACTAAAATTGCAAGTCGAAAATTAATGAATCAGTCCAATACAGTTATTTTTATTAATTTTAACATTTTGTAAATTCTTTCTAAAATATGAATATTACTTCAAGAAATTCGATAGGCACTTTGCCATTAGGAACTATTTTAAGATCACCAAAGTGCGATGTAAAAAACGAATAAAACTGTTACAGATTCAGTAATAGCCAAAGGCTTTCCTCCCACTTCACTTTTTAGACCCTTCTTTGGGGACAGGACTTAATGAATGGTGATGAAGTCGCCAAACTCATTAGCATCTTTTTGGAAATGAGACGAGAAGCGTGTAGCTGCAGAATGAATCGTATGTTTCGTGTGAGTGTCCATGCATCCACTAGCAGCGCCGTGGGAGCGCGAGCGCGCGCGCGCGAGGCGTCGCCGCGGGCTCACCTCGCTTGAGCTTCTCGAGCGGCTCGTGGTGCAGCACGGTGGTGGGCGCGCACGACACGTGCGGGTGGTGGTGGCCCACGGCGTCGGGGTGCACGGCGCCCACGTGGTGGTGGTTGAGGCCCAGCACGGAGCCCGCGGCGGCGGCGGCCGCGGCGGCGGCGTTGGCCTCGTGGTGGTGGTGGTGATGGTGCGCGGCGGCGTGGTGCTGGCCCGCGGCGGACGCGTCTCCGCCGGCCGCGCCGCCGCCGCCCCCGCCGCCCCCGCCGCCGCCGCCGCCGCCGCCGCCCCCGCCGCCGCCCGCCGAGCCGCCGCCGCCGCCGCCCGCGTTGGCGGCGGCCGCGGCCGCCGCGGCCGACGTGGCCACGCCGGACACGAGGTCCTGCAGGCACAGGCCCGGGTCCGACAGGGCCTCCATGCGCTCCATCATGCCGACCAGGCGGCCGGTGGCGTAGGGGTCCCCCGTCGCGGCGGCCGGGAGCTAGCGCCTGCGAGAGGCCTCCGGGGCCTCCTGGGCTGCGGGCGGCGGGGCGGCGGACGCGGGCGCGGACGCGGGCGCCCTCCACATGCGCCGGGGGCCGCTGCTCGACGCCTGCTCCGCTCACGCGGCGCTCACTCGCGGGCACACGGCGGCGACGCACTGGCGGCGGCGGCGGCGGCGGACGGCGGCGGCGATTCACTTATCGCGCGCGCGTCCAATGCTGTCGGCGCGTCGGGTCGCGACGCGTCGCGTGGGGTCGCGTGGCGGCGCCGGCTGCGGCACGCCCACCACCTGCGTCACACGCGCGCCGCGCGGCGCCTGTAGCGATGGCACGCGGCGGCGACGCCGCTCCCTACAAATCTCGGTTAAAAATCACTCAAGCCCAGCGGTGTAAAAATCCACTTACACGTCTAGCGTTTAGACCACAATACTGTTATGGTTGAGCTTATACAAGTTAAAACCTTCGAGATAAAAAAAAAGAGCTTAAAAAGGGCTTTTTGTGGGTTAGCGCCTAAAGCTGGGCCGCACGCCCTCTAAGCCCGTTGCGGACGTCGGATGGAGCTATAGTGCACTAGCGCACGGAGCTTTAGGCCCGGAAGCCCGCTAAAGCCCATAAGAGAAGCGAGGTTTCGAGCCAATAAGCTCTCGGCGCGCGCCCTGCCCCCTCTCCCCGGCCGCGGACGCCCCCACCGCGCACGTGATTTTTTGCGCCAGTGTATGTGGCCGGCGGTGGCGGCGGCGGCGGCGGTGGCGGTGGCGGTGGCGGCGGCGGGGGCACCCGCGTCTGCGACCGCCACCGCCGCCTCCTCCGCCCCCGCCGCCGCCACCGCCGCCACGACGGCGCCCCCGGTGGTAGGTGTCCCGGTCACCGGGATGATAATCCAATAAGCTTTGCGGGCCGGATTAAGGAGATTGCGATTGTCTTTAGCGCGGAGCCTTGGGCCAACAACAGGCGCCGCGGCGGCGCCCAGGCGCTCGCAGTCGCCGCACTGACCTGCACAGGAGGAGGCGCGGCCGGCCGGCCGGAGGAGCGCCTCGGCGCGCGGCTCGTCCCTCGGTGAGTGGCTCGCGCCGCGCCGCACGCTGCACGCTGCACGCAGTCACGCACGTGTTCCGCCCGCTTCCACTCGGCGCCGACACTCGCGAAATCCACTCGCCGCAAACGACGCACTCACTCGTCGCGGGCGGTACTCGCGGCGGCCGCTAATGGGTCGATGAGGAGCCGCGGCGCGCGCTCTTCGTCCCTCGATCGGCGTTGTGTTTTCCCCCTCGGCGGCGGCGCCTCCGGTAATCTCGGCAAAGTCCTCGCAGGGTGCCCCTTATCCTGGCGAGGCCCGCGCTTTTTAGTCTCTATTACAAAAATCCCCGGGATCGAGCGCTGGGCGCCGGCGGCGGCGGGCGCGGTCCTGCGGCGTGTGCGCGGGCGGCGGCGGCGGAGGCGGCCCGCGGCGGCGGGCAGTACGTCAGCCCGCGAGCTACTACTACCACCACGACGGCGCGCGGCCCGTCGGCGGCAGCGGCGGCGGCGGTGGAGGCGGCGTCGGCGGCGGTGGCGGCGTTATCGCGAGCCGCAAGCCCACGGCGCTGCACCTAATCTCGGCGACTTCCCAACGCGATTTAAACGTTAAGACCCGAGCTCTATATATCATCCCTCGCAAAAGTCTGACCTAGCCCTAGCGCGTTGGGGGCTACCGCGCGGTTAGTGAGAGGGTTTCTCTATATAACCCCCTCCCCGCGGCCGGCGCCGCCCCCCACCGCGCGGCGGGCGGCGCGCGCGGGCGGCGCCGCCAGTGGCAGCGCCCGCCGCCGCCCCTCCCCGCCGCCGCGCGCCGCCCCCTCCGCGCCGCTGCCGCGGGGAGGGGGCCCGCGCGCGCGCACCAGCCCGCGCCGCGCCGCCCGCGCCCCGCCCGCGCCCCCGCGCGAGGGGAGGGGCCAGCGCGCGCGCCGCGGGGCGTCGCGGGGCGCCGCGGGGAGGGGCCGGGGCGGGGCGGCGCGGCGCGGCGCGGCGCGGCGCGCGCTCCCAAGAAGTCTTTTTCTGGCATTCTTTCCGCCTGGACGTGCGCCGGGGCGAGCGGCGAAAAAAGATCGGCCTGCGGGCGGGCGCACGGCCCTGCGGCGCCGCCACGCACCTCCTCGGCCTTCTCTGCCCGCCCGCGCAGGAACTTCCCCGGCGAGTGCACGTGCGGGAGGAGGCGGCGGCGACGGCGGCGTCTTCCAAGGAAGGAGCCGGGCGGCGGCGGCGGAGCGGCGCCCAAGTCGGCCCTCGCGCCCCCGCGCCCGCGCCCCGCGCGCCGCCCCCGCCCCCGCGGCCTATGGCGCGCGCTGGGGGCGGGGCCTCGGCCGCGGCCAACATGGCGTCGCGGCGCCGCGCCGCTCCGCGCCGCGCCGCGCGGGGCCCCGCGCCGTCAGTCGCGCGCCGCGCCGCGCCGGCCGGCCCTTGCCTTTTCGCGGCCGCGCTTTTCCAACGCCTTTTTCCCCTGGCGGCCGGCGCCGCGCCCGCGCCCGCGCCCGCAGGTGAGAGGCGCTCCGCGGCGCGCCGACTTTTCGAGGGCGGCGGCCCTCCCCCGCGCGGCGCAGTCTCGGCGCGGCCTCGGCCATAGAGGGCGCTCGAGGCGCCAGGGGTGGCCACGCGGGCGCCATGGCGCCGCCTCGCCGCGCGCTGTTGACGTCCGCGCGGCCGCGATGACACGTGGGCGACGCTGCGTGGGAGGCGATGACAAACGACGCATGTGTGTCTTGGTGTGTTGACGTCTCTCGTTGACTTCGTTTTTCGTGTGTCTCGTTCTCATTCGTTGGTGGATGCTAATCGATAATAGAATTGGACGTTTTACCAGGTGCGTTTAAATGCGAAATGTGGAATCATGTGTGACATCCTATACAATTAGGAAGTTTTCTCTTCATTTCTTTTTATAGTATTGCGGTTTATTTTCCTTAGGCAGAATCACTTTGTGCGGAATTAATTGTATTAAGATGTTCTGCTCTTTCATTTGTCAATAGAAACGAAATTTCCACGACATTTTTATTATCTTTTATCAATGATACAGTACCTATAAAAAGTTAATTATTCATCTCTTACTGCGCAATAAATGTAACACAGTTTTTCCATTTTCTGTTGCAAAATGGGATGTAGAATATTATTTTTATTTTATGATGTTTTCAGTGGGCTAATTATGTGCTTATCTTGTCAAATTTCCAACAATTCTTTCAAATAGTATGTTACCGAAATCAAGAAAAATACATTTTAACAAGCCTCTTCTTTTCCGTATATTGATTCCTGTATTGATGAAATAATCATTACAAAATTTCATATTTTTATGTATATTTTAAAAGTGGTCAGTTATTTATCTCTTACACTCATGCTCTTCAATGTCCGTGAGTTTTGATTTGATGGCATCATTGTTAGCTACATTTTTCTTGAAGCATAAAAATTATGCTTATAATATAAATATTAAAACATTGCATTTAAATGTATCGTTTGATTTCACTGCTTATAGTATTTTTGTTTAGTAGATAAATAATTTTACAATATTTGTTGGTCTTTCTTTGATCATGGACAATTTGGGTTCTCCGAAATTTCGTAGCTCTAATTAATTTTTAAAAAATTACTGGGCAAAAATATCACCTTATTACCACAAATTGTGTTTGTGACTTCTGCAATAAGTTAATTTTTTAAGTATTTGAATTATGCATCTAAGATAATGTATGTTTTCAAAATTATGAATTATTTTAGTAGGAAAATTCCTTGTATGTTCATATACTGTCTCGATGAGGTATTCTTATTCATGCCGTACTTTCCTTTAACGCATAAAATAATTCTTATTGTGATTTCAGTTTTGCTTTTTTGTAAGATGTATCAGGTGTTTTGCACCTATTTGAGATCAACGCAAGAATTATAGTTTTGTGATAAATAACTTTTATGTTTTATTGAAAAATTATTTTGAAATGTTATATTTTAATGCAACGCTAATTTTTTTTTTTTTTTTTTTTTTTTTTTTTTTGCACGGAGAGGGTCTTAAGTCTTTTTTTAAAACATTTTTATTTTTCAATAACTTTCCAGATATAACGTTAGCACTTTAAAGAATTTTTTATATTTGGCTACTTAGGAGTTTAAAATTATTAAAAGACAAATACATTGTCTGAAAATATATGAAATTCATACTTAATTAGCATTGATAAGATATAACCTCCCTATACTTCTTGTTTATTTTGTTTGTATGAACATGTTACCGTGAGAGCGCATAAACTATATACCGTGATTAAACAGAAATTGGAGAGTAACAAATATTAACAGTTGCTTACTTCGGTTTCTAACGGAAATATGATTTAATGATTATTACCCGTTTCCTCTTTAGCAGCCGTATTCTCCTAAGAGCGGTTATTTTCAGATTCACGAAGCAAAGTAACAACATTGAGGTATGCAAGTATTGCATACCTCAGCAATGAGGCAGCACTGTGGTATGTAAGAAATGGCGTACACACAATCGAGAGTATTGTTAGGTATAAAAATTCAAAATTGAGCTACCCAAAATAGACAGAAGTGTTCAGAGCTTCATTTATAAAATCTTAGATCCCAGAACATGCCCCAAATTAACTATTAATTAATAGAAATAGTTATATACTTGTAATATAATTTAAAAATATATTCCCGTGGTACCGGAACGCTGTTCTGTCACGTTCCGCCAGAAATTAAACCCTGGATTTATTAATTCCAAAAGGGAATGTTACTATTTGTTTTATAATTATTAATTTTTATGAAGAGGGAGAGTGGTATTTCATTGCAATGCAAGGATATTTTTCCGCTTTGGATATTTATTTTTCAGATGAAAATCTCACGCTTTCTGTCCCATTTCCATCAAATTTTGCCCCCCTGGTTCTTTATCCTATGTGAAAATGTAAAACATTTCGGCAAATTAAAAAATCGCCGTTGCTCGGATTCAGGTTTGATCTCCAGATTTGTTAAAAATTTTATAACAATTATCCCCTTTCCTTCCAATGATATCCAAAGAACCGAGAAACCATTTTTAAAATGCAATAACTTGGTAGTTTTTAGAAACTGTTGTTCCGGTGTTACATAATTTAACAAATATTTAGCAGTTATGTTTACATACAAGAAGCGAATTGAAACGAAATGGGTAGGAAAATGCCACAAAGTGCATTTTACACGAGGACTGAAAACGCAAAGGCAAAAAGAAATCTCAATCATTCTATCTTTAATCCCCCCACCCCAATGAGCGTGCGCTAATGAGCGAAGCGCAGATTGCGGGGGCGCCGGCGGCGTCCCCGGGGGGCGCCGAGCGGGCGGGCGAGCGCCGCGTGTCTTTTAATAAAAACGCAATTTCGGGGGCGCGCGGGCGCGAACGCGCGACCGACGGCGCTCACCCGCGTTAATCTGCAGCTGAGCGAGCTGTCCCCGCGGCGGGCGGCCGCAGTTTTATCGGCCCCGGCGTCGCGTGTTTGCGGCAGCGGCCACCGAAGCCGCGACCCCCGCCCCGCCCCCGCCCCCGCCCCCGCCCCGCCCCACCCCGCCGCGCCCGCCGCTGTAAACTATTCATCGCGACGGTATTTTTAAGCGTTAATAGGACCCGCTACCGCCGTTCGCGGTCAATATCCGGCCACGATATTACTCGCCCGCCCGCGACCCGCCGCGCTGTTGTTGCTGACTGCGCCGAGGTTGTTGTTGCCGGCGCTGTTGTCGTGGCGTGACGGATGGGCGGCGGGCGGGGTTGGGGGCCTCGCTGCAGGCGGCGCGCGTTGCGAAAATGATGTTTCGTGACGTGCATCGAGTCGCGGTTGTTTTTTGTGCGGGCGTTTTATGACGTGTGGTGCATTTTTCCGAGTTGATTTATTTCGCTGTTAAACGTCTCCGCCTGCGGGAGGATGAGAGGAAATTGTTGGCGGCCAAGAGTGCGTTTATCGCGCGATGCGTTTTTCAGATTATTGCGCGTATTTCTGCACGCTTTCCGGTTGATTTAGTATATTTCTTATCTCGATAAATAGTCAGATTTATGAACTGTAATTGAATGTAATGTAGAATTAAACACACAAATTTTCAATGGGTCCGAAACCTACTAATGCTGATAAAAAAGAAAAATAAATAATTGTATGAGAGAACAGTAACAATATAAAACCTGATAAATACACATGAACATTTAATTTAATAAAATGAAGAAATAAATGTAGCTTTCTCCCCTCAAAATCACAAATGCCATCTAGAACTGTTTTCTTTTCGAATAAACAACAAATACAGAAAAAGAAGCTATATTTGTTAATTTTTTATTTATTTAAATAATGAAACAAATAGAGTAGTATTTTATTATTATCCCATTTTTAATTTTGGTTTGTACCACCTATGGAATAAAGGAAGTAGGCTATACAGATTTAATGAAATGATTGCTTTAAACTATTGAACAGTACGTAGACTATATTATATATTGTGAGACCATATTGTGAGAGAAAATTTACACAAAGTAACATATCCTAATAATATAACTGACATTCCATGGTAGGTGTGTTATTTTTTTTATAACTGATTATTTATTTAGAAACTTTGCAATTAATTTCTCATCACTTTTAACTGCGTTTACGGTATTAAAACTCCCTGCATCTTTAGTATAAAATTTATTTTGTATTCCCAAGAATTCGTATTATTACGGAAAATATCATAATTCATTTCTTTCTTTTAATGTCTCTTTCACTGGATTCTATTCCTTAATGAAATTTCAAATAGTGACAAAAAAAGAGTTACTTCATCAGATCCGAATAAATTCAATTCAATTTCATTTCATTCTGGTATAGAGTTCCTGTGCGTACTACACCGTTCTTTCACCAGCTGATGCTACGACACTCGTATGTGGAGTATTGTATTGTAGTATTGCTGTAATCGTGATTTTCATTCGCGTGCATCGGAGTCGAAATGTTTGCATTGGATTTCAAGAATTTCTCGTTTCATTTCGATATCACTTTCCATTTTTAATCAATGTTTCCGAGCGGCTTCCTATTCGAAGTCTCTCATTTGAATAATTAGTCATTTGAAGAAGTTTCTGCATCGCTGATATCTCCCAGACCAGTAATGAGCCATTTTAATTGGTACCCCACGAACGCAATCAAATCCATCTTTTTTCCATTTCAGGAAGATTAAAAACTTCCGTTCTACCACAGATTTTCAATATTCAAACTTTTTACATTGAAAGATATTTTTCGGAACAGAGTTCGCAAAACTTCCTTCTGAAAGGCGATGATGAATCACTGAAAAATTAAAGAAATTTCTTCGTTGTTGTGATTGAAATAAATATTACATTGTATGAAAATTCGGATATATGCGATGAAAGAACGATAAAGTAACATTAACAAACTTTTTTCCCTGTATCTCCAACGAAGTTTTTAATGCTTCTACGAAAATTCATGGCTTGAAAAAGTTCGAAACGACTCTTTTTCAGAGAGATCTAATGATCTAGAGAACTGAACGTCTCTTTTCAGAGAAATCTAAGATTAAATAAATGATTAAATAAAATTGTCAAAGATTTTCTGATAGTATTAGTCCTGGTAATATTCAAAACAATGATATCGTGTTATACCGCGCCCTTATAGGATTTATAAATGAGGTTTAATACACTTTAAATATAAATAAATATTTTATGAAAAGCGTATATTACTTCTGTTAATGTTACAACATTAGAATATGTATATCAGAGTAGTTTATATCTTTTGTATTTTTATAGAATCAGAGTGAATAGTTTTGAGTGCTTAAAATGCTCTTAAACAAACTGTGTTATACAAGGTTCTCTAAACTCTTATTTATGCGAAGTAAAATTGTATAACAGAAACGGATAGTACAATAATTTTAACTTTTTCGTCAGGGGCTGTCCGAAAATTAAACGTAACGCAAAGTTTGAGTATTCAATGCCCCCTCTCCCCTTTGTAACGCACACGAAACACGCGCTTGAAGCCCTTTAAATAATTATGTAACGGATTCGACAACACCCCCCGCCATAGCTGCAAGGAGTGAAAATAAGTTGTAGCATAGTAAAAAACATTTTTATTTATTTAACTTGTGTTGCATATTACAATTAATGATATTAAAGTAGAAATTATTTAGTACTGCTGACTGTACTTAACAATACGATTGGGGCAAGTTGTGAGTGAATAAAGAATGCTTGGGCGAGAAATGGTTGATCACAAGCTGTGAACAGGCCGTCGTGGATGACGCAAGTGCGAGAGTACACAGCACCAAATTAAATTGATTCTTGGATATATTTCGTATCAGTTTTGAATATTTTCTTCGTAATCTTACAGATTCAATTTTTTTAAACATTTCCATTTATTGTTTCAATTCACAACTAATAACTTTATTTATGTTTTTAAAACAAATTTTTAGTTAATATTTTAGTGCAGGACTCAAAAAAGGAATTATTTCAGCAAAGGAATTATTTCAG
Organism: Acheta domesticus; assembly: GCA_031308135.1. Classification (NCBI taxonomy): domain Eukaryota; kingdom Metazoa; phylum Arthropoda; class Insecta; order Orthoptera; family Gryllidae; genus Acheta; species Acheta domesticus. The sequence goes on from JAHLJT010009436.1 coordinate 16,909,053, forward strand.
CTAACACTAAACTACGCAAAAATGTCAATGTAACGTAACACTTCACTAATACCCCTACCTCTAAGTAAGACAGAGAAATGTTGCCTTAGACCCCCTCCCCCTCTTTAGCGTTACGTAATTTATGAATGACCCTTAAGTATATTTCGTATACTAGTAATTTGTTAATGAATGAGCGTGGTATATCATTTACGAGGCTGTGAAATTGAAACTTCTAATGAAACTGTAAAAAATTGATTTCTAAACCCAATAAATAAGTTTTTATGACACAAATGCACACAGCTATATGAATGTAAGTTATTACGGTAAATTCTTTAATATTTAAATTATGCTACAGCTAGGTCAATATACAAGTATAATCTGTACACATGATAAAATCTTATCATTTGTATTATTTTATTATTATTACTGTTACAGTTATTATTGTTCAGAAACGGTGGAGAGTTCAACCACATTTTACATGAAAGCCCATACAATTTACAGCGCGAGGTGCATCAACTTCAAACGTGTGTAGTAGCAAAACTGACTTTGACTTTAATTTGAATAGGAAACTCCCCGAAATAAGGAAAAAAATCTACATTTTACTCAAAATTATAATTTGCTAATATATTCTTAATGCTAATCTCTCCTTAGAAACCTTGAATGTTTACCAAATTTTTTGAAGTATCAAATTGATCTTTCCCAACCCATTACTCACTACATTCCACCTCACTACACTCGAGTTTCAGAGTGATTTTAGTGTTTTGTGCTGAACAAACTTGGTGATGGGCCCCTTTTTTCGGTTTTATAAACTAGTCGCAATTACATTTAATTAATGTGTCGAAGAACACAAGGATTGGCAAAAACTGCGACAAAAAACATAAAGAGAGAACATATAAAGAAGAAAGTGTACGATATTTTTTTATAAACGCAGTTTGTGAAGCTCTTCAAAATTGTTGTAAGTATTATTCACAAATTCTGGCTGATTGGCTGAATTATCTGATTGGCTACGTAGTGACGGATTCACTGTAAAGCTACAACTTGGGGCCTCGGAGTCCAAGGGACCTGAAAAGTTCACTGGTGGATCCAAGGCCTAGAGCTTTCATTTACTTTCCTCTATTTGGCAAAATTCATTTAAATATTTTATATTAGAATTATGTAATAATATTGCATAGTATCATACATGTCAAGGGTAATTGAAACAGTTTGTAATTTTATGTATTTGACTCGCAAAAAACAAAGCTGATATCGTCAATGCCTTACGTGAGTTTCTAACCCACAGCCTTCGTTTCCACGTCCTTTGGCTCATCTGCCTGGAAACCCTCCTTCATGAGGCCAAATCACTTGAGCACAAACGTGTTACGGCTTTGGATAAAAACATTGAAAAAAGCAATAATACAACTAAAAATAACTTATTATGCATATGAGGCCTTCAATGTGTTTCGTGACACTGAATTACTGTAACTGAATAACTTTGACACCCATCTTTCCATCGCAAAAATGCAAATAAAATTACATTCCCATTAAAATCTTTCAACATCGCACTCAGTAACGAACAAGTTCCTCAAAATTAACGAACTCTACAGAAAATATTGTAGAACATAATATTTACAACACGAATAACACAAAGATTCAGTTTCCTTTCATGTAATATGCATATTGAAGAAATTGTTTTTTTATAAAAAACACACTTTTTTTAATATCAATTTTTCGCTTTCATAATGATAGAATAGAAATATGACATTAAGAATATTACAGAACAGTGAAACCTGGATTCATAGGTAGATTTTCATTGAGAAATTTTGAGGTTTTCAGAAAATGTCGGTTGAGTGTTTGTGAAAATGCACAATTTTGAGCATTGTTTATGGGAAACTTTTGAGTTTCCGAGAAACTATTTAAAAAATCAGTTAAAGCTCTTGTAGTCACAAAAATAATAATCTATTTTAAGAAAACGCCTTTAATGAAAATGTTAATGTCGTAAGAGATATTTTTAAAAAGTTACATTTGTGTAATTTTTGTAAACTTAAAATAATCCATCCAAATGCCTTGTCATTCGGTGTGTTCAGATCAGCCGAGGTGGCTCAGGGCATCAACTGATCTCACCGCAGGAATGCTAGGGCTCCAGACACGAGGACAACAGGATTTTCGACGCTAGCTACGTAACTAGTTCACAGTACACAGTTAAAAGTAAATCGAAAAGGAAACGGGAGAAATGTGATCAAGAAAAGCAATTCGACGCCGAAAATCAGTCACCGATTTGTATTATATAGCCTTATTAAATAATCTTCGTTGTCTTTAGAAACAACGAATGGGCATGATAAATACTGCACACACAAAGGATTCAGATGTACTCACGGTTAGCCAACACTTCAATGACATTTTTAGAAAAAGGTTCAACTCTGTGTGTACAGTGAATTGTGATTGTATTGTTCCAGAATTTGTGAGCCTCCTTCATTTGATTTTAGTCTTAGGGAATAAATACCGAACGACATGAAACAATGTTTTGAGGGTTTTCAATTTTTCGTACAGTGAATTACTATTTTAATCGCAGGTATTCAAATAGTTCAATTTTTTTTCAGAGCTGAGACACACACACACACATCGAATATTAAAAGCCAGAGGCCTATTTCTCAATGCAATTTATTTCTCAATTGAATGGCATTGTGCAGATCGCAACAAACCCACAAATATGTAACTAGTGGTGCTAGAACAGCACATACTTTCTAGCCCGAATTTGCACGCAAAATAATGCTAAAAATACTCAAATTTTCGGAAAATTGTAAATGGCCTTATTTAAAAATCTATCTTTCAAGAACACATTCATCAAGAGAAGAAATCTCTATCTTCATAATTGTAGCTGTTGAAAGACGCCAAAAAAATTAATTTTTAAAATTTTCCAAAAATCATACTTTTAAACGAAAATGAGACCTATACCATTTTTTTAAACGTTCTTTATATTATCCTACAACAAAATTTAGTCAAAAACGATTGATTCATTTTTTTGAAAATGTCCCAACGGCTTCATGTAAAGTACCACCAAAATTAAAATATCAGTTGCAAATTCAAGGGGCCGCGACATCATTCAGATCGATTGGGGAATACCAGGTTTGGAGAAAATCGGCTGGAGGGCTTAACCACTAGCGTTGTTCGCAGACAGACAGAGTGGACAGATGGGCGGACAGACGAATTGAAAATAAACTCCCCAATTCTTTACAATCCCTGTAAATAATTAATAATCGCCAATTTGTGATTTATAAGTCAAAAGTACGAAGTAATTCCTATTACTGAAATATAATCTTTAAAAACCCGGTGAAGTTATTTACATATTAAAATATCTCACGAATGAACTGATTGTATCTCGAGCTATGTCATCAATAAAGTTCCGCGTGTCTCTTCATTGAACCATTCAACTAAGAGAGCTCCGGATGAATCCCCACAAGCCGACATACATCTCCTGCGCCGCCTGCTCTTACCCTGAAACCCCGTTAATTACCTCCCGGTGCGCCTCGCGCACGTCTGCCTGACTCCAGCCGCCGCGCCGCGCCGGCATCTGTTCGGCCCTACGCACCGACCCCACGCACAGCGCCATCTTGACAGCGCGCGCAGTAAATCTGTCAGTTGATTATCGGGCCCGTTGACATTCGCAGGTAAAGAGGCCCGTAATACGCCGACAAGCTAAAACCATTTATCACCGCGTCTACCTTAACCGGATGACAAACAGGATAAGTCAGGCCTCGGCTCCGGCACGCCGCCGCCACCGCACCGCGGAGCCCTGGCACTCTGGCCGCACTAACTCACAACACGCGTGTACTTGCACACACACTCACATACACACACACGCGCGCACAACTACACGCACGTGAACAGACACAAGCTGGGCTGCTGCTCACAGGGTCGTGCTATGGAATTTCTGAAGTGACAGAGGCCGTTGTTTAGTTTATAAACGTTTCAGATACCCCCTGTAAATTTCTGTTAAATGGGTCGACCTACTATAAAAACGCAGTTTGCGGCATTCGATAGATGTCAAAGGGAGTACAAGATTAAGTACTTGACTGATTTCCAACCCTTTCGTTACAGGTTTATTTTAGGGACCTATTATTTTTTACTGAATGGAAACTTCATCATTCATTAGAGTCGTTTTAAAATTCTGACTCTGAATTCAACTGTGTATGCGTAGTTTAAGCGAAACATTACGGCGGCTCCACACATCCGGCATTCCCGGAGTGGCGAGCTACTGCTCTCTCAATTCCGAGCAGGTGATGTTCTCGGCGAATGTTCGCTACCTTTGATGTCTCCAAAAGGCCAACACGCGGTGGGGTGGTGAGCGCCGAATGTTCGTCGCTCCGCCTTACGGCAATAACAAGCGACCCATCCACTCTACACTGCGATTTTTCTGACTTTGCCCCTCGGGGCCCGTCTTCGCGATGGAATATGTCACGGTATTTCGCGGCTTTCTCGGTCGTGCCGCTGAATGTCGCATGATCGCGACCGTATCAAGCAGTGCTTGCGATCCTGCGACTTCTACCGGCAAGACCGAGAAAGACGCGAAAAGCCGTATGATATTCCATCGTAGCCATAGGGGCTTGAGGGGCAGAGTTAGAAAAATCGCACTGTACTCGGGATTCGGGGCGCTTGCGAATCGCCGAATACCGAATGTTTGGAGCCGCCTTCACGCTTCACGCGCAGCGCAGGGCGCTCCAGTCCTTCTTCAGGCTCGCGGGCAGCCCGCGCCGAACACTCTTCGCTGCGGTCGCCGCCGGTCTAAAGTGCGCCCAAAGCAGAAGTGTTGGATTCATTGATTGGTTGGGCGCGTCAACTACTAGGGTCATTCGTTCCGTAAGTGTAGTGGGTGCTTTTTCTTCGGATGTGGCAGTGGTCTTCCACCACTGGATGGCGAGATCCGGCGCCGACTATCCGTCGGCTACCGGGGTTTTCCCAACCAGGTACATCCTACCCAGCGGGGCACCGCTCCAGCCGGGACAAGCCCTAAGCTCCCGACCGGTCTCCCGGCATGTGTGGTAGGGTAGTACATGTTAGTGTTTGTATAAGGGGAGAGGATAGGACAAGGAAGAGGTTGGAAAGATCGCGCCGTGGCCCGTTTGTTAGGGTACTGCTCCGGCATTCGCCTGGTGTTGATCGGAGAAACCACGGAAAACTACCGATCAGAGCAGCTGGTCGCTAGAATTCTCCTCGAGAAACCGACTGAATTCGTTCTAGCTGATATGAACTAGCTTTTCTAACTTTGCCCCTCGGGGCCCGTCTTCGCGATGGAATATGTCACGGTATTTCGCGACGTTCTCAGACGTGCCGCCAGATATCGTAAACTAGCGAAAAGCGAAAGTGTTGGAAATCAACCAGTACGTACTGTTGTGACCCCCCTACGTCACTTAAAAAATGCCAACAATTCTCTTTTCGTTATCTTGAACAACACAATTTCTTGGGATGCCAGAGTTATTTAATCACGCCTCAAAGAGGACATATCTGCTAAGAATAACCTGTTTTGCAGAAATTGACAGCGGATATATGAAAAATTACTCATCCTCCACACAACGTGTTATGTCATATTTCAAAATTCTAAAGTAAGGTGATGCCATTCCGAAGTGTCAGATATACAAGCACATTTGGGTCGTGGGATCACCTTTTGAGCCTGTTTATATATGCAGGATCACTTAGTGAGAACATTATGTATAAGTACAGAGGAAACTTTTATGCTTACTATTTGCTTTTTGTCTTTTCCTTTTGTAAATTATTAGTGTTTTCCTTAAATTTTTTCATGAATAACCTCTACACTTAGTTTATTTTGTTGCAAGCAACGGTAAATGTTAAATGCTCACAAACGGTGTTAAGGAGTGTTTTAGTACGTTCAATTTGTCGTTTAGGGATTGTAATTAATATTACACAAAATTATTTTTCTATGAAACTAAATGAGCACATTTTTCCCTATTCTACCTACGGATTACCATATTACGATAAACAAATGATCATTGGCCTTAATGTGTTTTTCGTTTAAAATGTGAATTCTCACATTAATCAAAAAGAGTAATATTCACTATATTTTATGCATTGATATTTATTGAAATACCGAAAATTATTGTTTTTAACACTGCGAAACTTTATTTCAAACCCTTACCTACACAAGAAATCCTGAATCCTCTTCAATATTTCTTGAGACAAATAGTACCGATAGTGATCGTCAGTGGGTAGCATATTACGTATTTGTATCCCCGTAAAATGCATCTCAGAAAGATGACTCATTCCTGCGTCGAACATTACTGCTTTGATGTTATGTCCACAAACGTAAAACATTATTTGTGATTAATGTGTTTCATTCCATTAAATGTGTGATCACGCACACCACGTGCTAGCAGCAGTTCTCCGTAGCTGCTTATGTAATAGTCACCTTCCATGGTTTATTTGTTTTGCATTTTTGTTATTATTTTATTTCTCTTTTATTTCGTGTTTGCATTCTACCTAAGAAACTAGAGGGGGTGGGAAGTAATTGTAATGTAGGTAAATTTAAATATTCTTAAAAATAACACATTATTATTATTATTATTATTATTATTATTATTATTCCTTCCAGTCTTGTAGAAACATTAAAAAATAAAATGTATGTACGTGAATAAAGAAGTAGGTACCAATTCTTTAGATCACTTACTTACGTCTTTGTACAATACATTTTTAAAATTCATTCAACGTACGTTCAATTAATTATTCAAGAATTAATAGAGCCGGAGAACGAAATTATCAATTTAGTGTGCAATTCATTGCCGGCATGCAATAATCATTGGCAGATTTAATTGGGTTGCTTGTGGTTAGACCTTTTGAACTATTAGGCGGTTGTCTTGAATTCGTGTTTATTCATTTGCATGAAGTTTTTATTGCGACACAGTCTCCACAGGTAGCAAAGGTGCTTCTCCAAGAAATCTGCACTGTGACTTTGTGACTAACCTATTTTCGATGTCCAAAAAACACTATGCTAGACACTTTGCATTAGTTACAATTAATTCTCATTGTTCAATAGTTGCAAACCCTTCTGAGCTCCATGTGTGGATAAAAATAGCATCGAGTGGCTTGAAGTGTAAATCGTCGTTTTGTGAAGTCGCTGAAGCAGCAATAGAAACGTCCTGCTGAATCGCGTCCAGCACGCACTCGTAGCAACAGCGAAGTTCCGCAGCGCAGGAAGCCTTGCGTCGTCCGAGCGGCGGCCGTCAGCGACATCTGCGACGCCGCGCCGCGCCGCGACCCCCCGCGTCGCTCGCGGACCCACACGGCCACTTTTTTACAACTCCCCTTCACGCGGCCCCGCCCCTGCTTCCTCCCCTCTCACCGGACACAAAAGTCGATGGGATTCTGATGACAAATTGACTGTCCGCCCGCCGCGATGCGTCGTTGTTTTGTAAGGGCTCGCGCGCGCGCGGGCACAATGCCGCCCTCCGCCGCCAGGGGCGGAAGGGGGCGTCCTCCGGGGCCCCTTTGACGCCAGCGGGGCGGAGGGCGGCCCGGAGTCGATGCCGGATCCTCCGGCCACAGGTGCGCGCCGCGCGCTTTTTAGTGCCGCCTGCCATTGTGGGCGCCTTTCAGTGCGCGGCCAAATGCCCCGGAGTGTAAACAAGAGGGAGCTCTTCAAAGGCGGATGGACCCCTTGGAGCTTATTATTTCGCTATTTGTCACAATTTAGAAAGGATGATTCTGCATATTTCATGCGTCATTTCACGCTAGTACAATGCGAGCAGTTGGTTGGATTTATGAGTTCGTCATTTATTTGACACTTTACTTAATGGTATAATTTTGTTGAATATATAACAAATTATGTTACTTTCCTATTATAAGAATAAGTATCTCATCTTAAAACCAAAGCCGAACAGATTTGAAGATGTACACGTAAGAAATTGAAATGAATAAATCTGTATGGTGTATGCTTTAATTCAAACCGTGAAAATGAAATGTCTTCAAACTAGATTACTTTATCAAACTTAAATCTTATTTGGTAAATAGTGCGCATAGCTTCTGCGTGTAGTAAGGAAATAGCGATAAATAGACATTTTTATGCTCTACTGTCATTGATTTCTTATTTTCCAAGCGTTTCTCATTCATTCAAGTTTCTTTTTCGTTCGGAAATCGTCCAGAGATACGTTAAAAATTTTTCCAAGAAACTTTCGAAGTTAAAGGTTTTATCTGTGCGACAGGTGCCGCGTAGATGTCATCGAGATGTTATGCCTAAACTGCGTGTACAGAAAAATCGCTAATCGAAGCACCATTTCCTGACATAGCACTGGGTAGCAGGTACAAAAGGGAATGCGAAATTTGGGCAGATTTAAAAAAAACAAAAAGCTATCTGGCCGCGGCGAAGCATTCCGTTGGTCGGCGGCGCGGGGCGGCCCTCTAAAGCTGTCGACGCGCCTCGGAGGCGGGGCGGCGCGGGGGAAGCGTCTCGCAGGGCGCGATCGGCATTTTATCGCCTCCGCCTGTGCGCCCGCTGCCCTGCCCTGCCCACGAGGCACAGTGCTCGCGAAGCGGGCCAAACTTCAATTGCATTTCCTCTGACGCTGACTGGAGGAGAGTTCTTGCGGCTGGCTGCTCCGATCGGTAGTTTTCCGTGGGTTCTCCGATCGACACCAGGTCAATGCCGGAGCACTACCCAAACAAACGGGCCACGGACCAGTCAGATCTTTTCTACCTCTTCTTTGTCCTAATCTCATCCCTTACACACACACTAACATGCACTACACTACCACACATGCCAAGAGGCCGGTCGGGAGTTTAGAGCTTGTCCTGTGCGGGCGGTGCCCCGCTGGTGGGAGATACCTGATTGGGGAAAACCCCGCTAGCCGAGGATAGGTCGGCGCCGGTTCTCGCCATTTAGCAGGGCAAAGTCACCACCACCTCCCTAGAAAAAATCATGCACTACATTTACGGGACTAATGACCTTGGCCGTTGTCGCCCGGAATCACTAGTATTCAATAAATCATTTTATTGAAATTTTATTATTTTGCAGCTACATTTAAGTTATAGGCTTTCGTATAAGTTCCACTGTCAGAAATGTCATTAAATTTAATGTAAGTACTTAAAACGTAATACACAACTACATTAAAAGGAGTTTCATTTACATTACATTACATTAAAGTTAATGCTGAAAATAAAATCGGTGTGGATTTAATGTAGAGGTCCTCCAATTTTCTTTTTCTTGAATTATGTTTCATCGTCATTCATATTATATATTCATTATTACCACTCCATCAAAATCATTCATTCATTTCAGATACGACCCTAAAGATTTCAATCTTACATCGTTTATGCGTGTATACATTAAATTGCACGTACGTTCATGAAAATTATTTTAATCTAAATTTACATTAAAGTAATGTAGAAATTTCTGACAGTGGACGGTAAGTTCTTTAATGCGTTTTTTTATTTGTAGTTACGCCAAAATACACGTTAGAAAAACAGTCTTTTTTCATTCTATTTAATATAAAGTTTAAGCAGCTGCAATTTTCAAGGGAGCAGATTGGGATAGTTGGTCTCCTTGAAAATGTATTTACAATATTATTGTTAATTTTATCACATTTATTAATTTCTCGAAACTTCGTTTCGCTATTTTTTTGAAATCGACATTTTATTAGCACAAGATAAAGTTTTCTCAAACTGAAGTTGCATAGGTCTTCATTAATTCAAGGACATTATAAAATATTCAATTGGAAGTGGGAAAAAATGTTGTAATGTTCAGAAAATATAATTTATTTATAGAATATTTATTTTTTAAAAAATTGAAAATTACATGGGACAAAAAGTTATAAACAAGCACTGTGTTTTCATTGATAACTGGTAAGAAATTTGATTCCTCCGAATCTTCTTTGAAGAAGTCTCTTTGAGGTAGAAAGTTAAAAAGTATCTCTAGTGCTATATCTTCTTTGTCATTTCTGGCACTTTCGAATTTCTAATACTCTATAATCATTAACAAATAGTTGTTTTTGAATTTTTTTATTTTTATTTTTTATTTATTTTTGTCTACGTTCCCCCGATCGCCCAGAATTGCGACCAGTGTGCGATCAACGCGGGGCGGCGCGGCGCCCACCCCGTTCTGTGCAGCGGCGCGGCGGCGCACCGCGTGTGTGTCGATTCCCAGGCCCCTCCCCGCCCCGCCCCGCGCCCTCCGCGCCCTCCGCGCGCGGCCGTCCGCCGGAACGGCACTTCATTTGTTTCGCACACGAGTTAAGCACGCCCCATTTGTACCCCGCGCCCCCCGCCGACGTCGCCGCTTCTGCCTCCTGCCGCAAACCCCCTCGCCCTGCACCTCGCCTGCCTAGGGCCTCATTCACAACGCGAACGGAAACGGAACGTTGCCGCAAAACCTAGAAACGAGTTACTAAGCGAGACCATTCACAATGCCTTCACGTCACTAACAGTAGACGTAAGTCTGTAAACCTAAATGAGGTACCATTCACAATGAGAGACCACTCACCATGAGAGGCCATTCGCAATGCCTTGACGTAACCGTAGGACTAAGTCTGTAAACTTAGTTCACAAGCTCCAAGATTTACGTTAACTTTACGTCGGAATTCTACCGAAGACCAATTCGAGAGCAGCATGGAAGATCCATTTCAGATTATGTTCGGGTAATTTGTGGTTATGTCATTGTACAGAACTATTTTGCGAACGGTTTTGATGCATGTAGTGAATTCAGTGTAAGAATTTTAACACTTTTTATTGCGACTTTAACCTGACATGGCGAATAAACTAATTATGTTCGACGAATTACTCGCGAATTTGGTACAAGAGAATCCTTATTTATAAGATGAGGGAAATGTGAGTAGCACTACAGGTACTCGCATTTATATATAAAGACCAATCGGTAGAAATGTCGAAGAAAAAGGTAGAAAGCATGGCGGAAAGATCTTATCACAATGCTAGAAACGAATCGATCAAGTTTCAGTACGTAGAATTCTGATTGGTTCCGGCAAAACTTTCGTTCCAGCTTACGTTCGTCATTATGAATGCTTGTTTTTACGTGTAAATTTTACGGGTAAGTGCACAGCGTTACGTTACGTTTAAGTTTGCATTGTGGACGAGGCGTCACCTCTGCTTCTTCATTAGGATCCTCTGCAGCCTAAGCCGAGTCGGTGGTATCTGAGGTGAACGGTTTGATGGATTGGAAGGGAGAGATGACATGATTTGAAAACAATGATGCAATAGTGGAATGCGAAGCAAAGGAAATAGAAGAATAGCAACAAAACCAGCTGCAAACCCGTTTTGTCCATCCAAATTGAACACGGATCGACCGGAATTTGAATTCCGGTTCCCAGAAGTTGAAGTTGAGTGGCCTGACCGCACGTCCCCCCTTCCGCTGCCGATCTCACAGCTCGCTGCGCGTGTGCGACACGCGTCTCGTCGTCTGCTCCCTCTTTCCACACTCATTTCGCATTCGTTATCGCCATTTCTTCTTGTGAACTCTCTCTCCATTTCTCTCTCTTTCTCTTTCTCGCTGCCACTCCCTTTTTTTCTCCTCGTGACCTCACTCTTCCATTTCTCGACAATCTCTTTGAAACGTACATGTTAATATTATCCACTTACTGTATTTACCGTCACTGTATAATCTTCTGCGAACCATTTCACCGCTGAGTTCTTTTCAGATACCTTATTTAACTTCTCTTTTCCGTTGTGTGCTCTTTTTACCGGGACCTTTTGCGCCCTCTCTGCCTCTCGTCGAGTATATTGACAATTATTGTGACCCTTTCCGGCACTCTACGCTTATAAAGTCTTTCTTTCAGCCGCGCGAATTACTGCAGCGTTTCATCGGCACTCCGTTACTTCAGTGCTTCCGTCGCCGCCGGCGCGAACGCCATCGCTACCACACATAGGAGACGCCAACCCCAACCGCCGTGCTCCCCTCGGGCGCCACGTAGCACCGAAGCATTTTTCATTCTTCGGAGGTCTCAATTAGACCCCTTCCTCCGCACTCGCCACTCCGTATATTTTTTTACTCTCCCCCACACGCCGCGGGCTTGCTGCTGTTATTTATCATTCCTTGGAGGGGGAGACACGATAATTTCTTTTCGATATCTACTCATGGACTGTCCGTTGCTCGAAGGCACGAAGAGCGGTCCGCAAAATACGAGTGCAGAAACTGTTCTAATCAACTAGATGTAAATATTTTCCTCTTCTGCAGACAAAATTTGCAAAAGAAATTATGCATTTTAATTAAGAATACTTATGTTTCAAGGCCAAAAAATGTGTTAATGTTTTTATGCTCAATAATTATCCTTGTCAATCAAATTTTAGAGAATTTATTTAGACACTTGAGGGTCCCGTTTTCTGTTAAAATTTCACTTTGAGAAAACATTTGAAAAGTATATGATACTGTATTATATTATATACCTTCACATAAATCCATCGTTTATTGTGTGTTTATGTGACGTATGAGTGACAGTATCAAATACGGACCACTCAATGACCGCACATAACCTTTTCTGGGACCTTTTAGGTTTTCTCCTTTGATACCTGATCTCGCATCTAGTGGGATGAATCCTCTTTGTGCATCTGAAAAAGTTTCTGGGATGACGGCAATTTGATTACTACGCTGAGACGCAGGTGCAGTCGATTTCCTGGCAGTTTTTGTCGGCACACATGACACGGTTACACCAAATTTATTGATTGGTAATCCAAATATCTCAAAGGGAGACATAAGTCGAAACGTTGTTTACCCGCATAGGCAACTGTACTTGGTGCACTAAATGTATGTTTCTATTAATACAGTGGCTTGTTTATGTACGGACGCGAGAGGAAAGTCACTTTCCATACCCGTCTCGCATATCGAATAAGTTCTTCAATCTAAAGGTTCGTAATTTTTCATTTTTGCGGTTAAAAATTAATAATTGTTGTATATTTTCCTTCTATAGTATCACTTTGTTTTCTGTAAGAACCTTACACTAGAATTTAAATTAATACAATTATTCACGTTGATAAATCAAACAGAGAAAACTCAACAAACTGCAAGTATCACGTCTATACAAGTATAAAGATATTTTTTATTCCCTTTGCATTTATAAAAATATTACTTGACCTGCCTTGAGAAAGGCGCCATCGATTAGCATAAACTGCTTAACACGCACCGCATGAACACATTGCGAGCGGCGCTGCGCGGCGGCGGCGGCGGCGGCGGCGACCTCTGCGGCGGGGCTCGCAACCGCACGTACCTCACTCAAAATTCCCGTCTCGCGCCACGCGGCTCAAATCTCCTGGGGCGCGCCGGCGGCGTGGCGGGGCGGGGCGGGGCGCGGGGCGCGGGGCGCGGGGCGCGGGGCGGGGCGGGAACGGACGCGCGCTTAATCTGAGTCCGGGCGCGTCCGCCGCCGCCGCCGCCGCCGCCGCCCAGCGACGTGTCGCGCCCGGCGCGGCGCGCGGTGCGGCCGTGCCCCCGATCCGCCGTCGCCCGCCGCGGGTGTCGATCCCCGCGCCGCGGATTGTCGCCCCGTCCGCTGCCTCCGCCGGGAGCGGACGCCTTCTCCAAGCTCATTGCCAGCTCAGTCCTAGCTCGCGAACCAGTCACAATTATTTCTGATGTAGAAACCTTGGTAAAAAAAAGTTATGTGTTCCAGGAAAACATTATGTGAAGATATAGAATTGAATAAATACTTTTTTCTTGGAAAACACTTTCTGTCGAAAGATGTGTTTGATATTCGATAAACCTGAAAAATAAATCATTGTATCGGAATTTTGACACTTCCTTTTAACAAATTAAGAAAGTCAAATTTTGTTGTTATACTTAACAAGTCGAGGAACAAATTGTTTTCAAAACACTAGTAATGCTACAATTTTTTTCATCAATCCGTATATTTATCATCAATCCATCATATTCACACACGTAATAATTTTTAATGCATTTGCAACACAAATAAGACGCGCTTTTAGCCCTCATTTTCCATAAATATTATCGTACTAAGGTTTAGAACAAAATCTTCACTAAGCAGATAATGAAAGAGGCAAATAAGTATCACCCACGATTCCTATCGTGTTATTTCTCTATATTCTCTGCAAATGTATAGTGCAGAACAAGTTACCAGTTTCGAGCTATGTGTGTGATTGCTGATAAGTATTAATCTTTGGATTATTACTAGAATCTGGAATCTTGAATCTGTTTTATATCTTCCGCAATAACAAATCAAAACTTATCTCTGAAAAAAACTTTAAACCAGGGTAATTCATGTTAATATGCGCGAATTATTACTAATCAGATTGACAGTTTTTATCACAATAGATTTCTGGTTATATCCACTGGTGAACCAGATACAAACTTTACACAAAAGCTCTCTTTTACGATCACGTTTGCTTGGTTTTAAACTAAGCGTCTATGGTTTTTCGAAAAATGTCCTGGACGGTGTAAATTGTAGAATTGATTCTCAGTAAGAAGTTATTTTGAGTCTTAAAAATCTTAACTGAGCAAATATGAGTAAAATAAAATCTTCACTGAGTAAATATTTTAAATTGTGTTTTGTCTTGCCTTTCATCTTCACGATTATCATACACAAACCTACGAAACAAAGAAAGTAAGATGCCTATTCTTCAAATATCAAAAGGAATGAGTGAGAATCCTTGTCGCGAGTTTCAGTGCCTTGTTCTATGGGATGAACGTAGCTGTGTCAAGAATGGGAAGTAAAAGAGCGCATTTTGGGAACGTTGGGTGGGAATACACGTCTGAAAGACAAGGATTGAGAATGGGCATTACGATATTAAAAGAAAAATCTAAAGAGGTGTTGAAATAAAATTCAAATCAGAAGAGTGGGATGAAACTAGCGTACCATGATGACTTCCATATTACCTCTTATCAAAAGTAGATTTATAAGCTACAGCTGACCATTACAAAATTACCCATGAAGAGTATAAAATGTATAGAAGAAAAAGAAATAAAGAATAAGTTCCGTGTCAAATGTAGCAGGCGTGGATCCATGGGAAGGAAATGAGGGAAATTTTCCCCTTAAATTTTTTTATTATATATTAATTTTAACTTATGAATAAACTATCAAGGAGAAATATTTTCGGATTATCATTGCAACGAATAAAATCTTATCGCACCATGAGCTGAGTGTAGCTTGCGCATTTTCCAAAATCTGTAAATGACTCACTCGACCAAAACATTTTTAATTTCCCCTCCCAAAATTTGTCTCCGGATCCGGCCCTGAATGTAGCGGGTCTACGAATTATTAGTTGTACGTATGGCTTGTCCTACAAAGACGAAGTAGATCAATTGGGAAAGTCTGTGCTCATGCGATTGGAAGAGCGAGTAGTCAACTGCCGGTGGGAACACGCCAGCATCGAGCTCGAGGTGTGGGCGTGAGCAGGAGGGTTCGACGAAGGTGTGACAGTGGGCGGACAGTGGCAGGCGAGGGGCGGGGCGGCCGTGTCACCGACGGGCGTCGCGGGCGAGCGCCAACGCCCGGGGAGGTCGCCCGCCCCGCCCCGCCCCGCCCGCCCCGCCTGTCCGCGCGCGCCCGACATTGACAGCCAGATCTCGCTGTCGCCCTTATCGCTGGCGGCGGTGGCAGCGCGCGATCACGCGCACCGGCGCGCGCGCGCGACCGCCCGACCGCCCGACCGCCCGTCCACCCGCCCACCGGCGGCGGCGGCGAGGGGAGCACGCGCCCGCCCGCGCGCGCGCAAGATGGCCGTCATGCGAGAGGGCGGACGGGCGCGGGCTGTCTGTCTGTCAGCGCTGACGGCCGCCGCCGCCGCCCGCCCCGCCCCCAACGCCCCGCCCCGCCCCCTGGGACGCCGTGCCCCGCCCCCGCCCATGATCCACTCATCGGCGGACGCGTCGCCGCGGCCCACGTAAGCCCGCTGTCGCGCCGCGCCGCGCTGTGCCGCGTCGGTTCCGCCGCGCGCTCATCAGCCTCCATGCCAGACACCGCCAGCGCCTCCCGCCTCCCGCCTCCCGGCCGCTCCGACAGGCGACAGCGCGCGGGAGATGCGCTCTTATCAAAAGTTACCGGCGGCGGCCTCGAAAAGGCACATATCCAGCGGTCAATGTCGCTTCGCACGTACACACTTTTTGCCATACGTAAGTATATTTCGAAAGCATTTACAGTACGACTTCTCTGTATAATCGTCGAGTCGCTTCCATCCAAAGAAAATGAATAATAGATGAAAATTTATCGAAAGTTATTAGTACTTTTTGAAATGACCATTTTATTGTTACGTTGTTTACATTAACCTTTTTATCATTCTTTCAGTTCTTACAACTTGTTTTTGACTGGTGGTACAGAGCTAAGGTCGTTATTCCCGTTAGTGTGGGGCATGTTTTTTGCGAGAGGTGGCGGTGATTGTCCCCCATTGGATGTCAAGATAGGGCGCCGAATTGCCCGTCGGCTTGCGCGTTTTTTCTCAACCAGATATCTCCCATCGGGGGCACTCCGCCCCAATTGACAGAAGCTCTTAATTTCCCGACTGGTCTCCCGGCAGTGTGGTAGTGTGTAGTGCTTGCAAGTGTAAATGTGCGTACGCAATGGATGAGGATACGACAAGGAAGAGGAAGGGAAGATCGCGCGTGGTCGGTGGGCCGTTTGTTAGGGTACAGCTCGGGCATTCGCCTGCTGTTGATCGGAGAAACAACGGAAAACTACCGATCGGAGCAGCCGGCCGCCAGAATTATTCTTCAGAGAGCGTCTGAATTCCACGTAGGTCTGAAGATAGGGTCCTTCCAACGTCGAGGCTTGAACCCTAAGACCTTATGATCAGGAGCTCTGCAGATACAACAACTTCTTTTCATGTTATACAATGTTTCATGGGCGTTTTATTATTAAAGTTCGTATTCATTCGAAATAGAACCCATGTAATTGGATGGAATTCTCTGCAATTTTTTTTGATGAGAATTTCTATTCCGTTTAAATTTATACATGCTGTTTTTAACTTTACATATTTTATTTTTATTTCTTATTTAATAGTAATAATAATTTCAATACATATTTGAAGAGTGATGTTTCTTCCTAATACAAAAAAAGAAAAAGGAATGGAAACGAAAGGCTACTACTGTACCTTCTTGTAATGTTCACACACGCAACACTCATTAGATAAAATTGCATTGTAATTATTTGCAATTTTGTTAATATAACTGTCTCTTCAGTTTTCTTTAGTTTATAGACATCACTTCTTATACACAATAGTATAAAAAAGTGTGATTTAAACACCATTACCGAATTCTGACGGATAAAAAAGGAAAGTTACGAATTGACGATCAATCTGAAGAGAATATAGTACCTCTCGCCCCCCTTGTAATATTAGTCTTATAATACCGTGGATTGAGCAAAAATAAAACGTTACAGTTACGACTCCAATTTCAAATGTGTAAACGTCGTTCACGTCCTCTTATCTACTCCATCACATTTTTAATCAATTTCTAAATCATCTGGGTGTCCTTAGCTTTGGATTCGTAGGAAGTGACAATTCTATTTGCAGCGCACTACACACCTAATGGTTTCCATCGAGCGAGATGATGTTTGAAAAGCCTTCTCGACGCAGCGGAGTCCGCTCATAAAACGGAACCCTGAACCTGTCAACAATATTCCTGTCGCGCATTTTTGTCGTCCACTATCCTCCGCATTATTTATCGCCGGGCTTACGCTCAGTGCAGTAGCGATAACGAAAGTCAGGCACCCGGAAACGCGTCCCGAATGAGCTGTAATGAAACTGCTGCTCCGGCGGGATTTCGCCCTTCGCGGAGGGGGGAGGCCGCTCGGAGGGAGAGGCGCAATTGATCGGAATGCGACACGTGACAGCTTCTTCCCCCTCCTCGCCCTCGCCCTCGCCAGCGTCTCAGGGCTGCGTGCTCTGCTTCTGCCACTTGCGCCCTCCGCGTCTCTCTTTTAATTTGTTATGTCGCTCTTATCCCACGTGCGTCATGGAGTGTGCAATGATATCCGGCTGGGATTAGCAAGAGAACAATTCATTTCTTTGCAAAAATAAACACATTTATTCGTCTTATTCTTGTACACTTTGATTACGTAAGATATTCTGCCACCAAGTAATGATACTTAATTGCAGAATTAACAATAAATCTAAATCTAAAAAATCTACATTGGATCATGGTATCGAAGGATTAATGTTCCATCTTTTATTGCATAAACAGACTGTCTTTTTAAAGTATCTTTATTTTTTTACATTCGTGAAACTATTAAAAACTTATGTTTTTTCTTTTTCTTATTTTCGATACTGCAATCCTCCTCCAATGAATATTTGTGGAATCACTTCGTGTTTCTCTGAAATTCTGAATCTTCCTTTCCGAAAACGCATTTTTTAGAATAAATTAATATGTCCATATGGGTAACCAAAATAGAATTACTTGTCACTAAGTGGTCAAATAACACATGCACTAGTCAACAGGCAGCACGAGGAGCTAAAACGTCCCCTCGAGTGCTTGAAGCGGATAAAACGACGGTCCTACTCCCAATTCCTCTCTCATCCCACTCCACTCACGACGCTTGGCCCTTCACTCCCGTATCTCCGTACAGCCATGACGAGAGAAACACCGCCGATGTGAGAGCGCGACGAAACGAGACAACAAAACACTCCGCCCACTTTTTTTTTTTTACCAAAATAACGCGCCATCCCTGGATGGCGAGCGCGCTCACGCGTGACGAACCGCCGCGCTAAATACGTTTCATCATTTTTAGCAAATTGGTTCTTTGTCACGTCCGCGATGGCTTCAGCGTCTGGATTATTTCCTGACAATGCGCCCGCGCCGACTTTTTAATGCTACGGCGCTGCCGCGCCGCGCCGCGCCGCGCCGCGCCGCGCCGCGCCGCGCCGCGCCGCGCCGCGCCGCGCCGCGCCGCGCCGCGCGTGTTTCATTTATCAATCAATAGCGCCTGGGCGGGGCAGGGGCAGGGGCAAGGGCAGGGCAGGCGGAACCGGCATTAGCCCTCTTGCGCCGCTCCAGAGCGCTCTGGTGGCGTTAATCATAATTAGACGGCCTGGCCAGAATTGAAGTCACCCCGCCGCCCGCGCGTGCGTCAGCCCGTCCCATCCAACGGCTCGTCAGCGGCAAAGACCAGCTCACGGGGGTTAGTGCGGGGCTGTTGCATGCGACGCGCGCTCCTTTGCGAAGAGCTGCGCATGAGTTATTACCGCGATCGTCCGGGAACCGCTTGCTCGCTCGCGCGTTCGCTGTTTTTTGGTAAATCTAGCCTGTTCCGTTGACGAGCGAGGAGCGATGCGTAATTGAAGCAATTGAATTAAATGACGGCCAGGTGGGACGCGCCGCGCGCCGTTTAACGTGGCGTAATGGAAAGCGGCGCGCTCACAAATAAACAGAGCTGTAGTTGCATTATCGTCATTAGGGCCAAACCCGTTTCATCCTTCGTACAATTTCCATAAAATCCGCGGTCACATAGTTATGTTCGTGAGTGATTTAGCGGGAGCTTGCTGCGAGAGCTTCCGTAAAACACGGGGTTTTCTTCCAGAGACCGTTTGATCTGTGAGCTTTCGGGGCCTTCCAGCTGAATGCGGCCCTTCGTTTTCATGAAAACGAGGAATATTCATGGCGGTGAAAAAACTAAGTAATCAGGTTACACTCTAAGTTGATGAACAGGGATGGAAAATAAGCACACTGCGTGTTCTTTGTTGAATAGACATCCCTCTTCGCATTTTCATTACACAGCAAATGTTAGTTATTATTAAGGTCTAAAAATATTCCTTCAATCACAGCCATTAACCATATGTGTACTCAAGTGTTGTTCAATGTTAATGCGTGTAATAATCACGATTGAAATAATAACTGATTTCTTGATTCACAATTGGGTAAACATAAAAAAATATCTTAGTCATTATACCCAAGTCTCTTAAGGTATGCGTCGAGACAACTTCATATGTGAAATTAATAAGAATATTTAGTATTTCTAAAGATTTGGATACTACAAATAAAATAATATGGATTATTTAAATTAAAAATGTTTGATATTTTAAAAGGACTGGTATTGTTGTTTGTTGTTTTTTTTTTCATGTAAACATTACATCTATATTCCTTCGCCATTTTCCACTCAGCTTCTGTTGAGTGAGGAATAACTAAAGTATAACGTTTTGATCAATGTTAGTGAAGTAAAAAGGACATAAAGGAAAATGAAAAAGGAGAAGCTTCACCACGAGCAAATTTTAAAAGACACACTGTGAATTCGATATAATGGAGATACACACGAGAAATCTCAGATCTGCGGTGATGAACAGAGCGCTTAGACGCGAATTAACAACACAAACGCAACAGCGAGATCGAGGGACGAGGAGGGGCAAGCAGCCGTACCAAACCAGAAGCTGGAACGAGGCAGCAGCGGCGAGTCAGGACGGGGCAGTGGGCGAGACGGCCAGGAAGAAGTAGCAGGAGGCGGTCGGGCGAGACGGGGCCGAAGGGCGCGGGGCGGGGCGGGGCGGGCACGTGGCGCGGGCGAGCGCGCGCGGATTACACCTCCGGGTAAACAATTACCTGTGTAATTGCGCGCGCGCCGGGGGATCAGGCGCGGGCGGCGGCGGAGGCGGCGGCGGTCGCAGAGCCCGCGCCGCCGCCGCGCGGCACGCCCGCCGCAATTAGCGCCGCTAATGGAGACGCGCCTCCGCCCCCGCCCCGCCCCCCCGCCCCACCCCGCCCCGCCCCGCCCCGCCGCGCCCCGCCCCGCCCCCCACCTCGCCCACCTCGCCCCGCCCCACCCACCTCGTCCCGCCCCGCCCTTCACGACCCACCCCGCGCTGCCCACCTCGCCCGGCCCACCTCCCCCGCCCCGCTTCGTCCCACCTTGCCCCGCCCACCTCGACCCGCCCCGTCCTTTCCCTCCCCGCCCACATCGACCCGCCCCACCCACCTCGCTCCGCCTCGCCCATCACGACCCACCCCGCCCTTCTCCATCCTGCCCTGCCCCCCGCGCGCCTTCCAACCTCGCCTCTCCCCGCCCCGCTTCGCCTCACCTTGCCCCGCCCACCTCGCCCCGCCTCCGCCCCTCCCTGCATCTCCTCGCTCAGCCCTGCCCCGCCTTGCCCCTCTCCATCCCTCCCTCCCCAGCCCACCTCGCCCAGCCCATCCCCCGCCCTCCTCCGCTCCGTCCTCTTCTCCCCACCCCGTCCCGCCCACCACGCACCGCCTCGCCCCTCCCTGCATCTCCTCGCCCAGCCCTGCCCCGCCTTGCTCCGCTCCGTCTCTCCCTCCCCCGCCCAGCCCAACCCCACCCTCCTCCGCTCCGTGCTCTTCTCCCCACCACGCCCCCCGCTCCGCTGCCGCGACCCGCGCCCGGCGTTCCGCCGTGAGCGGTCAGCGAGACGCCTCCGCAGCCGACGCTTCGTCCGACCGCACTCTGTCCGCGACGCGACGCCAA
Organism: Acheta domesticus; assembly: GCA_031308135.1. Taxonomy (NCBI): domain Eukaryota; kingdom Metazoa; phylum Arthropoda; class Insecta; order Orthoptera; family Gryllidae; genus Acheta; species Acheta domesticus. The sequence goes on from JAHLJT010009436.1 coordinate 16,930,370, forward strand.
GATTAGGCGGCTAATTTTTCGGTACATCTACCGGGGATTCCGAGCGGCCTCGTCTGATTTCACGCCTGATGGACCTTAAATGAGACATGGGCTTCGAGTCCAGGTGATGAGAAATGGGCGACTTCGGTAGAGCAGTCAAGCGTATTCGATGCTTCATCCTATGAACACTCGAGGGCTAAGATCTCTGTGAATTATGATGAATCGTAGATACCCTTGAGTAATGGCTCTAACTGCTGTGATATTTCATCCTCATTTTAAGAATTATTTTATTCGGTACAAAATATTCTCGAAGTAACGGTCATGGGGTTCGATTCCCTCGTGGTAACGTGATACACGTTTTAAAGCATTCAAAGCTGAACGTCAGAGACAAAGAATTCAATAATGTCAGTGCCGGTCGGCTCCTGAGAGCTCGTGCACTTACAGAGCACCGAAGAGGTTGAGCTTCCTTCCTATCAAGGGCATGCTGACCAAAATGTCACTAGCATTACTTTGTTATGTGAAATTTCCCACAATATATTCAACGAATAAAGTGATGTTGATATTTGACTTCCTTCTACAGGAGTTTGTAACTTTTATTCTAAACCTGTGTAATACTAGAAGTCACTTGTGCCGGGTTGCATTCGGCCTGGCAGATCCTAAGTGTTTGGTGCGTGTGTAGTATACATCACCATTGTATTAAAAGTGTATTATTATTCTCTATCATATTACTTTTCTTTGTAATACTCCCTATATTGAGTAAGATCAGCAGGGTCATCATTGGTTGACAGTATGTTTTAGCAATATTTGCCTAAAGTTCAATAGAAACGATAAACGCAAATAAAGAATAGAAAAATAACAATTTATTCATTCAAGATATATTATTTAATACTGTTACACTCTCCATTCTTTCATTTTTTTCAGATATTTGTGGGAATCACGTAAAAATTGATAATTCTATAACGAAGAAGAAACATACATCTTTAAACTCTCAACGAAAGTAATAACATCGAAATATTGACTAAATATTTGAGCATTGTCTTAATAATTAAATCGGTGAGAAAAAAACAAAACAAAACCAAAAGACCAGCACAAAATCAGAAATATAGACAAACCATCTAGTGAATTTTCACCCATGTGTATTCACATATTTTGTGCGCTTTCAAAGTGTGGTCAATTTTGGTTAGGAATAAGTGATAACGTTCATGAATTTAATTTGAAATTACAATATTACTATCACTTCGGAGATGCTCAATGTGCGCACAATCAATGTTTCACAATAAATCTCTCACAAATACTCTATAGCTCGATATTTGAAACATCTTTTTTGAAACAAGAGATTTTAACGAAGAATTTTTTTCTTTACTGATTAAAAATTATGTCGTTTTTAAATTCGTTACCTCGAGTTGTTTCCTTCGTAATGCAGACATCATTAAAATCCTCAACGTATTCTAAAATGATGCTCCGGTCTGAAGGTATCGAAGAATAGGTTTCATATTAGTCTTCGTCTAAACAAGAGGAAGCTGCTTCATCAGTATTTGTTCACAAATTTGTTACGTCATAACGCGATCAATTGAAATGTTCATTTGCGTCATTCCATGTTAATTTTGTCCCATAACATAAATTTAAATGAAATATAATATTGTAATTAAAATTACAATCATCAGTATTATTTTTAATTTGCAAGCAAAATGTGATCTCAATATAAAGGAATAATAGAAAAAGGACAAATCATTCTGTCAACATTATAAACCTCCATGTACCTTCCCACGATATCGCATAACTTCTTGGGAACATCTGCTCACACAGACACACACACACACACACAGACACACACAAACACACACACAGACTTACACACAGACACACACAAACAGACACACACACAGACAGACACAGACAGACACACACACAGACGCACACAAACACACACCCACACAAACACATACAAACACACACACACACAGACACACACGCACAGACACACACACAAAGACACATACAGACACACACACACAGACACACACACAGACGCACACAGACACACACAAACAGACACACACACAAACACACACACACAGACACACACCACGATCTCCTCTTAATTTTTCTGCAAGCGCTCACTCCCGAACCGCTAGCCGTTATCCGGGCGCCCCACTCTCCGCGAAGGACAGCCAGCGGGCGGCGGCATAATTGAAGCGGCGGCGGCGGCGGAGGCCTCTTTCGAGGCGCCGACGCGGAAAACGCAGCGACAGGGGGGCGGCGCCGGGGGGCGGCGTTCAGCGCGGGGGAGGGGGGAGCGGCGTCGGGGGCGGCGCCGCGCGTTTTATCGCTGGCGGCGCACGCGGCGGCGGCAGAGGCGGAAGCGCGCGTCCGCGCCCGCGCCGCGCACGCGCGACTGCGCCGGGCGACAGCTCCGCGCCAACGGCGGCGGGGGCGGGCGCCCGCGTGCAGCGCGCGGGCCGGGTGAGGAGTCGCACTCCCGGTCACACGCGGGGGGAAGATAAGCCGGCTTCCAGTGTTTCCCGACATGCGTTTTCATCATAATGGCGGTGGGAAACGAATGCGTAATTTGTTCGGATGTCTTCTGGCCAAAAATCTTTGATTCGTTGTTAGTGATTCCGGGCGCGTCAACGGTTGAGGTCATTAGTCCCGTAAGAGGAGTGTATGCTTTTTCATCGGTATATGGCGGTGGTATTCTCCCGTTGGACGGCGAGATACGGTGCCGCCCTACCGTCGGCTAGCCGGGTTTTCCCAAACCAGGTATCTCCCACCAGTGGGGAACCGCCCCAGCCCGGACAAGCTCTAAGCCTCTGACCGGTTTCCCGCCATTTGTTGTGGTGTAGTGCATGTTAGTGTAAGTGTGTGTCTAAGAGAAGAGGATAGGACAAGGAAGAGGAAGGAAAGATCGCGCGCGGTCCGTGGCCCGTTTGTTCCTGCTGCGGCATTCGTTTCGTTACTGCTCCGGCATTCACCTGGTGTTGATCGGAGAGACATGGAAAACTACCGATCGGAGCAGCTGGCCGGTAGTTTTCTCCTCCAGACAGCAACTGAAATCGACCTAGCTGACAAGCTAGTGTCGAAAACCCTGCCGCCGTCGGGAATGGAAAATATGACCTCCCGATCAGGGGGACTGCAGCGACATCCGTTGATACCCTGAGCCATCTCCCCGGTGCAAGGGTTGCTAAGCGTCCTCCACTTGGGAGGACAATCCTCCGTTGACGTCAATTGTCTTCTCGTCCTCATTTGTATTTTAAATGCCCTCCTTTTAGTAAATTTTTAATATTTGTTGTCATTTATTTTATCACATCTGCTACGTTATATCGTTTATTGTTTAATTTAGAATAGATAACATAGAAATCGTTTTTTGAAAACTGACACAAGCGCATGACACACGCATGCATGTTTCAGCGACTAAAATGAAATCGGAAACGCTCACACCATTTTCATCTGCATTTTGTGAACGAAATGTTTCACTTGAATCGCAAATCGAGAAAAAAAATAAATATAGCTGATGTTAGTATAAATTAAATATTTATAAAATGTGTTGATGCGTTTATAGTCTTATCGAATGTCCTCTCTTTAACATGAACATTATTGGCAACCTTACTTAGGACAGTCATTGCTGGGATGAAAATAAGTCGAGTTTCAGTGTTTTTGGAAATGCGTATTTATCATAATGGCGTTGGGAGCCGAATGTATAAATTGTTAGACCGCCTTCTGGCCAAAAAATTGAAATTCTCGAAATTTTATGCATGATATGTGTAGGAGATGCGTCGTTAAAATAACTGTTTGTATCGTTTTGCACTAAAAATGTTTAATTTCTTCTTTGCACAATGTAATAGACACACGTGGTTGGGAATAAGAGCGGGTCTGTCAAGGAGTCTCACCCCTTGAATGAGTTCATTATATCATAACTTCCATTATTATTATTATTATTATTATTATTATTATTATTATTATTATTATTTCTCCTCTATATCATGACTAAAGATTTTATGTGTTGGCAGAATATAAAATCTACTCCAGGTTGCAACCAGCTACCTAAGGAGCAGATCTAAGGACTGTCGGTGCTTCTACAATACTTTGCGCAAAATGTGGGCTGTTCCAAATAAAGCAATTTCTTGCACTTCCCAGTCTTTTGAGTTACCTGGGAGTTTAGACAAGTTCTTACACAAATGTTGCGTAACAAATCTCAGAGCTCCGATGATTATCGGAAGGACCAATGCTTTTACGCCCCACATGTGGCTGATCTCGAATTCCAAACTCTTGTATTTAAGATGTTTCTCGGTCTCTTTGGCAACGACGCGTCGTTGCCAAACGACGCGTCGCGACGTTTTGATCGCAAGGTACAGCAACATCGACAAGTAAACATGATTTTTTTCCAAATCCCGTATAACTATATCCGGTTTCTTTGCCGTTATCGTGCGATCAATTTGAATTTGTTGGTCGTACAATATTATTATTATTATTACTATTATTATTATTACTATTATTATTATTACTATTATTATTATTATTACTATTATTATTATTATTCCATTACATCACGACTAAAGATGTTATGAGTCGGCTGAATATAAAATCAACTCCAGGTTGCAACAAGCTACCTAAGGAGCAGATCCGGTGACTGTCGGTGCTTCTACAACACTTTTGCGCAAAATGTGGGCTGTTCCAAATAAAGCTATTTCTTGCACTTCCCAGTCTTTTGAATTACCTGGGAGTTTAGACAAGTTCTTACTCAAATTTTGCGGAACAAATCCCAGAGCTCCGATAACTATCGGAACGACCTGTGCTTTTACGCCCCACATTCGGCTGATCTCGATTTCCAAACTCTTGTATTTAAGACGTTTCTCTGCCTCCTTGGTAATGACGTTTTGATCGCAAGGTACAGCAACATCGACCAGTAAACACGATTTGTTCTCCAAATCCCGGATGACTATATCCGGTTTGTTTGCCGCTATCGTGCGATCAGTTTGAATTTGCTGGTCGTACAATATCGTACACAATCCAACAGACGTCACCGGTTTCGGTGAGTGTTCGTACCACTTGGGGCATGTGTTCGGAACTTCGAGGGCGGTACAGATCTGCCAGTGGAGGTAACTACACACCCTGTCGTGTCTTTTCAAGTATTCGGTCTTTGCTAGGATTGGATAAGCTGAGACAATATGATCAATGGTTTCTACGTGTTCTTGACAAATGCGGCATTTATCATCGTGGGAAATTTTGAGAACCGCTTTATCACAATTCGTGTTCTCAAGGCCTGATCTTGGGCAGCTGTTACAAGTGCTTCTGATTCTGGCTTCATTCTTCCCCTTTTAAGCCACATAAATGATTGATCTTTATTGATCTGCACCTTGTCCATTCGTTTCAAATATTGTCCGTGGAGTGGTTTGTCTCTCCACGATTTCTTTAACTTTTTTGTGTCTCAAATTTCATGTTAAGTAGCATCAGAAGTTCAGTGTCTCTGTCATTCTGGGTGTCTTGCATAGTCTTGTTCGCAATGCTTCTTGCTACACTTATAATGCCTCTGTTTCCCATTCTTCGGTCAGATTTCATGACCTGTCTCATTAGTGGGTCGTCTTGATGGCGGACTACATACTTTCCCATCCCGGTTATTGCATTGTGCCAGGAGGCTTCAATTTGTCTCTGGCCTCTTCCTCCTTCCTTACGTGAGGCCTCTTCCTCCTTTCTTACATGTTGTTATTATTGTTATTATTATTATTATTATTATTATTATTATTATTATTATTATTTACTCCACTAAGTCCCTTGTGTGACTAAGAGTTAATTGGTTCTATAAGTTTCTATACAACTAAAACGCTGTGTTTGCAGTGTCTCTTGGTACAATGTGTACCCCATTACATAGCCGCAGTCTTTTCTAATGGTGCAGAGATGAATTCGCTGTTCCTGATGTCAGGCTTTTGTTTGGATATTGACACACGAACACTTTTCAGGATTTAGACAACACTCGCAAGGTTGCGAAGTGACTCATTCGTTTCGTTGTTAATCAGGGCCAGATATAGGCACTGAGGAGCCCTCAAACAGAAATTCGTGCTTTTCTCTCCCTTCCGAACTAATCCTTCAAATTTGCTAAAAAACACATTCTATGTATGTTTTAGTTTTTGTAAGGTGCGGGCCTCTCCATGCGTGAAATGCTAATTTTGCTCAGAGGTAACCTGCTATGATCATGGGACGTGATCTTGGGAAATAAAAAAGAAATGAATGTTTTACTTGTTTAGTTGAAACCTTTATTATCACGCCCTCCATCCTGTGATTGGTTTCACTGACCATCGATATCTCCTTTTCGTGTTTGTTCTTCAACCATTTCATTAGTGCATCGTGATTCAGAATATGGTAATTAATCGGTTGAAACAGCTTTGTCACACTTTGTAGTCTGTAATACAACGTCACTGACCCAGCACGAATATCCTTAAATACAAGTAGCAGTGTAAGTCGTAATATAAAATACTTCTTATTTTAAAATGAAAATTCTTAACGTTATCTTATCAAACGATTACTTATTGCACTGTGCATTTCATTGCCTCAATACAGTATGTAATGTCTAAGCCTGGAGTAACTTTCATATAAAAGAACTAATTTATATAATATGAAACATTCCGGCTGTAGTGTGAATGATTGGATTTTAAGCTAAGGATTGGCTCGAGCAGTAGCGATATCGGAGAAAAAATATTTTTTAGAATATTTATTGTAGAGCCCAATGAGTTTAGTTTTTACTTTTAAAGGTGACTAGTTACATGAGGCGTTCAGAAGCCAAGCCGACTAACTCTATGGAAAGACAATTTTCAGTACGAACAGTTAAAGTTTCTTATCTATAAAATAGTATATACATTTTCAGCATATTTCCAATAAAATCATTCATTTTTTTACAATTAAGGGTATTTTAATTATATAAAATACTTTACAAATGTATTTAAAAATCTCAATGTCTTTCTATCCCTTAAAAACACACTTTATATCGAGTTAGTCACATTGCCAACAGAAAGGTTCTGAATTGTATTGACATAAAATACTGAATGGTTTCTAAACAAGTTATTTTATAAACACATACGCCCAGAATAAAATATTTTTACCAGAAAAAGTTATCAGTATTATTGTAGGTAATTAAACAATAAAATAAAAATTGCCTAATATAGAATAAAAAGTGTTCATTGCCTCTATTCTGCATAAGTGATGCACTCGTCATTACAGTCAGATTCTTCTTGAATGAATAGGAAATACAGACTCCAAAAGGCCTATTACATCTTTCTTTCTTCCTTGGCTTGGAGATCGGTTTTGATGTTCTTTAAGGATCTTGTGGGATTAGCTAGACGTTCTAAAGGACGTCTGTTTCCATTTTTCTTTTGGATATTAATTTTTCCAAATGTCATTTCGAGTAAGAATGTAGTTTTGTATGATAGAAAATGGTTCAGCGTTCTCAGCGGATATATCTATATACTTCTCCCCGTAGCTCGTCAGACACAGGTTTTAACTGTTTTTGTCGTCAATAAATAAATTGTTAGCTAGCTAACTGGTTCACTTTCGACACTTTTTTTCGTTGGTGATACATTTTTCTACGTTTTCTGTCGAATGGAAGTCTTCATGGTTCATTTCTGTGAGAAAATACTTCTTTTGTTTTCATGTAGCCAAGAATAATAACGTACTAATCCCTTAGAGAAAATGTGTGGCTACTAGTTTTTGCTCTTTTTTCAATAAAGGAAAAGTCTGAATCATTCGGAAGGTAAATGTGTCCTGGTGCAAGGGAATTTTAGTCAATAGTTTCAGTGTTACCACGCTGATTTTGCAGATATTTCATAAGAGAGAGAACAACTTTGATGTTGATATTTTAATTGCCGCATGAGTCAGAGTACATGACATTACGTTTGGCATTATTGTTATTTCTTGATTGGAATAAAAAACGTTAGAAGTACCACATACACAAACAATGTAAAGTTGAAAAACACGAAACAGTTCAGTTCAAAACAGTTCGGTTAAACATCGGGTGTCATGGAACCAAGGAGTTAATCACACTGGCCACCGAAAAACTCATAAAATGTTCATTTGCCAGAGCAGTTACCACATTCTAGCGGCAAACCACTTAAATTCGGAGTTCGTCGTCTTGGCCATTGACAAATATTTACTTGTGGAACACAACCATGTTATTATTCCGATTTTTTTAAATTGGAGTTATTCAGATTGGCTTCTGAATGCCTCATATTTAAATACGAAACACACACACACACGCACACACACACACACACATACATATATATATATATATATATATATATATATATATATATATTAAAAACTTTTCGTTTTGGATAATTGAATATTTATCGCATTATTGCAATCTTCATTCCTAGAAAGCAATTGAAAATTACGTTGAAAATATTTTTAATGCACTTTACTTTATTGAACAGCAACAACGAAGCCCTCGAGCATGGGAACAACTCTTACAAGGAACCTCTTCCAGGCGCCATTTTCCCCTCGCCCTCCGACAACCCTTTGCGCTCCCTTCACCCCTTCACTTGGCACCCCGCTGGAAACTTTTTGAAAATAGCAAAAAGTAAACACTCGATTCGCGTGTTCCTGTTGTCATTTCGATCTTCCCACGCGCCGGAGCGAACGTGGCGTCCGCCCTCTGGGAGAGTAGTTTGAGTGCAACAAAACAAAACGCTGTCTTGCAAAGGGTTCAACCGGTTTGGGGGCGAGGAAGCTCACACATCGCGCAGAGGGGAATGGAGAATCTGCGCTCGGGCGTTGGTTCGAAGTTTCTTATTCGACAAATCGAGATGATACAAATTGTCTGAAAATTGTTTAGAGGTTGATAATTAATTATACAATATTCATGTATTTTATTAATAACGGTAGGCAAATGAAATGGGGTGCGAGATATTTTTCATGGAATTTGAAAACGTCAGATTCACCATTTTTAAAAAAAAATGTTTTCCAGGCACACATCACAGTTCGCTGTTTTTTATCTACTCCTAGTGCATTTCGCGTTAATTATCATTTGAAATAAATTTCTTTAATAGACAATTTTCCTTAAAAAATCAAAAACTTTGTTCGATGGCATTTTACTACATAGTACCTTGAAGAAAACAAGAAAATTCAAGATGTGCAAAACATTAACCTATTTCGATGGATTGAGAAAATTACTCTTGAAAGTTCTCGCGTGACCACCTAATTGGAGATGAAGGTGGCAAACAAAAAAATACAAACCCACAAGAAAATATGAAGACCTCGGGTCAATAACATGCTATGCCACTATAAGTAAGTTTTGAGAAAAAGGAAAGTAGAGGTTTAGACATTGCATTCTAACCTATGAGATAAAGAACCTTAATTTATGAATTACATTGCCATCTTGCAGCAAATCTTTAAAATAAAAACCCAGCATATAGATACATCTATGGGGCGTCGATATACACTAATATCTCAATTTCACCAGAAATGTGGCATTGCTTGTTATTGCCCTAAGGTCTTCGCATAAGAACCTTCCTGCTCTGGGGGCGTAGACCCTCGCGACAGGAGCGCACAACCGGTTGTGCGCCCCATGGGCCAGGCCCTCGTGGCCCCGTCGCGCCGCCACTCAGCCGCGACGGACACGCGCCCCAGTTTATTTTTTAAAGTGCCCCCCGTGAAAGGGAGCATATTGAATGTTAAGCCATTTTAAAAGAGAGGCGGCGATAAAAGAAACGGGGAATTGAAAAAATGAACAGCGCCGCGCGGGGGCGCGCCGGGAGGAGGTGACTGGCGGCGGAAAAGAAAATACACCAGCGAACCCACTCGAAATGCATTTTAAAAAACACTCCTTTTTTTTTTCTTTCTTCGAATTTCCATAAGGTATACAAATACGTGAGGTGATGGCGGCCGCGTGACGCGTGAATGCGGGAGGCGTGGGGGGGGGAAGGAAGCGAGGAGGGGAGGCCGGAAGGCGGGGAGGGGGGAAAGTAATTGTATTTTTAAAGACGCGGGGGCGGAGCGCGGGTGAGGCGGGGCGGGGGCGGGGCGGCGCCGTGCGACGCGGACCGGAGCAGCCCGGCTGATGAGATGCGGGACGTGTCCGTGCATGCTGAGTGCGGGGCGGGGCGGGGCGGGGAGGGGCGGGGCGGGAGACGGGCGCGGCTGCGGAGGTCCCACGGTGTGGCGACTCGAGCCCTCGCGCAGGGCTGGGGAAGACTGCAGCCTGCTCTGCAGGCGTAATCCCAGTCGCCGTGCCGCGGCCGCTGTCGCTCTCCGCGCGAAATGGATTCTCACATCAGATCCACGAACGATCAGTTGATGAGAGGCATGCAAGAATTCGTTTCCTATCTCTGAAATGCAAGTTCTCCTAGCTGTTTCCAAATTACAAATAAAAGTTAAGAAATTTTAATAGAGAATGTTAAGTTCCTTACTCTTTGCCCAGAAACAGGAAGACAACATCTAACATAAATTAAATTGTCTAGCTACAATAAAACTTATATCTGTGTAGGAATAGCTAATAGATTATTAACAAGGATCTGAATTATGAATAGACATAACTATTCCAACACGAATAAAAAACCTACACACTTTTAACGCCTTCCTAAACACATTGTCGAACAACTGTTAACAGTGATTCCAGATTGCAGCTTCCAACCCCTTCCTGTATTTCGTGTTAGATTTTTAGACTAGAAATAACAGTATTTGTTAGCCAGTATATGAAAAAGGGAATGTAAACTGAACGAAAAATAAATGTATTTAAAAAAAGAAATAAGTAGTCGTGAACACAATTTATCATTTTTTTCTCAGAAAGTTCCTGCAATTCCATTTCAAGATTATTTGTTAAAATATTTGCAATCTTGAAACACGAAAGATCTGTGCTTAAGTTCTCGAAACAAAACAAAAAAAAACGCAAGAAAAACAAACGGTGGAGGAAAAGAGCAAAAACAAAACCGTCCCCGAAGACCGTCCTTCGCCTTCCGCCGATCCGTGGCGGGGCCTTCTCTCATCTCATCTCTCGCGCGCCCGCGTCGGAGCGCAATCCTGAATTTAGAGCGCGCCTCACGCCCCCACCCCCACCCCGCCCCTCTCGCAGAGAGGGGGGGCGGACGCGCCCGCGCAATCTGCCAAATGAGACGTGCGTTTGTTTATGAATGGCGGCGCGGCGGCAGAAGGAAATTGCGTGCGCTCGCCCCGCGCGCCGTCTCCGCCCCCACACGCCCACAAGCCCACACGCCCCCGCGGCGCCGCCCGCTCGCCCGCCCGCCCGCCGCTTCCGGGCTGGCCTTCGCGTTTTTCGATCCTTTTGGGATAGCTTCGGTTGCGTTCTTCTCGTCAACCGGCCGGATTTATTCTGTTGTTCCCACCGGGACAGAGCATCAACTGATGTCGCTGCTGTGCCTCTGACCGGGAGGTCTGACCACTGCACTACCACACATGTCGGGAGACCGGTCAGGAGCTTAGAGTTTGTTTGTCCCGTCTGGGGCGGTGCCTCGTTGGTGGGAGATACCTGGCTGAGGGGGAAAACCCCGCAAGTCGACGGTACGTCGGCGCCGGATCTCGCCATCCAGCGAGAAAAATATCACCGCCACCTCCCGATGGAAAAACGCGCACTACACTTGCGGGACTAACGACTTCTGTAGTTGACGCGCCCGGAATCACGAACAATCGATCAATCAATCAAACCAATGCTGTTGTTCTTGTGTGCGACATCTGTGTTGGTTCTGAACTATTGCGTTCTCTACGCCACCGTCTTCATTTTTTCGGATAGCGTTTCTTCATCTATTTGTTCTCTACTCTTCCCATCACTTATATTCATCATATTCGTCATTTTCTGTTCCACGGAACTGATACTTACTTTCTCTGTATTAATATTATCTGGCAACGCACAGTACTGCTACCTTTTTAACGATTTCCACGACAACCGGTCGTCCTTCTCATATTCTGATTCTATTTTTAATACATTATTTTTGTTCCATTGTCTTGACCTTCTCACATGTTTTGCGTTGCACCTTCAGACGCTTCTATTTTATTTGACACTTCACCGCATCATTTGCTGTTCTCAGTCCCAAGTGTCTTCCGTTTTTCTTTTATCTCCCATTTTATCCATCGATACTACGTCAGTGCGTCTCCTTTCACTTTCCTCACATTATCACCCGTCGTTTTGAACTCCATCTTCGCACATTCCAGCAACTCTTCCCGCGAGTCGACTCTTTACGGCCTCTCCCGTCCACGCACAGCGCTCCATCGGCGTTCACAATCGCTGCCTCTCGCGTCGCCCCCGCCGTCTCCCCCTCCCCTCCCTGCTGTTGCCTTCGCGAGGGCTCTTCAGGCTGTGCGAGCGGCAAGCGGGCGAGCGTTTTACGATGTTGACAATCAGCGGTAAAAGCCTCGCGAATAATGCAGGGCGGCTCCGCACGGGGCCGCCACTCACAAAGGCGCAAGCGGCAGCGAATTAGCCGCCAGCGAAGGAGCTGCGCCGCCAGCCACATCAGCAAGCGGCTGGGCGCGCAGGCTGCCGGGCACACGGGACGGACAAACGCACTGGAAAATGCCGTGACGCGAGGCGAGCGGGCGGGGGCGCCGGCGGGCACACAGGTGGCCCTGGGCCCCCTCGTCTTTACAGGGCCGAAGGCGATCACGTGACCGCCACAATAACTTAGCAGAAGGCAGTTGGTATTGAAGCACCTCGTCAGCTGGCGCGTATGCTCGCCCGAGACGGGTGTGTCGTCCTTGGGACAAGGCGTGCGGGGAACACAGGTGTCAGGCCACCGGCGCGAGCACGAGGGACGGGGAGCAGGCGCGCGGGAGGCACGGAGGTGCTGGCGAACGTAACCCCGGAGCTGTACATGTGTGAATATTGTAATTAAACAGATTTATGTACAGAGCTCGTGTCTGTGTTGTCATTTAACCACCACGGCGCCACACAGGTGAGTGTGCGGGGGCGTGGCGCGCTGATGGGCGCGGCTGCGCTGAGGACGGAGTGAAGTCCTGGACTTCTGCAGACGGAGTCGTGGTTGCTCTCAGTGGTCCAGGTGGACTGTCTTCCACCACTAGGGCTTACAGTTTGGCTAACCACCCCGGGACGGGATTTTCGGAACAAACCATTGCACTGACCTAGCTGTATCACCCTTCCCCATCGATGGCATTCCTTCTTCTGGCTAGCCTACATCACTGTTTTTTGTTTGTTTGTTTGTTTGTTTTTTTACTTGAACACTGCCTCAAATAGAAATCTTCCTTTCATTTTCTTTGTCGTTTTCACCGTTATTGTCCATTCCACGCGTGTTTGCCACTCTCACCCGTTACCATCACTGTCACTTCTTTGCTCATCTCTCTTGTCACTTGTAACCTCACGCAGACCTGAACTGCGGATGCTGCAAGAATGTGCCTGTTATCCACCTCGTATTACTTCATGCCTCTTTGTCCTATGACGTCATGGGCTTTCTCGATCCAAGTTCCCATCACCCGATCCAGAAGGAACCCATGAGGGCCTACTGCTATTTTAGAAGGCAGCTTGCTTCACTTACATTTTCCATCAGCAGATTTTTTGTCGGACGTATTATTATTAATATTATTGATGATGATACTCTTGTTACAGTCATCATTCTCATTTGAAGCTGGTGGTAAACATACATAGGAGATTCAACTTCAAAAACGCCTAAACAGGAAATAAAGGAGGGTTACACACATGAAGTTTACATTACTCTCAATTCATCTATTTCAATTACGTTTTGATAATTTTAGGGTTATTTTTTTAAGAAACCGGAGTAATTCCCACTTCGACTTCGGAATTTACTGTACATCTTGCTATAACAAAACTTATTTGACAATGTTTTTTTTTATTGTATGGTATTCGGTATTCGTAGCTAGTGAAAGGTTTTGTAAAATGAAGATAATTATAACGACAAGAATTTTCTATTCTTATTTTGCGTAAACATAAGGCGGTATCTAACGTATGGGTTGAAATTGTTTATCCACACATGTAAGTTTGCGCACGCATTTTCATAACGTATTCTTCTTCTTCGGCATTTCCCCTTCAAGACTTTGCCGTTGTCGACCTCCACAAAATCTCGGTTTTCCCAATCACCAGGTCTTAAACTTCTGTCCTCCGTGGCTTCTTTAATGTATTTTTCCCATTCCAGAGTTGGCCTTCCTCTCTTCCTTCTTCTTGATGGTTACAATTCCAAAATATTCTTTGGCCATCTTCCTTCTAGCATCCTCTGGACGTACCATTGGAGTGCTTTGTTTTCTATTTTTTTAGTAATTGAACAAATTACCTCCATCTGCTTCCATACATCCTCGTTTCTGACTTAATCATCCCGTGTTAAATGTAAACATCTCCTCATATAGTCCATTTCCACTGTTTGTATTTTGTCTCAATTTTTCTTTGCGGCCACATTTCTCCTCCATATAGGACTATATTTTCTACCACGGTATGAAATATTCTTTTCTTTATTTCTTGTCGGATATCGCTATTCCATATTACACTGTGTAGAGGTATTCTTCTCTCATTGCTATTTATTTTCTGAAACGTCTTATCATTTAAGCCTAGAGACTCTTAATTAAACAGAATGGGGAAGCTAGAGCCTGAATCAACATCTCATTGCGAGGGAGAATTTGAGTGAGAGTCATGTGCGTGCTCCATTTTGGTGGCTGAAAAACACGTGCCTTGAGGTATCACGTGTTACTCGATGTTATTTTCGGAAGTTGTTATACTCACTTTTAAACACATGTGTTATAAAGTCACCCGTGCAAAACGACCCGATTCACTGCTTCACGCCAAGGCAGATGTTACGTCATTCAAATGGTGTAAATGTTGCGGACGATTTATGAGCCAATAGAACTCAGTGCCAGTAAACATTTGTGTTGTTGATGCTTTTTGAAAGTCATGCATACTCCGTCAGGAAACAGGATCATGCCGGGTAAATATCATTTACTCAGACGGAATAATAAGTGAAGCAAATTTATGAGCTTTAGAATCATTTCAAAATATGAAATCTAATTCACTATAGAAAGACACGATTCCTAAAATATCCGTTTAGGTTTTCAGTTTCTGACTTTTGCAGTTTTGAAAATGCGTCTAAAAACTTACCTCTTGTGGCATCACTGACTTAGATTGCTAAAATAAATGTGTTCCACGATTAACTTCATAAAAAGAAAACTTATGCAACGCGAAGTTCTCTATGGTTGAGATAATGACGAGTAAATGAGTCGTTTCAATGGTTAACAACCTTCGAGATTTTTCAGGAGGCACTAAAAACTTAATAGCGTAGACATCCTTCGTGATGATTTTTATACTAAATGATTCTTCCCCCACCTTACGTCTTCCAATGCGCTTCGCACTAGCCGAAAGGGAATGTCCCAGCAAATAGCGCCAGTTGTAAGGAATAACTTGGTGAAATATCTCAAAATATGGAATGTTGGACCTGTTTAGTTCTTTCAACAAACCCCTCAATACAATTAATATAGTGAAAGTAGAGGATCAGTGACAGTCGAAATGAAGTAAACGACTGTCGAAATAAACATTTGATATATTATTTTTTAAGAGTGAAACGTGCCTCAATTTTTGTCCTAAGTGACTACTTAGCGTAAACGGAAGCCTTGACCAATATTTGTATATTTAATCATGGAAAAAGTAAATTATTGGAATATACTTAAACAAAAACTGTCGACCTTTTAAACTTACTTTCCTGTTATAAATACTTTTCATAAATGCGCGAACGATTATAGTAAAGTACAGTAAACAAAAAAGTTAAAGATTCTTTGAGATAGAAATCGATTTTGCCTCAAGGAAATATGTAACGTCTTGTAGAAGCCTTCTCATAATTTTTCTGTATTAGCAGATCTGAAGCATATACACAATTAATTTACACAAAATCCTCATAACAGTTTATTAAAAATTCAATACACATATTAAATATTTCCAGAACAGTATTGTAAGAAAACAGTGAGAAGCGTTAACTTCCTGATAATCTGGAAATATTGAGATTTTCATAGTCATATCACCAGTGCGGCCCAACTACAGAATAATAATTATTTGCAGTTTTGAAACGTGTAAAAAGGATTTTGTTTTTTATAAAGGAGCTTCCACTTTCGTTATCATTCAGTCCGTGTATGCAATAAAAAGCATTCAGACGAAGCGAACACACAATTGAATTAAAGAAAGCGAGTAGATATATCATCATTGTGAGACCCCCAGCCAGAGTGACAGCCTCGGTTCGCCAGCCTCCGCCCCGCCCGCTGCGCACCGTCCCCGATCCGGGCGGCCGGCGCTAATACAACAAAATGGGCGCGCGCTGTTTGCGCAGCGAAACTCATTTGCGCGACTCATTTGCGCCGTCCGCGCGCAAACACGTGAGGGCACGCGCGCGCGCGCCTCCCCTTCCTTCCCCCCGCCCGCCCGCCCCGCCCCGCCCCGCCCCGCCGCATGTTTGCGGACGCCGGGAATAAAACAATTGCCGATCGCCCCTCTCGTCCCGCGCGTGTTTTGGTTGCCGCGTCGCCCAGGAAACGAGATTCCACGCGGATTGAAGAAGTACGCTCTTATCTTTTTTGCTTCTTTTCTCTTGGCATCGCCGCACTTTTTGCTTTCACGGAGATAACTTCAGTGACTTGCGTGGTTTTCTAGATTGTATAACGTATCATTTAGGTTCTATTCTAGACACCAAGTTAGCCAGGACATCAAATAATTCAAAATCAAGGATTCAATAAAACTGTGTGACTCAAAACGGGGGAGAAGGTAGGTTTTTTGTATCTAGGATCTTACAACATGATTTTAAGAAAAGATATTTAAAATTTTGAGAAAGATTTGTTTACTAAGTTCAAAGCAAAAGACAGCTTAATTTATTTAGTGTTTACAGTCACACAATTGGGATAAGAAATTTACAATATATCGAGAGTGATGAAAGGAATAAATTACACGTGCCTAAAATAAGGCACGTTTACGAGCAACACTATGCTACTTTACTAGGAGACGGAGAAAGCAACCAAAACCAGTGATTGGAAATAAAGGGAAATGAAAGACTGAATTGAATGTCACGTCATTTATGAAAACCTTTGTAACACAATTATTACCGCTAATTGATGAACCATGAAACCAGTTCAAATGAGTTTATAATGAAATTAATATTAATATTTCAATAATACACTACATTATTATATAAGTAAGAAATTCTCTTAATATGATGAGATTTTGAAGAATGTGTGATGCATGTTCTCGAACGAAAGTTCAGGAGCTGAACGTCATATAACTGCCACCTTTGGAGTCTGCTGGTCTTGAGTTCAATAATAAAAACTGATTATGAATATGAAATGTCTATGTTTCAAATTCACTCAGATGTTTGTTGCTATACTACATGAGGTGACAACACAATCCTACGGTCAAGGCGAGAAACTGGATTGAAAGAACGATATAAATCTACTTCTCTGTAGCTCCATGCTTCTATTCCTTTTCATTTGCTTGCCTATTACGTACAGACGTAGTAAAGAGAGAGAGTAGCGTACTGCTGGAGCGGAAAATGGCATATTCTTAAATTCATAAGAAGCAAGTTTTTAAATTTTTTAAATTCACTTTTGACTCTATTGACACTGCTATGTCAATAGCAACCAGTAACAGAACAAAACAAGGAGTGAGCAAGATAATACAAATAAGTAATTCTATAAATTCCGGAACACTACTCCAAGCTTTCAGTTAATGATTTCCCGATTCCATTGCAGACATTCTTGCAGAGAGAGAGAGAGAGAGAAACTCCGACACCGTTAGACCGATCTCCGTGAAGGTTGGGACTTATACGGTTTTTTCACTCAGAAGGTTTATGTGCTCTTTATTCCGTTGTAACTCCACTACATGGCGTTGTAGAGCAAAACTAAATATTCACGTCAAATGCAACCTGCAACACACTCAACACCATTTTGAATCTATATCGTTAAATAACTCCTAAACGAGGCTTTCTAGAGTTTTAAAAACGTGTTTCTCACAACGTAATCTATAGAATGAGCTCTTCTCGAACATTCTATTACATTTTTGCTGGTTCAGTGCTTCCTGATATTACCGCACCTGCTCAGAGACGTGCAGAATCTGCAAGTAAATGTGAATGAGAAGGACAGAGAACGGCAGAGACAGAGACACACAGAGACAGTGAGGGTGAGGGACAGGTGAGGGAAGGAGAGAGAGACAGTAAGAAAGGGAGATGGGAGGGGAAAGAGGGAGTTAAAGGGCAGAACAACGTCTGCCGGATTTTCCTAGTTATTTGTATAGGTGGTGTGAAGAACGCAGTACATACCAGAGACACGGGGTAGGTGAAGGGGCGAGCACGCGTGTAAATAAAGCAGCACATGAATAATAAAACATCTTAGATGGCGATAGAAACAGATTGCATGAAGAGAGTCCTCAAGCGCATCAAAAAGGAAAGTAGCATTAATTTTAACAATGATAGTTAATGTAATTATTTATCATTTGGACTGTATAATTCTAAAGAACCTGTAACAAGTATTGTACCACAGTTTCTGGGTTGATGTCCCCCATCTCGATCAGGTTTTTCGTCCAGTTTCCCTGATCCTTGAGCAAATGGTGAGATGGTCCCTTGTTTTGCTTCTGGACATAAATGTAGCTTCATTATTTACGCACGTCTTCTGAATTTCAGTGGGAAATATAGTTATTCAGATTATCGTTTTCCGTATTATCGCGGCAAAAGTATTATTCTTTCATGAAGAACTTGAGGGTTCAGGGCAGGAATTTATAGCTAATTTACCTTTGAAAATATATTTTATTATAAAGGAGCGAATATTTTGTCAACAAAATTTGAAAAAAACGCTCTTTTTCTGTATTCAAAATTCGACTAGAATATTGTTTAGGATAGAGATCTCAGAATTATGAAAACGTGCACAAAATTTACTTCTCCCCATA
Source organism: Acheta domesticus (assembly GCA_031308135.1). Taxonomy (NCBI): domain Eukaryota; kingdom Metazoa; phylum Arthropoda; class Insecta; order Orthoptera; family Gryllidae; genus Acheta; species Acheta domesticus. The sequence continues at coordinate 16,949,214 of JAHLJT010009436.1, forward strand.
GCTCGTCACACACAGTTTTTAACTGTTTTTGACGTAAATAAATAAATAAAAAGCGATGTAATGTTTGCGGTTCGCGATATTGGAGATAGTTCAACTTTTTTTTCTGGTGAAGATGAAAGGAACGTAGGCCAATGTATTTTGGAATTTGGAAGAAATAAGTGAATTGCTACGGTACAGTGAACTACAAAAGATTTTGTGGGGGGTAGTGAACTCGCGTGTAGTGAACTACAAAAGTTTATACAATGCGGATGCTTAAAAGTTCGGCTAAAACTATCTGACTATACGAAATATACAACCTAAAGAAGTTTTAAATCAAATTGAATTAAAGAATTTTCTGTTAAACTGAGCAGCGCAATTATCCAATCTCAGTTAAGACAACAGAAAAAATCTCATGAAACTGGAAGGCAGTACATCTATGCCATGATGGAAGTAGTCAACCAGGGAGGACACTCTTGGAATTCACGGAGTCCTTAAAGACTAATAAAGGACGTGTTACCTACAATGTTTTTAGTTATTAATAGTTATTCAAAATAATCATTTAACACTTTCATGAGTTACGAATTGTCATTATTCTCGATGTCCTGTAGCGAGGGGTTGTTGGTACAGGGTCTTGGTACAGCTTTGAAAAATCGTGAAACAAAATAGTATTTAGAGGTTTATGATAGAATGACAATGAAGCGAGGGACAGGGACGAAGGGACGCAGGGGGCAAAGTAGAGTTTTGGCGAAGGATAAATATTATTGGCGTACATAAACAAGAAATCAAATGGGAAAGGCAAAGACCATGAACGTTCTTATAATTGCGGATGTAAAGGACATGAAAAGGATGAGTCTGCACACCACGACCAAGATCCAAAATGCTTCAAAGGCTATGAATTTAGTCGGTTAGCTCTAAGCTGCACAAAAGGAAATGTCAATTGTATACCCTATGTTGAAAATCATATTTGATCTGTTAAAGTACAGGGAATAGAATATTGTGCCTTAACAGATAAAATATATCTCTTCGTGATGACACTAATAGTACTGAACCAGAAGTTCATTGGTTTCTGTCTGTAAAGTAAGTTGCATCCCAGATAGAAAAGAAGCATGCTCCATTACTGTTGGAGATGAGGAATTGAACGTTTGATGGGAGTGAGGAAACGAAACTATTAGAGGCAGTTACAGAAAGAAGATAGTTCTGTAGAAAGTTCTGAAGTAAGAGAAAGTGAATTGCTAAATTCCCTATATAGGGAGAGAGAAAGATGTAAAATCATTTGGGCTAGAAACAAAAGGTATTCGTAGAAGTGAGGAAAGCACATCTGATAGATTAAAGTGTGGTAGTGATTTATTATCCGCGCACGTTTTCTTGAGCACTCATTTAGCTAGATGCAAGAGCAGTTGGAGGATTAGTTATTTCGTCAAGAGAATTGTTATACCAATTCTATAGCTACTTTTACGATGCACAGTAGTTTCTATTACTCGGGAGCAAACAAACTGTCAGATTTTGTCAATAACGCTTGTTGCTATCATTCATTCTTAATTCAACTAACATTAGTAAAGGAGTGGGGGGTAGGTGTTCCAGGGCTCAAGAGAACGTGCGCGAGTAATGTAAGGATGACAGAGAGTACACAAGAGAGTCGATACACAGACTTTTGATATTCAGAGATCATTAATATCGTTGTAGAAAAATGGCAAGAAAAAGGCAGAGAAAATAATTGTGCAGATATAAGTACAAAAGATGAGATGTAAGTGGAAAATCAAGCTAAAGCATGTAGTGGAAGTGATAATTCTAGTGATAGTAGCAGTGAAAATTCGAATGCTAATGAAATCAATTCTGAAGATTGAACCATTTTTGCAAACGAGAGTCATGTTCTGAAAGGCAAAGCAACAGAGTACAAGAAAAATTTCAAAAATGATAGGAAAATTGACGAATATAATGTACCCAAGTCTGTGAAAAGTGTTTTTTCAAGTGGTCACCCTAAGATATGTTCCACAAATAATGTCCACTCAGAAAATAAAGTGATGGTTACATTCATGTGAAATTAGCATTAGAGTATGAGAGGGTTATGTAATTTGTTAACTTTGCGTCTTGAGCAATGGAAGATGGTGATATGGAAATTCCTTCATCAGGAAAAAAATTCTTCAAAGACCAAAAGAAGCGTGTTGGAACACCAGACACTTTAGTTCAAGATATGGAAGAATCTCTGCTATATTGTGAAGCCACGACCTGGTGCAGTTGAAGGGACGCAGTATCTAAATAAGTTATAAGAAATAAACTTGGACAAGAAATCAAATACTTCATCTTCTTCTGAAGATCAAAAAATGCTTCTTGAAAAAAGAAAAGTAAGAATCTAAAATTAGAGCAGCTGATAATTTAGAATAAAATAATAAACATTCCAGAAAAACCTGGAGTCAGAGATCACCTTCTAGTAACAATTCTAGAAATTCAGAATCCATTGTTGCACCAGAAGTCAAAGAAAAGAGTAAAAATGGATTCAAAAATGCATCAAATAAAAAGCGTAAACCAGTTCTACCCAATAACAAGAAGCACAGAAAGACAAGTAAGAAGAAAGATTTAAGTAGAAGCAATAGTTCAGAGAGTGGTGGATCTAATGTATAAAACTATATCATGTATCGTCATCGGGGTCCTAATACTTTACTGGATGGCCATATGTAGCAATAACAACTCCGTAATGACATTGGGGCGGGGAGTTGATATCGACAGAAGTTCTCTATAAGATAGGACTTACGTACAACTTACGGAAAAGTTTACTTGAATGATGTACGAATTGCTACATATATTTTAAAATGTAAATTTATAATTGTGTATTTATTATGTATTAATTATGTATTTTAAAATATAAAATTATGTGTAAAATAACAAATATTAAATAACGTTGTTTGAGTATTGGCTCTTTTGAAATCCTTGTGTGTGCAATGTGTTGTGAAATGAAATCAAAGCTCGCATTTGCGGCACGAATCTCATTTGCGGAGGCAACGCGAGAGCAGGAGTGACTTGTGGGTGAACTAGGGCGAAACAAGTTGGGCTCGTTGCCCTTGGAGAAGACGCAGTTCACCGGAGAGCCGCGGCGGACGCCGAAGCCTCCTGCACTTGGCGGTGCTGACAAGGAGCTCCGGCGGTGCGCACCACGGGCCGGCGGCCCTGTCGACGCGCTCCCCGCCCCTCCCCGCCCCCGTCCAACCCCGCCCCGCCCGCCTCGCTCCTCTCCGCCCCGCACAACCCCGCCCCGCCCCGCACAACCCCGCCCCGCCCCGCCCCTCCGCGTCCCGCCCGCCCCTCCGCACCCAACCCCGCCCCGCCCAGCCCCTCCGCGCCCCGCCCCGCCCCTCCGCGCCCCCTCCCTCCGCGCCCCGCCCCGCGCAGCTCCGCCACAAGAAATCTCGTGTGATCCTCCTGCGCCACCGGCTTTGCGGTCTTAGCTGCGCGCCGTTGTGGGGCGGGGGCGTGGTGAGGGCGGGGCGGGCGGGGGCGGGGACGCGGGAGGGGGAGCGCCCAGTGCGATGTCGCCGACCTCAACCTTGTTTGCGGAGGCGTCACGGCACTCGTGGAAGATGCAATGCATTATTTTCGTCTTGCTTAACTGATGGAGTGTTCTAAGTTCAGATGATCAGAAAAATAACCATTTGTTGCTAATTCATTATGAAGCAAATTCTAAGACTAATAATGAATAATTAATTGGGCATATTTTCTTTATTGTTTTATTTTTTTATTTAAGAAAAAGAAACATGTCTAACTTCATTATGAGTCTGTGTTCTTTAGAGGTCTTCACAATATTTTTTCACTAAAAGGTTTCGAAGAAGTTGTAATGGTCGACTGTTAACGCGGAACACGTAAAACTCATCAAAACTGGAATTTGCCAACCGCCAGACAATTATACCGGGAGAACATGAAGATTAATAATATCAGTAATACCATGATAAATATAATTAATAGATAAGCATACTATAAACTGCTGCCTTGTTTGAGAAAGTGTAAAGCTATAAAACATAATAATATCTACATTATTTCTCTGAAATAAAATTAAACGTATATCCCCTCTCAAGAATATTTTAAAAAATCGTGATGTTCGCACAAAATTAATTTAAAAAATACATTTATATCAATACAAGAACAAAGTGGAAGGCGTCTTCTCTAAAATGCGAAAGATCTGAAGAGTAAGATTACCAAAAATAGTAAAATATACTATTTATCTTTCTTGTGCATTCAAATCAACATTGAAAAACAATTTTGCGTACCTGTTACGCAAATATCATGGATGTCATACTTTTATAGAAATTGGTTTTAGAGGTGTTTTAACAAATATTGTCTTTAGATTTCAGATACTTACATTGAAAAAACGTTTAATGAGTAATAGTGGGAAATAGCATTTCCTAAAAGAAATATCATTCTTGCACGATTTATTTTATGAAGATGTATGACACTCAATTGTTCATTTTCACGTGCATTCATAGTGAACAGGATAAAATAGGGACAGCCAGATGCAATGAGACTATTACCATATTCCCGATTTTATTCAAAATAATTCCCTTTGATGGAATGCTTTAAAGGGGCAAGAAAACATCTGGTACCTCAGACTTCCCCTCCGATCGCTCATCAGGAGATCATTAGTGCATTATTTTATAATACTTCTGTAACAATAACTTCTTAATGCATATACAGATGTAAAACGTTCCGTTATCTATTAGATGCTAAGTACTGTTAAACCGATGGTCATATCTTGTACAGGACGCAGAATTTCGATATTACGTTTGCGTCCCCCTTATTTATTACTATCACCTCTGAACTATTTCTCGTAGTAACCAAATTCATGGGACAATTTAGTGCCGTGCCGGCGCGAGGGGTGGGTAATTGAAGAGGCTCGGGGGGCCGGGCCTGTGGACCCCCTCCCTCCCTCGCCCGGCGCCGAGGCGCGTCGCGACGGCGGCGTCGGCGTCGGCGACGCGCGCGACGCAGACTGTACCGCCGACGCGACGCGACGCGCCGCGCCGCTCGTGAACTATTTTACTACCGCGGAGAGCTTTCGGGCGTCGTATAAAGTTGCAGGCGGCCGCGATAGCGGGAGCCGGCGGCAAACAGAAGCAGCGATTCGAAGAGAAGACGGGATTAAAGCCTATAAATTTGGTGTGTCAGCCCCCTGCCCCTGCGCCCGCCCCTGCCCCTGCCCCTGCCCCTGCCCCTGCCCCTGCCCCTGCCCCTGCCCCTGCCCCTGCCCCTGCCCCTGCCCCTGCCCCTGCCCCTGCCCCTGCCCCTGCCCCTGCCCCTGCCCCTGCTGGTTCGTTGCGCCGCCCTGACCGGCGGGCCCGTGTTCTTCGCCCCTTGTTCCGCCAGGTTTGCAAGATTCCGCCTTGGCTTCTTCTGTGGGCGACGTTGAACTCTCTCGTCTGATATTGTCCATGCTTTGGTCACCATCCTACTAGACTTTTTCCCGTATTCCAACGTAACCTCTTTCTTTTAGGCTTGAATGTGAGAAATATCGTTATTTCACCTATCTGTAGCCTTCCACGCACCACCTTCGTAAATAGAATCAAACTTTCGTTTTAATGACTTTTTCTTCGATGTATCAATTAATTCATATTCAATCATAAACTATGAATTTCCCCTAATTCGTATTTCTTCCCTGAACACGCGCATTCAGGTATGCCACCAACCTTGGAACAGGAATATTTTCTCACACTGCTCTTCCTTCTTTATGTTTCTTGTTTATAGCTTTGGGAAGTTCTCCGTTCGCCCGCCATCGTCCCTCGAGCTCTGTCTCTGTAGGCGCAGTCTCTCCCGGCCCCTCCTCGCCGCCGCCCTCTTCTTCCGCTGCTTTCTCCTCCTGCTTTCTCTTCCCCATCGTCGCCACCGCAGCTTCCCGACCCCGAGCGACCCTTGTTCCAATTATTATACTTGGTTAGATATGTAATTACGGAGGACCCCGAACTCCCAAGTCACGCTGCGTGCGCGCAGCCATAATTTACTTTGCATTGTGCCTCCGCCGCCGCCGCCTTATATAACCCCACTTAGCGCTCCGGAGCTTTATTATGTGAATTTGAGTAGTTTTCCACTTGAAGCTGTAAAACCGAGCAAACGTGCCTTACGAGCTTTTATGTTTCAGGCGAAACCGGCGAAAATTTCATTTTTATTACAAGCTGCCTGCTTCCGTGAACTCTTACGGGCCAATAAAGCTCGCTCCCAGCTTAAACAAATTGTACGGCCGTTGGTGCTATTTTCCCCAGCGACACTTACTTCTGGGTGGTGCACCTTGTGTTTTACGCTGCTGTCACTTGCTTCGGACAACCTAATAGGACCAACACTTTGCGTTGCGGTACTTTGTCGACGCATATTTGCACTTCGAAGATTTTCTTATTCGCTAATGGGGCCCCGAAAGTGAGAAACAATAAAATGCTTTTGGCAAAGAGAGACAACTGAAATAATGTGTAGTGGAGGAAATCAGTGAAACTACAAGCTCTGATGATAGAAAACAATAAGTAAAGCTAATTAAAGAATAATTCTTGTAATTGCTAGTTGTTGTTTTTTTTTCTACTTCGTTTAAACTTGTTTCAAGTTGTAAAAGACTGCTGCGCGACTGGTGGACTGTTGCCTGACGCATTGGTTACTCGTTTTGTGACACTAACTAAAAGAGTTTACGTTTGCATCATTTGTATGACCTAATATAACTTTTATCAAATTATCAAAGTTACATAATCGCCTCCTATATTTTTTCAGTAGTATACCTTCCCTTTGCGGCTCTCACACGCAACCAATCTTTATAAATGATGTCTATAAAGAAAGATAATTTCACGGAGACGTGACGAATTGTGCTTTGGTTTTAAAAATATGAGGATTTGTTTTAAAAAACGCATTTAAATATTAATGTAAATGCAACCCGCAACATACGTCAGGGATTTTGAATCTATGTCGTTAAATAACTTATAAACAAAGCGTTCTAGGGCCTTAAAAACTAAAATTTTGAGGCCAACCGTCTCATAGAAACGTTCTTCACACCGTAATCTACACGATGAGTTCTTCTTGACTATTTTATTACATTTTTGCTGGTTCGACGTTTCTTAATTCTATTCCATATGTTCAGAGTCTGTAAAATCTGCAACTATGTGAAATGACTAATTACTTGATATTCTATGCGATTGAATTGTACGGGTGACCCTCTTTGCTCGATAATAAAGTGAAACAAGAATAGTTCGTATTGAAAAGGATGTATTACATTGTTATCAATTACAAGGTGGCATATAGAACAACTGACAGAGGAAAAGAGGGTCTTGAAGAAAAATATATATTACAGACTTAATATGGAAATGGAGAAATAAGGAAGTATGCGAGAGTTTTCGCATGGGTACGCTAGTAATGATTTATTATTGTTAATTGAGTTGTTTAATTGCGATCTTGGTGTCATCCCGAGGAACATTTTGTGTCCGCCCCACTCTCAACGCGGTTCCCCCAACAAAGCGACGCCCGTCTCTTCCACCGCCGCGCCGGCAACGCTGCAGGGCCGGCCCTCATCCCGCATAAGCCCGCGCGCGCCGCGCCCACGCAACAAGACCGGCCGCGTAATCATGCACGCGGCCGTCATCATCATCGTCATTAATTCCTAAGCGAACCGCAGAACGCGGCGGCGGAAAAACGCGCGCTCGGCGCCGCCGGGCAGCGCCTAAGCGGCTTGCGGTCGCGCGCGCGTCCGCCCCAAAGCCCGCGCCTCTCCGCTCCGCGCGCGCCGGCCCCGAGCCCTAATTAGACGCGGGGCGCCCGCCCCCGCCCCCGCCCGGTGGTCCGCCTTTCGAAGCCCGCGCGCGCGTTCTTCCGCTCTCCACCGCTCGCGCGGGTGGGCGGGCGGGCGGGCGCAGGGTCTGATTGAAACCGCACATATCCCGCGTCCGTCTGATGTCAGGCGGCTTTGGACGCGAATTACGCGGGAATTGCTCGCTCGCAGCGGCGCGCACGTGCGCGCGGATGGCCTGCGTAATGCGGCTTCGGTCGAAGAATCGCCGCGCCCCGCCCGCGCGCATCCACTCGTCGCCGATGCAGAATGCAGCGACCGGCGTCGGGGTGGGGGGCGGGGCGGACGCGCGCGAGAGCGGGAATAACAACGCTGCGCGCGCGCACGCCGGCGTAAGCCCCCGGATCCGCGCTGACCGCCGGAAGTCCGAGGGCGGCGGTGGCGGCGGCGGCTCGCTCGAGCGCGCGCGCGTTCTCTTCGACGTTTTCGCGTCCCCGGGGGTCGAGCGGCGTGCCGGCGCGCGCGCGTGCCGTGCATGCGGGATGAGGGGGGGGCGGGGACGCACCGTCCGGCGCTAAGCTCTTGAGGCGGGCGGCGCGCGCCAACGAACGCTGATCGGAGTGATTGACGGGAGCGCCGCGCCGGCCATGCGCCGGAACCCGCGCGGCGGACGGAGCTAGGGAATGCGACGGGAATTGCAAGTTGGCGGAGGGGGGGGGCGGTTCCGTCGCGGTGCCGGCGGCGTCAAAGGGGCTGCGGGCGGTCGCAGGTGCTTACGGAGGCGCGCGCGACAGGTGACAGCGGTGGGCCGGGGGGGGGGGATGGCGGGATGACCGGGCGATCGCCGGCGATCCGCGCACCGATAAATCGGATTTCGCCGTCGCGGCGCGCGCGACGGGGCGGGATATGTCGCCATTGTTCGCCCGCAACGCCCCGCGGCAGATGAAGGCCCTCGATGCAAATTTGATTCTAATAAATTGATAGATTTAAGAGACTCAGATTGATTTATTGTTTGATTGGTCCGATGACTGATTGATGATCAGTTTAATTCGTGGATCAGAAGGATACGTAGCTGCCACGGTTTCATATTTTATTGTTACGTTTGTCGCGTTCGACGTTTATGCCTGTGCTTAGATGACACCGATGCAATGTGAAAGTTTCCCGACCGACGTTTTGGAAATAACATCTGTTCAGAATACGTCCTTCATCTTTATCGGAAATGTTATAAATCTTTCAAATTTCCTATCATACACATCATATATCTCTCAATGCGGAGTAGCGGGAAATTTTATCCTCAAGGCTTCTATCGGACCTACACAAAAACCGGATCTTAGCGAAAGAATAAGAGTTTTCGGGAAGAAAAGAAACACACAAAAATATTTTATTTTTAAATGCTAAATTTTATAGAATTCTATAGCTAATGAAGAACGAATGTTTTTACGATTCTTATTCGGAACTTTTCCTAAGACCAGCTTTGCACATTTTGGGGAATTCTCAGTACACAGGTGATTCAAAAAGAATACACCTATTGAAAGAAGGTATATTTTGGAACCCTGAAGTATTACAGTCATGAGCATGTTGCACTCATACTTACGAATGTCTGTCATTTATCTACGATGTACATTATCTCCTCCACCGGCGACGTGGACAGTTTCCCAGCGGTACTCTTACGTATTCATCCCGTTCCCAGCAACATGTACGTCGTCACTGATGCTGAGGCATTGGTGACCCGATGGTTCAGTTCACCCAGGTGTTTTGAGCGCGGTGGTTCATCACCAAAATCCTTCATCTACCCTCGCGAGAAAAAGTCTCAGGGAGTTAAATCTAGTGACCGTGGTGGCCAACTGAAAAAAAGACCAAGCGCCTTCTGCTCCTGGTTCGCCATTTTGGTGCGAACTCAACAAAAGGCATTCGAGAGGCTAAAAGCACCGCACATGCGATCAAGGGACAACGCATTAAAATGAGAGAACATTTTCTTTTTTCCCAGGCACCACCACGCCTGTGATCATTAGTTTTGAACGCATACTTGTTTGAAACACGTGTATTCTTTTTGAATCACTGCGGTGTCCGTCGACGGCCCTCATTGTACAGGTGGGAAAGAGCGCAGGCAGCTGAAGGGGGAGGTCGAGAGGCGTGGGCGTGGAGGCGGCGGCGCGGGGCGGCGCGGGCGGAGCCGGAAGCCGCAGAGCGGCGCTGCAGGCGGCGGCGGCAGGCGGCGGGGATCCCCCGTAAGCCTGACAGACGCCTCGTAAACTGCACCCGCGGCGTCGGCCCCGCCGCCTGTGTTTGCTCTCGTGGGACACCGCCTCCACCTCCGCCGCCGCCTTCGCTCCCGCTGCCCTCCGCCGCCGCCTTCGCTCCCGCTGCCCTCCGCCGCCGCCGCCGCCGCCGCCGCCGCCGCGCTCCCCGGAGGCGCGTGTGCACGCCTCCCGTCGCGTCGTACGCGCGTGGCACTGGCGGGGTGCTCAGCGTCACCCGGGAAAACAAGTTTTTTTTGTTTTGTTTTATTTTTAATTTTATTTATTTATTTGGCAACTGTGGTAGGCACTTCACAAAGAAACATGGGTTTGTGCTAAAACACAAAGAGCGGACAATTTCTTTTTCAGTCCCTAAACATCATGCTGCTTCAGGAATTATTTTCAAGAAATCTCACGTCATACTCAGGGGTTGCGTTTTGCGTGGATGTGGTTGCTTCTCCTCTCTTCCCCTCATCCAGTGGTTCAATTCCCTCTCACTCTGTAAGGAAAGTTTCACTGTTTTCTTTCTTTTTTATGTCCTCAGCCATTGCGTGTAGACTTTGTTCCAGCCTAGCTCCTGCATGATTCACCCTCATCGATATTTTCATCAAGATTCTTCATTACTATAATCCATGATAAAAGGAAATGGCTGAGCTACGGTTAATATACATACCAGAAAATAAAATTGTCTAGACTTGTAAGTAATTATGTACAATATTAAGATCTACCACATCTCAATTAACTCACTTTAACCTAGCTGAATATATTTGGAGAATTAAAGTTAACACAAAATAAAGTTAAAATGAATTTCATAAGCATGTGTTTCAACTAAGCTTTCCTAAATAAATTACATTTTTACATTAATTAAATTGGTGTAATAAATCGTGCTGATATTCTTCGTGTATCAAAACGAAATATGAAAGGGTAATATTTCGGAAGTTAAAGCGTTGTGTATAAAAGTTAAATTGCGTTGCTTCTAAAAACACTTCTATTTTAACCCTCCGGCGGGCGCGTCCCGTCATTTCCCGCCAGCGGGCGCGTGCGGCACTCCGTACCGCACTTATCATCTTCGATTTCCCCGTCAATAGTTATTACTTCTTTTAGCGAATGTGAAGGAAATATTTTCTTATGTTTTTATACATTTTATTTATTACATTATATTAAATACCAAAAGAAATATCAACATTAATAAGAATCTGATACATCATTCGCTCCCTCCGTGTCTTGGCAAGTGTTTCATGTCGGGGAATGAATACGGTGCAAATGTGCCTTCTAAAAGTTCTTCGGAAACAACGCATTTAAATTTGAATCCATAGTTAGTACTCCAAACTCTGTGTCATAAAGCTCAATAACAAAACAGCAGTAAGAATAGTAATGGATAGAAAACGCAAATACATTCCTTCCATGACAAAGCTCGTGCGGTACAGAGTTGCAGAGAACATTTGGACAAATGAATATTTGATATCAACAAATGAAACTCCATGCAGAAATACTGGATAAAAAAATATTTGTAAATTATGAGTGGCTGTTGTTTGTTACCTTGTACAGTCACAAAGCGTATTTTAGTAAACATATTTCTTGAAACAAGAATTATCTGAATCGTTGGAAAATATACATCCGTTGCAGAGTTCGGATTACTATTGAATAATGGTCGATCAGCAGTGATTAAAATTGTGATTTCAGTTTCATCCGATTGAAAATATAAAGAATGAAGAATAACTATGAGCTACGCGCTCGCCGGAGGGTTAAAATATGTTTAAGTGTTCCTGTTCCTGTAATTATTGAGGCAACAGCAGTTGATTCCAACGCTCTTTCCTGATTTAGGAAATGTTCGTATATTTTCATGCTTAAAGGATCATTTTTTCTCACTTTGGCAAAAGCATGGAAATTAATGAACATTTGAAATTTTAACATTTGTACAAATGAATATTTGATATCAACAAATGAAACTCCATGCAGAAATAATGGACAAAACAATATTTGTAAATTATGAGTGGCTGTTGTTTGTTATCTTGTACAGTCACAAAGCGTATTTTAGTATACATATTTCTTGAAACAAGAATTATCTGAATCGTTGGAAAATAGAGGTTAAAAGTGTGTTTATTCATGCCAGTAACATAGAAATATAAACAGCAACTCCCTGAATTTATGTTCCCATCAAAAATGTTATCCATCCTTCTTATAGAAATGCTTCATTGTAAATCGATGTACATTGAGATAGTTCGCGATATTCTGCGTCATCACCTCGTTAAAGTAGTAAAGTGGCGCGGCCTACCGAAACTTCTCCTTTTGGTGTATAGTTGCTCATCGAGAACTTTTTGTCTTTTCTTTTTCAAAAAAAGTGCATAGTGCCATTTAAAGATCAAAAATTGAGGGGCAAATTCCATTAAGAAAGGCATTCTGAGGAGGCATGGCTCAGATCCAGCATCGCCGCCGACTGCGCAGCAACGCAGACCGCGAGGGCGCAGGGGCGGATTCCCTGCTGAGGCGGATTTCCCACATTCGCTACAAAGATACAGTGCGGGCGCCGTAACGGGTCACACTCTTGGAAATTTCCACCAAATAGAATGATTAGCAAGCAGACGAATTTAAAACACGCAACAGTTAATTCTGTGTTCAAGGAAATGACAGATCACTAAAAATATACCCTTAAGATTATATAATATGCTGAAACTTCGTTACTTTTATTTGACGGGAGTGGAAATGAGCGCTGAATTTACACATGTATTTGAATAGTACATAGTAATATGTATTCTTAGTACGTAGTAAAAGCTAGAAGTGAGAAATATTTAACTGCCAAGTCAACAATAAATTGTGATAGCATTTGTTCATTTATTATAGAAAAACAAACCTTAATTTTTTTATGGTTTACTAGTTCATTGCTGTGTGTTTACAGAGCTGAGACAAAACACATAATAGTACATTATGAAACGATGATGTAATGATGGGTATTAATACACGAGTGTGATATTACGATACGAGCGAGGTACGAGCTCGTATCGTAATATCACACTCGTGTTTTAATACCCATTACATCGAGTTTCATACGGTACTTTTTCTAAGACTTATGGTAACTTTTATAAGTTAAACGTCTCCACTGAATCGTTTCGTGGCAGTCGACATGCAAGATTCAGCCAAGGCCACCTAGCGGACACCTCTCTACCCTACACCCGCAGTTGGCTTTGTTTTACCACAGCGCTTGCGAGCGATTACAAAGGTTGCAGCAATAATATTCCCACGTCACCATTTTCGCATTTTCTCTCATTTCTAGAAACGTCAACAGCACCAGAAAGAACTACCATTCACTAAATATTTTAAACTAAAGAATTGGCCAGTTTTTAAGGACAACCACACGGCAGCAGCAAATAACACAAAACGGGTAGCGTTCAGATCATAACGTCACTTAAAGTTCTCTTCAATGACTACTACTGCGCTAGTCAAATAGGATTAAAGTGAAATTACGATCCAATTTATTTTAAATAAAATGTCACGTAAAAATTACTACTGATAAAAGAAATTAAAACTGAGAAGCATAATATAATATTAAATGTAATTTTAATGTACACACTCGAACGAAACATTTACTGCACCGATTCTTAATGATTAATGAAGTCCCAATACTTGGTTTGTAAGCGCCTCAGTTATTGGTCAAGAACCTGTATCATAATGGAAACTGTATCGAAATGGCTATCATTATGCAACTGGTTGCAGCCAACCAATGACAGCATTATACAACGGGAGTAGAAAAAGGTATACTTAATACCCTTGCGGGCCTTTCTAGTTCTTTATGCCCTAGGGCCTTTTCAATACTTTACGGCCCGCTCTAATACCAACACAACACATAGAACATAATTATGAATTCGATTTTTTAAAAGTTAAGATGCAAGCAAATACAATAAATAAATGGCATAATGCTCAGATAAATAAAATAAATTGTTATAAACCTTATTTTGCTAATTTGATATGAAAATTGAAATTTTGGAATGTTTTCGTGAATTGCCATCATTCACTCGCATTTCACTGTTACGTATCACCTTTTTTACCGACATAATTATATTCTTCTTCAGTAGCGGTACACATAATAGTAATAAGATACATAAGGCACATCGGCTAACGTCCTCGAAATGTAATTTTTTGGTGTTATGACATATTCCAAATAATGTTTGACAACAGACGTTAATAACCATTGCAAGAATTTCCGCAGGAACTTCACAATATTCTTTCATTTTGTACGAACAAATCAGACCAATAACGATTATGGAATAGAAATTAGATATACACTCTGTTTTGTTTATCACACACTCTGTTTTGTTTATCAGACGTTATATTGACAAATGACTGTTACAATGCGTCATTTCACTTTAGACGCAAGAAATATTATAAAATGTTTCGAATTCTCGTTTTATTCAGCAACGAACTAGTAAACCATAAAGTTTTGTATGCACCACGGGCGTTACTAGATGTTTTTGCCCCTCAGGCGACTTCCAACCCCTCGGGCCAGAGGCCCTCGGATTTGGAAGTCGCTCTCGGGGCAAAAACATCTACTTAACGCCCTTGATACATAAATAACTATTAAAGTAACGTACGAAGTTGGAACAGTTTTGAAGGTAAGTTGGCAACACAAATGGAAGGTTTTAGCGGGTCTTGTGGTACCAACATGTATATCAGTAAGATTTTCTGAAACGCAGGTTCTGTGATATCATTGTGATTGCTTTTTTAATGCGTACGATTTTAGTTAGGACTTGTTCCGTAATATCTTGTGAGGCTGCTCTTAGTTGATGTTATTGGTTCTTTTCAGAGTTTTATTTAGATAATTGTTACTAGTTATTTGTCGAAGAAAGTAGTTAGAAAAAAGTGGGATAATCTTACGATATTTCCCTTAACCTTTATTGATTTATTAAAGAGTTCGAAATTTGTATTTTCTAAGCTGTTACCATTTAATTGATAATTATTACTTAATTGTTATAATAGTTACATAATTAATAAGTAGTGTGGTTATTATATTGTAATATTTGCATCAGCTATTAATGCTTTATTTTCATTTTAAGATTTTGAAAAATCTACACTTATTCGAAGTTATTTAATTAGTAGTTTATTTTTAATTATTGTTATGCTATTAAGTTTTTCCTAGCATTTTGTGATAATTTTGTAATTAGCTGTGGCCAAGCTCACAAGCTTATACTGTACAAATTTACAGCATTACAAGATTACTACAGTACAAATTTCATACATAAACAACACATCTTTTGCAATTTAAACTGTTTCTTATTACTATCATGTATATAATAACTATACATTATTTAGGTCGACGGGGAATATCAATTTTTGAACGATGAACGGTTTAGGGTCTAGCGTTGACCACGGACGGACGGACGGACTGACTGACGGACGGACAGACGGACAAACAGACGTTTTGCCGTCAATCGATTTTTCGGTATGAAGCTCCCACAAAACATGGATTCTGGCTACACCACGTGTAGAAGAAGTAATTTACTATGTGCAGCCACTTTTTCGTCACCAGGATCCGGCAAGAGGAGTATTTTTTTCGAAAATTCGACATTTCCGGCTCACGATTACATAACTTTCTCTTCTTACAAAGTACCTTCGAAGGAGCGAGAAAATAAACATATTTAATTCCAGGAAATTCTACAAATAATGAAAAATAGAATAAACGTAAGAAAATGTAGGAGTCAAACAGGGAAAATTAATTAAATCTTTCTTTTTGACAATAACTAAATCTGTAAGCTTTAATTTATTTTCAATCAGTTTCGACAAAAAGAAAAAGCAGACTCAACATGTGAGGTCTAGTATTCTCTAATCTATTGCAATGGTTAACTTTTCCTTCATTAACACATCGTTTATAGTGGAGCTACTTTATCTGCATTGGCAAGTGCGATTACCTTGCCAAAATGAATCTTGTCAATCAGTAATCAAAGTGAGATAAAGTTTATCGGTACAAATTTAAGCCTCATCAGCTCTTCTGACACTAATCCAATCGATGCACATCCAATGAAATCGCATTAAGACGACTGTAGCAAACATTCAAGGTCATAGAAATCGATATTTTAACAATCGATCATTTATCGCCGTTTTGTTTGGTTCGGAAAGTCATCAATCTCCCTTAATTAAAAATGACCATAACTAAACCGCAGACACTCCAAACGTGTGTTGTTTTTCCGCTCTCTTACGTGGAATATTCTTCCATGAATCACACTAAAAAGTAATTTAAATGTTTACAAATTTAAGGGATTAAAGGATTAAGTTCAAATTTAACAAAAAACATTTTATATGTTACTTAATATTCAATTAACTCTATTTAGGTATTATCTATTTAGGTAATAACTAGTTCACGGGGCAGTTTGCATTTATTTTTAAAACGAATACATAAATAAATTTTATAACCAGTTTTTACACGGAAATTGACGTTCTGTAGAGATTGATGACTAGATAATGAATATCTGAGATTGATGACTAGATAATAATAATTGAATATCTTTCGTCACCTAATGTTTCTTTTCTGAAATCCAATAGAAAATGTGTTTTCATAGATTATTTTTCTTTTACCAAGCGTCTCTTAATTGCAATTGTATGTTTTCCATTTAAAAATGTGCATGTCAATCCGCATTGTTTCTATACTTCATCTACAAGTTCACGCAGTTCATACTACAATACCAAGGTCGTTTAACTCACCATTGGGACCCATGGGCTTATGTTAATTTGGGGGCCTCCTATTCTTACTTTCACCAATATCCCTCCCCCCGAAATCCGATGCTGAAATATAAAGAAAAATCCTATCAATTCACATTGTATTTTTCTAAAAATATTTTGAAAGCATTTCTTAGTGTTTCATTTTAACTTTATTCAAACAAAATATTTAAACATATATTTGTAATTACATTGAAAAATACTACTTTTTATTGAATGGTACAATTTAAAATTGAAACGCATCGGCCAGCAATATTCCATATTATAAATATTATCCAATGAAGTGCGACACATCACTCCGTTATGCGAATTTTGCGTATAGTTTAATCTACATTACATTTTATACGTTTTTATTTTATTTTTTGAAAAAATTAAGCATAAAGTATTTTTTAAGAACTATGGGAGGTCCTTGAAACTTTGAGGCCCTAGGTCCGGCCTGTTTGGGTCCGTGCCCTGTATTATACGGCCCTGTATAATACCCCTATTCGAATATGATGTTTTTTTAGTAAGCAAAGCTTGATTTGAGGCAGGTATTTTGGGCGTTCTGCCGTTTCTCTTGTCTCTCAATCCATCACAGTCCATCATCATTCATAATATGCATGGTATTATTGATTTTATCTTCATGAATACCTATTCATCAAATTGTTCATCCTGCGCTTGGATCAAGATTTCACGCACATGGTGAAAATAGTCATAAACATTTTCTAGGGATCCAGTATGTTTCGCACGTTGTCTGTCGCTGCAATTACCAATATACCACCAGAAATTCGTGCATTAGAAAAAGGAAGTTATGTAATGCTCTGCTTCCTTCGATTTCTATTCTTTATAAACAGATTCATCTCTTAGACGGGAGTGGCACTGGTCATAGTTTTTGGGAAATCTGTCGACCTGAGAAAACTGAAAGACGGGAATAGTTGTAAGATTGTTTTTGTTTCAATTGATTAATTCTTCCTGTAGGTATTAAGCAAGTCTGTAACTAGCAACATGAGCACAAAAAATAATTTCGATATCATGTTCAAAATATGAATCTGTAAATGTGCTCCAAGAATTGACTTCTATAACTGCGTTTCAATTGATGATGATGATACGATGCGTATCTAATTCAAATAAAAATGTTTTCATTATTTTAAATATAATAAAACACGTCGTAATTAAAAAATGTATTAGATTTTGAAAGTCGGTTTTAAAATACATGTACTCACAAACGTTTTCTATTATAAAAACAAAAAAATGTAAATATAGGAATAAATTTCATTGTATTCCTGCATTAAACATTTCAACTCCTTTCACGAATTAACTTCCAAACTTTCATTGCTCTTGCAGCGATGTCGTTTAATGTTGTCAAAATTTTTTAGTCAGCCACGTGGACGAGATCGCTAAAGCAGTAGTGCCGTAGTCCCGCCTCGAGCATGGTTGTATGTGTTCGTCCTCTCATCCCCTATCATCACCATACCACAACGTTTCATCCTCAAACCATAATGTTACATCCAATAGTGGTCGCTAATGACCTAGTAGTTGATGCGACCTTGCATAACAAAAAACAAACGAACAAACTATTACTTATTACATATTTCTAAATTTTCGTGGAATTCCTCATCGTGCGTGTGTATAGAAACCTTTGTGTTATTCGAATGAAAAAGGCTGGCGGAGGGCGGAGGGGCGGGGTGGCCGCGGCCGGCGTCCGCTTGATTTATCCCCGCGCCAACGCGTCGTAAAAACGGCCGGGCGCACCTGGCGGCGGCGATTCGCACGTCCGCACGCGCTGCGCCCCGCTGCGCCCCGCTGCCGCCCCCCGGCGCCCAGGCCAGCCGCGCGGCCGGGTTACAGCTGCACTTGCAGGGCGGTGCTGCAGCTCCTGCGGGTGCCCGATGCAGATCCCTCACGATCCGTCCACCTCACCCAGAGGTCCTATGTTCGAGTTCCGATGGCGGCAGGATTTTCGACACTAGCGTCTCAGCTAGGCCGAGTGCAGTTGCTGTCTGGAGGAGAATTCTAGCGGCCGGCTGCTCTGATCGGCAGTTTTACGCAGTTTCTCCGATCAGCACCAGGCGAAAGCTGGACCAGTACCCTAACAAACGGTCCACAGTGCGCACCCGAGATTCCGTCTTCTTTCTTGTCCTATCCGCACCCCTCACATACACACTTACACTAACATGCACTACGCTACCACACATGGCGGGAGACCGGTCGGGAGCTTAGAGCTTGCGTCGGGCGGGGCGGTGCCCCGCTGGTGGGAGATGCCTTGTTCGGGAAAACCCCTCTAGCCGACGCGACGCGTCGCGTAGGTAGGTCGCGACGTCGGACCGTCGCGACGGTAGGTCGGGGCCGGATCTCGCCATCGAAAGGGGAAAGACCACCGCCACTTCCCCAGCAAAACATGCACTACACTTATGGACTAATGATCTCCGTAGTTGACGCGCCCTGAATCACTAACAATCGATCAATTAATCTGACGAGCCATGTAGAATCGGTGTTGGACAAATCGGGTTGATTGTGGATCTCTGGGTTCTTCCACGTTTCATGCTTATCATACCCCATTCGTCGTTCATTTCATTCAACCTCCACTAGAATCAGTCCCTGGTAAAGGCTTCAACGACTAGGGTAGAGAAAATCGTGGACAACATTTTGCCCTTCAATGTACATACTTGAACAATCTGCTTTCAGTTTTCACGAAAGTATCTTAGTAACTGCAATTGTTGACACGTATTCGGTTTAGCGTAAATGCTGAAACACTATTTCAAGGACCACATTAAAATTAAAAAAGTAAAAGCTGAAATCGAAATCAAATTCTTAAGACTTTAAACCTACGAACCGGTTGTCAAATTGAGTCTGTGAGAACCGATAATTATCACGCACTTATAATGGGAAAATTATGCATAAATAACCAGGAGTATTTACAAGTCTTTTCTTTTCTCTCTTTTACATTATTTTATAATAATTGCGTTACAGCATCATATTATCAAATTTTGCATTCTCAGTCATTTTGAATCAATCTTAATATTTGTATTTACTATTACTATCGTAAGACAAAATTCTAGAAAATTTCACTAAAAGTACGATCATAATTCGTCCAAAATAATTCTGAATCATCAAAAATCACTTATGGTATACAGTTAAAATGTGATATAGAGAACATTCATTTATCTTTTGTGTCATTGTAATGTAATTTCATTCACGTGATGCACGAATCCGAAAAATATAAAAAGTAAAAATATGAAATTTAAAAGTTCGTCTGCATTCAAAGTTTCTTTCTTCTCTCGTCCTTGACTATCGTACATATTTTCTGAAGCACTTCTATCATTTCAGGAGTGATCATCCATAAAATATTACAACAAAATTTAATGGCACGAACTTAAATGAGGTTTCCCATACCTGCTTGTGTATCCGATACTGCCGCATTCACTTTGATATCCTTCCTGACGCTATTACGCGTTACATGATAGAACGTCACACCACACTACTCGCTTAAAGTTGACTCCCAATACCGACCGTTAACTCTCTTGCCTTTGCCGTGTCTCCTTCATCGCCCCTCCTCCCGTGCATTTGGTAGAGAGCGGCTCTCCGAACGACGCCTCTCGCCCCCGCCCCCACCTCCCGACCACCACAACCACACGCCGCGCGCGCAAGCATGGCGGAGGTGAGCGGGGGGGGAGAGGGTGGGGGCGGGCAGTGGGGGCGGTTGATTGATATGATTGATGAGCGCGGTGGGCCAATCGCGCGCGCAGCGGCGGCGGGGGGTGGCGGGGGCGGGGGGCGACTGCGTGCCCGGCATCACACGGGATTTGCCGCGAATTACCGCGCGCGTTCCGTCGCCGCCACGCTCTTTTAATTAGGGCGAAAGTTACGCCCCGTTTGATTGCGCGTCCGCCGCTGCGGCCTCGCGTGCAGCAGGTTCCGCTGTTCCCGCCCGCCTCCACGCGTCTACTGGGGCGTTATCCGCTTCTTCTCTTACTTCTCTGGTTCGTCGCGTTTTCAATGACACGCGTCCCGCGCTCTGACACGTGTCTTTACTACTCCTCTTGCTTTACTCGCTCTCTAAACTTTTCCCCCGCTATCTCTACCATGTTTTCTTTTTGCACCTCCATTATTGCTTCACTACGAACTTGTAAAATACATTTCCCTCACGCGGAGTACCATCGTGTCACCATTCAACGTTTGATCCCTGATTAACCTACCAACCTTCCCCTACATTCCGCTATCCTGCATTTCTTTGTTTATGTGCTTCTGATTTTTCACAACTAGTATCTACAATTCTGAACTACAGCAAATAAACAAGTGATATTCCTCTTTGGAAGTGTTAAAATAATTTTTCATGTTCCTTCCCCCTTTCCCCTGGCTGCTATTCCTTTCCCATTTGTGTGTCATTTTTTAAACTCTCCACGTTCCATTTCCACTTTCACTGTAATCATATCTCAAAACTCTCTCTGTTCATTTGATCAAACCCATATTCGACTTCTGTGATCCGAATTCTGACAGCCATTTTTCCGGACTCAGAATGAATTTCCGGGCGATTCGCTGTTTATTAAAGGAATTATTTTCATAATACTTCATTTTTGTCAGGCGAAAGAAGTTAAACCTCTCATGTTTGCCAGTAATTGGATGATTTAGGAGTCGTTACCAATGAAATTGTTTTCCATGCGGTGTTTTGCCATGCAGTGACCTCATTCTGTCTACGGCAAAGACCCTTGGCAGTTTAAACCTTTTCAATTTCGTCATTTTCATTGCGCATTCATGAGCGCAAAAATATAGCACGCGGCGGATAGTCAAATATGACTCCCCGCTGCCCGAGCTCAACTGTGCCACAGCAATTGGAGAACTTAATATCCTCTCCCTGATGGAGAAAGCTATTCATGTTTGGACTTCGCGTTTGTTGAGTCATTTTCTTTCAGTGTGTTTTGCTGACATTTTGCATTGTAAAGAATATAAAGAAGCTTTCTACCAGGTATTACGTATGATGTTATTCAGATATTCATTTTCGTTTTCCTTTGTGGGATCAGTTCTCCTTTGTGGATTCAGTCTGTTTGTGTATAACAATGAGGCAAATTTTAATTTAGTGGTTTCAAATTAAGTTGTCATGGTGAAAACAGCATTACTTCATATCAAAAATACTTACATTTTTTTAATTTTCTGTGTCCAGGATGATAAAGAGATGAATATGAGAATGCTTTTCATATTCTGCAAATTTTTCTTTAGTTCTTCATCCAAGAAATTATTTTGTTAAGCAGTTTGTAGATGTACAAATAGAATGCTGTATCTTAGCTTCATTTCGCCTTAACCTGGATTATAATTTATAGTTCTTATTCTAGCGTTAATATTCTTAAAATTAAAAATATTCTCTTGGCTTCGATGTAAGTATAGCCCTAAAATGAATAAACTGTAAAATTAGTTGAAGTTTTTAGTAAGTTTCTGTTTTTTCAGTTACGTAATTCTTTGTAAGACATTCCAAGAAGTAAAGAGACCTTTAATATGACTATTCCACGAATGAAATTACGTCCGACAGAGTTCCAAAATGCGCCAAATATTGAGAGTAACTGAAAACAATGTTAAAATCAAAGAGGTTATGTTACAGTAAATACGCGGTGTAATGCATGCCAACACAGCGATCCATACATACCGCCTCCGAAGATAGTAGAGTCGCAGCTTATTATTGACTAGTAAGGAGGAACGGCAAGAACAATAGGCAAGAAATGCTATATTTTTTTAGATACACCGCCCTGATTGAGGCATTTTGTATGAAGACGGTGGGGCAATAACACGATGCCACATTTCTGATAAAAGTGAGATAATAGTGTACTTCGTCAGATAGATGTATGATTGGGATACAATGCGAATATTTCATCTTGTGAATGTTGATGAATTGAAAAAATAAATACATGTGTGGCATGGCATTATCTTCCTTATTTATGTAAATGTTTAAACCTTCACTTTCCTTTCGTCAAAACTTAGTTTAATGGCATAGCATGTTATTGCCCCGAGGTATTCATATGCATAGTTAATGACAGTAGGTTTTAATTTCACGAGTGGAATAGTCCCCAAAAACAAAAAGTCCATCATGTGTTGTTAACTTTTATTAGAAATGAAACAGTGAGTAAATAGCAAGTGAAGGCGGCGTGCTAGAGGCGCTTCCTGACGGGGACGCGCGTGCGCGTGCGCGTGCGGCGGGGCGTGCTGTCCGGCGCGGCGCCGCCCGAGTCGCCCAGCGCGTGGCGCAGCGCGCTGCCCAGCTCGCCGTAGCCGCGCCCGGGGGTGGCCGCGCTCTCGCCCGACAGCGGCGGGCTGCCTCCCGCGGCCCCGCCCCCGCCGCCCGCGCCCTCGCCCTCGCCCTCGCCGTCGCCGCACGCGTCCAGGGCGGCGCGCAGCGTGCCGGCCAGCGAGCGAAGCTGCAGACGCACCTGCCACCAGACGCCACCACTGCTCTTCCGCTCTACGCTGCCCTCGCGGTTTAGCCCGTTGCTCAGCGCGCTCGCCTTCCTGGACGCGACCCGGGGCAGATTCCCGCGCTTTCCTTTCGTTCCAGTATATGTTGCGGTGTGACGATGAGAAAACTCACTTCTCAGGTAGAGAAAACTAGAATACAGCGTTAGGATGCCTACGTGATAACCACACGTAGCCTGTAACCCATGGCTGCAAGGCCTCTGGTAGGCCCAGACTTCGTCTGAGGTTGTGGCGCCGAAAGGCAGACACAGTACGCTAAGAAAAGATGTTTTGTACAAAGTTATAAGAAACAATTGACGCGTAACCCCGTAAGAGTTCTACGGCTGAATAGGTAAGTACCTCCTCAGTCATGCAAGAAATTGAAGACGAAAACGTGTAGTGCTAGAACAGCATATATTTTCTCGCATTATTTATAACTCACAATTTTCGAAAATTCACAGAGTTCAACGAAAATTATATGTGCACCATTTTTTCAGCGTTTTTTCCCCTCTATCCGTAGAAAAAATTAAAGAAAAATTTTGAATCTCTTTTTGCCAAAATCTTTTTAGAATTGCCTTTCTTCCATGCAAAAATACACGAAAACTATTCATATTTTTGAGCAAATTGTACTTGACCTCATTTGAAGATTTAATATTGAAAAACCGATATCAACAAAAAAAATCTCATCTTCAATATTGTGGTTGTAGGAAGACTTATTTTCTCGACCTGAGAAAAACAATGAAAGAAACAATTGGAGCTATTTTAGAAAATTTTGAAAATATTATTTTTTAGCTTCACGAAAAGTATCCCCAAATTCAAAACATTCGTTTCCAATTCAAGTGGCCGCGACATCAGCCACATCGACCGACAATCTCAATTTTGGAAATTCCGCGTTGTTCATTGTTCGCAGATGGACGGATTGGAAACAGATGGGCAAACATTTTGCCCTAAACCCACTATTCGAGTCAGTCACAGTATTGCTCAGATAAACCAAGATGGTTCCGAGCTAAGTCCCATTTGATTAATCCACGATACGTGGAGCCTCGGAAGGTGAGAAAAGATTCCCGAAACATATCTTTGGGTAATGATTTTCAATATTAAATATATTTTAAATAAAATGTTTCGTTGATACCTCCTGTATCCCAAATCGTAAAATCGAGATGGTTGGAATTCCACGTAAGGCATGGAATGCGTAGACCTTGTGATGATGGCGAGATAGGGAAAAGAAAATCGGAACATTCAATCATATAAATTCAAACTTAGTTCACAAATTACAACTCTATGCTTGGATGTCAATATCTTGGTATCGATGTAGAAAGGAAAAAATTCAAATAAAAGCCTCTCTAAATACAATAAAATGATTTATAATACAACGGTCTCTTTCATAGAACGTATGCATGAAGATACAATCTATTAGATTGTATTTTTAATCTTTTTTTTTCAAATGAAAGAAAGTAAATAAAGAATACAAGTAGAATCAAGTGAAATAAAAAATTCAGAGTTATCTGCAGTCTGCAAGAATGTTTCTTATTCACAGAAAAAGTTCTTTCAACTTCGCATGAATTTAGAGGACAATACTTAAATATTGCAATTAATTTAGCTGTGTAATTTTCAACACCATGTCTTTCACCCTTTAAAATACCATGTATCATTTTCACCGTTCTCAAACCGATATTTCATTCTCAAACTTTCTTCACTTTTTTGTTAAGACTCGTCCTACTAAGTAACCTTGAAGTTACTACATGTACAGTAAATTTCATGCACACATACAGTAATTTCAATGTAAAAGTACATTAAAGTATCATGTACCTAAATTAAATTTAATTTACACGTACAGTAAATTTAATGAACACGCATACAGCAAATTTAATTTACACGTACAGTAAATTTAATGTACACGCATACAGTAAATTTAATTGTACACGTACATTACATTTAATGCACAAGTACTTTAAAGTTACTGTACGTGTACATTAAATTTCATTTACGGACATGATACTTACTTTAATGTACTTTTACATTAAAAGTAATGCGGAAATTTCTGACAGTGTAGGTAATCCTTTTGGGCAGTTATGCAGTGTGCACCAATTCGCTGTGATTCCTTCATCATTTGTACCCGTTATTGCTGAAATAATATCCGTCGCATTAATAGCTTGAATGTGAGCAGTAATAAAGTGGCGCTCACCGCCGAGTCGAGCCCGCCGGCGAGGGCGAGGACGGGCGCGTGGGCGGCGGGCGTGTGCGCCGAGGCCTGCAGCGAGAGCACGTCGCCGCTGCGCAGCGGCACCAGCACGCTGGGCGCGTCGCCCGCCGCCGTGGCCGCCGCCAGCAGCGGGCTGCCCGCCGCCGACACCGCCAGCTCCCCGCGCCGCGGCACGCGCAACAGCGCCAGCGCCGCACGCGCCAGCCGCCGCCCCTTCGGCACCACCGTCAGCGCCTCCTCCCCGCGCCCCGCCCCCGGCCACGGCCCCTG
The DNA here is from genome assembly GCA_031308135.1 of Acheta domesticus. Lineage (NCBI taxonomy): Eukaryota > Metazoa > Arthropoda > Insecta > Orthoptera > Gryllidae > Acheta > Acheta domesticus. The sequence continues at coordinate 16,974,757 of JAHLJT010009436.1, forward strand.
CCACCACCAACAAGGAGAAGAACGTCACTGCACTCCCTCTGACCGGGATACCCTACGTGCCACTCCCGACGGCAGGCACGATTTTCGACAATAGTTTCTCAGCTAGGTCAAATTCAGTCGCTGTCTGGAGGAGAAGTCTAGCGGCCGGATGCTCCGATCCGTAATTTCCCTTGGTTTCTCCGATCAACACCAGGCGAATGCCGGAGCAGTACCCTAACAAACGGGCCGCGGACCGCGCGCGATCTTTCCCTCCTCTTCCTTGTCCTATCCTCGACCCTTACTTACAAGCACACTTACACTAACATGCACTGCACTACCACACACGCCGGGAGACCAGTCGGGGGCTTAGAGCTTGTCTCGGCTGGGACGGTGCCTCGCTGGTGGGAGATACCTGGTTGCGGATAATCCCGCTAGAGGACGGTAGGTCAGCACAGGATCTCGCCATCCAGAGGGCGAATATCACCGCCCCCTCCCGATATAAAACATGCCCTACGAAAATAATGATCTCAGTAGTTGACGCGCTCGGAATCACTAACAATCAATCAATCAACTGACTACATTATATGGAGATTATTATTGGAACATTAATCTACTTTAACGATATTTTTATTTTCACTTACCAATTTGTATTTCCACTCCTTAACACGTTTCAAAATAAATTTAAAAGCACCCTATAATTGAATACATTAACGAGACATCGAAAAAATGTTCATTTTATTAAAGTGCACAAAGCTACATGAATTAGAAAATGGTCAACCATAAGAATAAAAACTGGCTAGGTTGAGAAAAAAATAAATAGACGGGCCTCATTATCATCTATTGCTCCAAATCTAACAAGTCTCTAATTAATGAGTGCCTTACCGGATGTTAATACAACAGAAATATTGCTGGACTGCATAAAAACACTCACTACGCTAAAATTCAAATTGTCACCTCTCTTCCTTCATCGGTCATGAGCTGCCGCCCGGGGTCTAGCCTTAACTTCCCCTCCATCATTGAAGCAGGAGATGCTCTTTGAGCACGATCATATTATAATTTATATTTAATTATAAATAAATAATAACATGCAAACACTAATGAAAAGAAAAGACACTTTATAATATTGAGGTGAGCACCATCATTGTCACGAGTTTTAAATAAATGAAACTATAATTATATAATAATATATGGATTTGTATTGTTTTTATAGTACCTGATGATGGGAGCAAGACAGGTGCTCGAAACGTAATAATAAAGAAAATATTTTAAAGATTTTCCCAATTTCTAGCACAAAATAATTTGACTATAAATATATAGAGGACTATATTTGCATAATTATAAAATACGTATCATTAATTTTTTACTTGTAGAGAGATGCTAAAAAAATGATTTTTTGTAAATTTTGAAAATTCGTAGAGTTCAACGAAAATGAAACAGGCCATTTTTTAAAGGTTCTTTGTTATATCAAGAAGGGGATTTAAACCAAAAAGTGTGAGTTTTTTTTAAAACTGAAAATGATAGGTTTCATGTAAAGTTCCTCTCCCCACCCCCAAAAAATCAAAATATTCGATTCAAATTTGCGGGGCTCGAGATCGGGCAGATCGATCGGGGAGCATCAGTTTTGAAGAATATTATCAGAACAGTTTCCTTGCTACCTTTGACACCACGACGGCCACAGACGGATAGACTGACAGAAAACAATTAGACAGACGTTTCGCCGTCAACGAATTTTTTAGTATCAAGGACCAGCAAAATGTGAATTCTCACTACACGACATGATAGAGGACGTAATTTATTTCCTTTGAGTGATTTCTCGTCAAATCGCACACCTATAAAAATCATGATTTTTTTAACGACTTGAAACTTTTTTTATGAGTTCTAGTGTCGACTGAGGTCGGAAAAATCGTACGCACGCTAAAGCATCTACTTTTTCCTACATAAAAAGATAATTACGCTTAAATTAAACCTAAAAAGATGTCCTTTCATGTGAAGTGAAGTTAAGAAATTTTTGTAAACATATTACTTAAGTATTTAGAATATATCTTAATTTTTAAAATACCAATTTTCACAAGGCCTACACTTAAAATAATTTTAAAAGATACTCATGTATTTCTACCCTAATGTTGGACCTATCTGCTAAATTTCAAAATGGGACACAAAGAAATAACATTGAAAAAATAGTTTGTTGACCGGAGCATGTAGTCCGCCTGATTGGCTGGCAGCTCGCACCACAGAGCTTCACTGGCACGACGTTCTAACGTAATGCCGGAGTGACCACGACCACAAATGGTTCGTTTCGTTTCTAAAGCAAAGCCTGGGTGATGTAGAACCGCGTTCACAAATGGAAGGGCATTCAGGGCCCCGCAAGCGTAGTGTTCGGAAGTCGAACAGCTCCGCTCTACTTATCACTACAGTGCTGGAAAGTGCGAACATTCAGCGATAAATAGACTAAGTTCGTATTTATTATGTGTCTTTGTGCCATGGTAACTGACTGCTGCCCCGATACGGGGCAGCTCGTCGTAAATGCAGTTGCTATTGCAATGCGTTTATTAAATTATCCACAAAACGTTTTTCAAAGTGCAAGAACATTTTATTCGTTCAACAACCCAAGTGGCTGTGCTCACAATCAGTGAATCGAGTGTGCCCTTCAGTGAAACCAGTGAAGATTTCGCCTCCTCACAGAGGTCAATGCAACATTCCCCAAATTTCCAACCTCAGGTGATAGATTTTCAGCTAGTGCAGCCAAACTCGCTTCTCCCATTGCGACAATAGGTACCAACCCTCACTTTTCAACAATCAGCGCAGGTACTGTCATAATCATTTCTTCCCCTTGAAGGATCTACAGACGGAGACCCCTTTCATACGCAAGGTAAAACTGCCAACTTTTTATTCTACGGTGAAATAGTGCTTAGTCCAGTATATTGGCAATGAGCCCCACAAAATGCAGATTGTCAAACTCTCTAACAATAGCTGCAACTAACAAAATTGAACCCAAAAGTAACGTCAATGCTATTCAATATAATGTGCCCACTCACTCGCGTTTTGACGTTCTCGGCGAGGAATGTGACGCGGATGTTCAAAACGAAACGTACAACATCAATATCCCTCCCATTTATGTGAATTTAAATAATAATGACTAACTTAAATTCAACATTTAAAACAATTACAAATCAAAGACTTCCTTACGAAACCTAATGGAGAATATATAAAAGTTAACTTCTCTCGAATATTAGACTTTCACGCATTCAGAAAATCATGTGAAATTGCTAACATTCAATTTCATACGGACCGCGACCCGCGGAAGATAGCGCTACCTATTGTAATCAAATATCTTCCCGTATGCTACAGCGACCAAGACATTCAACAAGAGCTCGAAGGCCTAGGCTACCAAGTTCTTAAAGTGTGCAGACTGTTCGACAAATCAAGAAAACCAATACAAATTGTTGCCATATACTTAGCTGAAAACCCACAAAAACATTTTTAATGAGGTCAAACTTTTGTTGTTGTTTTTTGGGGGGGGTATCTTCCTACAACCACGACCTGTAAAAATCTGATCTTAAAACAGATCTTGAAAGAAGGTCATGTACAATTTTTCGAAAATATGAGTATACTTTGCGCAATTTTGTCGGAAATACTGGCAATTTTTAACTTGTTTAAACAACTTTTTCGTAATAACCGCTCCAAAGTTTTTGTTTAAATTTTCGCCTCGTAAGAAAATTTGTGCCCTTCTCATTTCCGACAACTCTCTGTATTTACGAAAGTTAAAATTTCAAAACAACAAAACTGAAGACAGACGCCTTAAACAAGATGCCTTAAACAGAATCTGTTAAAAAACAGGTATTTTTTTTAAAAAAAAAGGTTAATATTTTGAAAGAACGAGTAGTGTTTGCGTAATTTCTGTTTGAAATGTACGCAATTTATAAAAAAGCATTATCTTAAAAAACAGTTTCAAATTATTATTCAATTTTTTTTCACGGAGAAACAAAGAGCGCCTAAAAGAATGGCGCAGGTATCATTCTAGTTGAACTCTCGGAATTTTCGGAAATTGCAAATTTAGAAGCAATGAGAGGTTATAGTACGTTCTGTTATAGTACCACTACTTCTGTCGAAAAATCGCCGATTATCGCCGTGGCATTAACACACTTTCTGACATAAGTAAACAGAAGGCGATATAAGGCGGGAAATTAAAGATGATGAGTTCCGGTCTGTTGTGAAATGTTCTCTCAGAGATTCAAGATTTAGTTATTAAGTTACCTTCAGTTCATTTTTCTGTGTGTTCTTAGAACGTGTTTGTGGAAGCTCAGTCAATTAAATACGACAAATGCACTGACATTCTCTTATGACTCCATTAGAAGTTTTAAGCTGCCTGAAAGAATACTATTTTTGAATCATCCAAGCTTACCGTCTCTTGAGGGCGAGGTAGAGGACTGGGGGCTTTTAAGCATTTCGTCAAAGGAACGTCCACGCGGGGGCGCTTCGGAGGCCCGTACTCCTCCAGCCGCGGCCTGCCGCGCGGCCGCTTCAGGCTTCTCTCCTCCACCACCGCGCTGAAGCGCACTCGCTTCCTGCAATTGAAATGGAAAGCACCTGCTGAAACGTTTCCACTACTCCACTAAAAAGAACAGTGAGAATGGGCGGCTTACCGATTCTTTTCCTCCTCTTAGTGTTATGAAATGCATAATTGGTTACCATAAAGAACAATGAACTTGCTGATGGTGCCAACTCTTCTCTCTACTGGAAAGTAGATTAAGGACTTTACCTTCCGGCATTCTTCCTCAATAACAGATAAGGATGCCTACACGCTAAAATCTTTCTTTATTTATATTACCAAAAGAATTTTGTGCTTACTTCATGTTCCTTCACCTGGGCACAAACATTACGGCGGGTTGCAAATTCCTCGGACTACCTTATACCTTTCTTTTGCCAAAAAGCATCTTTTAATTTTCTTTCTTTCTACTTTCTTTTTAACAATGCACAATATTTTCTGTAGATTTTTCTATCTGAAGGGTCTTTATCATCTGTTTCATACACCTGTTTCTTAAGGGGATCATTAATTTCTTCCTTCCACTAATATTCCCTCATTCCAAATCTATGTTCCTTTTTTCCCCGATGGACTCCATAGCAGCTTGGTGTATGGATTTCTTCAGGAAATGGTTCATTTCTTCTGTGGACCCTTCACTTTTCGTTTTCATCTTTTGTGCCAATCTTAACTTGTGATGGATTCATTGTCAAAACTGTCAAGTTCATTATTCACTACAAATTTTGTTTCCTGTTTACATTCACCTTCTATAGTTGGTATTTCGTTCTCCCGGGCCTAAACCAAACTGTTGTTTTTAAAACGTAACGATTGGACTCACAATCTGACCTGGACATCCCCTTTGCACGGACGCCCGTGATTTTTGCATGGGATGTCTGTAATAATGCTATAATTAATTATTGATTTGAGTCTTGTAGTACTTTGCGTTATTTATGGATATACTTTTGGGAGTAAAAGCCGTTCAGAATCTGTAGAGAGAACTGTTCGTGTATTTCAATTAGACAAATTCCTTTTTCATGTAACACATCTTTTCCTTATTGATTTGATCATTTACTTTTTCACCCATACTTGCATTAAAATTACCACACAAAATTAATTACTTCCTGTTATGTAAAGTTTAAAGTATTTTACTTAATTTAAAATAGAATTCTCCCTTCACTAATAAGGTGACTTCATTGTTTGGAGCGTATACACCAACAATAATAAATTAATATTAAACATTTCCAGATCAAGGTTATTATTCTTTCCATTATGGCATTCCAACTTTTAACATGCTTCTTCCATTTCGTATGTATTAAAATGGAGACTCTTACCCTGGCTGGGCGATATTTTTCCATTCTGAAAATATGTAAAATATCTTCTCACATCTCATTTCCATGTCTCTTCTTTTGGTTTCTGTTAGTACCGCTATCTCAATTTTGTGCGATTTTTATTTGTTTCTTCTAAGACTTATTTCTCAACCCTTGGATGTTCCAGCATCCTAAATTCGTTATCTATTTTCGTTGCCTTTTTCGTCGTAAAGTTCCGAGGCGCGTTTGGCCTATTTGCAAGTTTTCTTTTCTTTTCTTTCGAAGAATGGGGATCAGGACCATTGCTTCAACTCCCAACCTGGAGGACCAGGGAATTTTAAACAAGGCTTTCCATGCTCTAGGAGGATTGCCTTCACCACGTCTTCCAAGTCTCCTTATCCGTGACTATCTCTAATTTGAAGAAAGAGAGAAAAAAGAAGTCAAGGAAAGACTCCCCAGCTCTCGAAAACCTAATAGTGTCGGTGTCTGAAACAACAAGAGCTGACCAAGAGAGGCCGATAGAATAGACAAAAAGCATTGTGGCACAAGTAAGTTAAAGATGCCACAATGGTAGAAGAGGGCAGCCAGAAGGTCACGAACGCGTCTTGCTGGGGTAAAGGGAAAAACAAGGAAGAGTGAGGATTGAGTAATGATAAAGAAGAATACAAGGAAGGGGCAAGATAAATAAGACTGAGGTGTGTTTCCGTGAATTTAAGATGAGAAAGGCAGGAATGGGAAAAATCCATTTCTTCACTTTTCAATTGCTACTACGTGCTATTCTGAAATACTACTCAGATTTTAACTCAGTTCTATAAAACGACTTCGCTAGCAAGAGTTCAGAGATCTTAATGTCCCCCAAGTGCTGGCGGTCGCCACACACCAATCTCTGTTAAGGCGGTCATTGTTTTCTAAAATTGCATGGATTGAATGAATCGCAGTGATTACTAACAATCCTAAAAATCCTAATTGGTTAAATTTTTTTACGTCACTTTTTGAGTTCATCGCATTATTAACCAAATTTATAAGACGTTAATACTGCACCAACTTCCATAATTGTATATTTTTTTGCCAATCCCACTATTCATTCTATTATTTGAAATATTTATAATTTATATAATTCCTTAACGTATATAAATATGCTGCCCTCCATAAATGTAACTACTTGATTTAACAAACCTTCAACGTTTTTTGTGATATGTTATGCTTTGATGTAAAACCAATGTAAATATTTATCTCAATAATTTTATATTCCATTGTTTTATATTAATTTGTATACCATTGTCAACCGCTGCCATTGTATTGCTCTTGACAAGGCACGTACTAAACGTGCGAAACGTTGAGCCAAAAATAAATGTATTTGAAGTTTTAATTCCTGAAGTCAATATTGATTGATCCTTTATAGTCAAAATATATATTTATTCGTACCATCTACGCATCTAATTATATACCAGAATGAACAGGAAGAATCTACATCAATTTCAAAATTAATTAATAGTTATACAACAAAAGAAAAATATAATTTACTTCAAATGGTTATAGGAAAATGTAATGTAATACATTGTAAATCTATTGAATAAATAAATAAAATCTTGCAATTGAAATACTACGTTTGAATATTCTCATAATCAGGAGTGTAGTTGATCCCCTTATTATACAGTATATCAAAGCCATGTAAATACTTATTATGGCTATTGGATCGTTTCTAATGGCAACGACCGCGGTTTATTAACGCCATTAAATGAAAATTGGCATCGGATTTTCGGCGCGGAATTGCTTTCTTATTCACATTTCTTCCATTTTCTTGTATAATTGTTGGGTTTACTGTTGCGGAGAATTCAATAGTGATTTGTGATTCGATTTTGTGATTTGTGCCGCGAAGGAAATTTGAAAGTTAATCAGAGGCGTGAATGTTAAAATTATTAGTGATCCGATGTGTGACTTGACTTTTACATCAGAGGAAGATCATCTGAAGGGACTTTTACATCAGAGAACTATTCCGTTCCTCTGAGAGAAACTTCCACTGCGGAGCGCCGGAGCAACAGCGGCGGCGCGAACCACTTTCCGAGAGCGAGGGCCATAAGGCCTTTGCAGACGTAGCAAGTTAGGTTCATCGCATAGCGTTGCCAATCACTTACGGGTCAAATACGTGGGTTATATGATTGCGTAAAGTGGATTTTGACAGGAAAGTTGTGAAATCACATTTGTGTTACACGAGCCAAACCACATTAAATTACATACTGTTTCAATAGCTAAGGAAATAAAACATTATTAAGAAAATTGAAGAACAGAGGGTTATTATCAGAACTTTTAACATTTTTATCAAGACTGTTCCCTGTAGGAAATACTCTCTGAATGACTTATCCGCGGAGATTTTTACTTACAGAGGCGTAGGACTGGGGATCAGCTTTCTCCCAAAATACCTCTGGTAGATCGGGGGAATAGCTACCCCCTCTCCAAAGCCCCCTTGTACCTATAAACCTTCGCTCACACGCGCACGCACGCGCGCGCACGCACGCACGCGCGCACACCACGCACGCGCACGCACGCACACACACACGCACACACGCACGCACTCACACGCGCGCGCGCGCACTCACTCACTCACGCTCACTCACACTCACTCACTCACACTCACACAGACACTCACTCACTCACACTCACACAGACACAGACACACACAGACACAGACACACACAGACACAGACACACACAGACACAGACACACACAGACACAGACACACACAGACACAGACACACACAGACACAGACACACACAGACACAGACACACACAGACACACACACAGACACACAGACACACACACAGACAGACACAGACACACACACAGACACACAGACACACACACAGACACACAGTCACACACACACACACAGACACACAGATAGACACACACACAGACAGACACACACAGACACAGACACACACACACAGACCCACACACAGACACACACACACAGACCCACACACAGACACACACACACACACAGACCCACACACAGACACACACACAGACACACACACACAGACACACACACACAGACACACACACACAGACACACACACAAGACACACACACACACACAGACACACACACAGACACACACACAGACACACACACAGACACACACACACAGACACACACACAGACACACACACAGACACACACACAGACACACACACAGACACACACACAGACACACAGACACACACACAGACACACAGACACACACACAGACACACAGACACACAGACACACACACACAGACACACAGACACACAGACACACACACACAGACACACACACACAGACACACAGACACACAGACACAGACACACAGACACAGACACACACAGACACACAGACAGACACACAGAGACAGACACACAGACAGACACACACACACAGATAGACAGACACACAGACAGACACACACAGACAGACACACACACAGACAGACACACACAGACAGACACACACACACAGACACACAGACAGACACACACACACACAGACACACAGACAGACACACACACACACAGACACACACACCGTTAAAAATATACTCGTAGCATTTGTCTCTTCATTTTCCAAAATCAATTTACTATTAAATTTCGATTACCAATTATTGGGGGCTCCCGCGCCCAAACCACTGACCAACCTCACTCACTTTCCTACTAAGAAAAAATATATAAACGTAAAAAATATTGTACTCACGTCTAGACTTTTTGAGGATTTTAATAAATTATTTCTGCAGATTTTAAGAATTCCTACATAATGTCACTAACACTTTTTTTGACTTTTTTTCTCATATATTAAAAATAGAGGTTTGAAATTGATCTTTAACGCCATGTGCAATTGGTGCTTAATTGCACTCCAAGTACTTTCAATAGTATTGCTCTGCTCATTATTTTCAGGATCCTTGAAATGCAAAAAGTAGTTGAGGGCAAAGTACGAAGGCGATGTTTTGACACTAGTTCAATTCCCCGGAACACCCATTTTCCATTCACTCTCTTATCTCTGTTAAACTTCCTTTTACCAAATTTACTTTCATTTATTTCCACAACCACTCCATCACCCAAAGGTACACTTTCCCGTTCCAGAATCGTAAAGCATACTTCCCAGCAAAACCTCATCCAGAGTTGAGATCTGGCTGTCCGGGTGCCGTCGCGTAAAAGGATGAGTAGCGGACGCTACATTCCGCGCTTGACTGTCGTACCGAACGGACCTCGCTTATCGTTGTGAACCGTGATAACCGTGTGAATTTGAAAAGACTGTGAACCAGCGAAAATCTTGTGGACTGTGGAAACAGTGCCACTAGTGAGTGATACGTATTATGCACAACGGGTACTGCCCGACAACCGGGCAGATCATCAGTAATGCCTTAACAACACTAAATAGTGATTATTCCATCCCAGAACTCAACGCATCGATGTTGTATGAAGAAGCAACGGAAACCATCAGTTCAGAAGTTACATCAATGGAATCTCAATCAAGCCAAACAACAATGGGACCTCAGCCAAATCAACAGACCTCGTTCGGACAGCAAAACCTGGACTCATTACAAGGTAACGCTTCAGGCCAACATGCCGCAGGGCAAAATTTAAAGCGTCCTTCTGATGATGTTACCTCGGCTAACGAAACAAAAAGGTCTAATCTGCAATCAAAGCAAGCCAGCACAGACAGTTCAACGCAGTATTCATATTCGGTCCCCACTGGCAACAGATTTCAGCCACTGAGCAGTGAACTAGAACCTAACAATCAAAATTGGTTTAGTTACATAAATGAAACCTCGCCAAGTGTGTCAGAATCTGTTAAAATCCCGCCAATCTATGTCGCAAATATAACTAACATCATGAACTTTAGCAAGGAAATCAATACCAAAGTGACAAATAGTTTCACACTTCAATTCATAAATAATAGAGTTAAAATACAACCAGAGAAAATCAGTGACTTCAGAGACATAACCAAATATCTAATAAACACAGGAAGACAATTTCATACTTACAAGGACCCAGCAAATAAGAAATTCTCAGTTGTATTCAAAAACCTACACACATCAATCACAGAAGAGGAAATATACACTGAACTGAAAGAGAAACACTCATCACTCATTAAAGTTACCAGACTCCGAAAAGACAATAACCCAATTCCAGTAATAGCAGCCGAATTCAGTGGGGAAGAAAACATAGAAACTATTTTAGAAATAAATCAAATTTGTAATCTCATTGTAAAAGCTGAAAGGAGAAGGAGACCTAAAGGCCCCATTCAATGCATGAGATGTTTAGACTTTGGCCATACAAAAAATAATTGCAATCATAAAATAGCATGTATTTATTGTTCCAAAAATCATTATTCTGCAACTTGCACCCATAAAAATGAACCATTCAAATGTTATCATTGTCAAGGAAACCACCGAGCAGACCTCAGAACAGTAGAATGCCCTTATTATAAAAAAATCAGCCAAAACCCTAACCTCAACAGTCCCCAAAATAGAACTAGAACCAATGAATCTTCAACAGCGCCACCCCAAAATACCCAAACTAACTTTCCCGGACTGAGAACCACTCAAAACATCCCCAACTTTACACACATAAACAACAGAAACACAGCTCAAAATTTTAATCAGCGTAACAACCCCCAAAATCTAAACTCTCATGCACACACAAACGAGAACAATTTTCTCAACTCCCTGATCAACACGATAGCTACTCACATAATCAATATAATCAACTCAATTATACCATCCATAATAAGCAACATACAATCATCCATCTCAGCATACATTAATAATAATTATGCAACAAACACAAATTAATAAGTTAATCATGCTCAATTGGAATGCAAATGGATTAATCAATAAAGTCAATGAACTAAAATACTTCTTGCAAGATAAGAAAATTGACTTTGCATGTATAACTGAAACACATTTAAACAGCAGTGTAAATTCACCATACCAGATTATAAAGTAATCAAGACAGACAGACAAAATAATAATGGAGGAGGAGTAATGATACTCATAAAGAGCACAATATCATGCTATCAAATAATACTACCACCAACCCCTGGTATTGAGACAGCAGCAATTAAGTTCAATAATAACAACAATCTGGAAACTACACTAATAGTAGCATATAAGCCCCCCAATATAAAAATCCAAAATACCAATCTGAGCGGTATTATTAATCAACACACTCCAACAATAATCTTAGGAGATCTTAATGGGAAACACATACAGTGGGGAAGTAAAAGTAATAATTCAGCTGGGACACAATTACTACAATTAATAAACTACCACAAACTTAATATAATAGCACCCAATGAACCAACCTACTACCCATATGATCACTCTAGGAACCCAGATATATTAGACATAGGTATAACAAATATACAACAAACATTTTTCTCCACAGTACACCATGAAATGGACTCAGACCATCTACCAGTAATAATAACAACACAACATCCACTCTCCACACACTCACCCATTCCTCAGATCAACACACACATAATCAATTGGCACAAATTTAAAAATAATGTCAAAACATCCATCCCAAAATTTAAAATATTAAATACCCCTCCAGAAATAGACCAAGCAATAACAATACTCAATACTATTATATTAAGTGAACTACAGAACAGTAAATCAAACAAATCACTTATAAACACACACAATAAAAAAAATGAACTACCCAAAAGCATAAAAAATTTAATATACACAAAGAATAAAACAAGAAGATTATGGAATCACACTAGAAACCCTGAAGTCAAAAAGGAACTAAATCTATTAACCTATATTACCAAAAAAACACTTTTCACTTTCAAACAGCAACAATATAACAACATGATCCAAACATTAAGCTCTAGTAACAATACATTGTGGCAGTTCAAAAATAAAATACTTAACAAAAAGAATACTATTCCTCCACTTAAAACTAGCACAGGCAAAAAATTCTCACCTTTTGAAAAAGCTGAAACCCTAGCAAAACATTTTGAAGATACATTCAAACCCAATGATTCCCACCCACACAACCTACATCAAACAATCACACAGATAGCTACATCTCCTAATTATGATGTACCCTCCAGAATCAGATTCACATCTCCTCAGGAAATAACAAATATAATAAAAGCACTCCCCAATAAAAAGGCCCCAGGACATGACAGAATAAACAATAAAATACTCAAAAATCTACCAAACCAAGCCATAGCATTCCTAAATAATATTTATAATTCTTCATTAAGAACAGGATATTTTCCACTTTTATGGAAACACTCTATAGTAATACCCATACCAAAACCAAACAAAAATCCATCAAATGTAGAAAATTATAGACCAATAAGCTTGTTACCCTCTTTATCAAAAATTCTAGAGAAAATCATTCAGAAAAGACTCAACAATTACCTCAACAAAAATGGTATCATCCCCAGACATCAATTTGGATTCATAGAAAAGCTATCAACCACTCATCAATTATTAAGAATCACTGAACATATTCATACAGCATTCCAGAGAAAATTACACACCATATCAACCTTTCTAGACATTTCCCAAGCATATGACAGAGTATGGCATGAAGGTCTTATGTACAAACTTAAAATTAATGGTACACCCAAGTACTTAACCAACATTATCAATAGCTTCATAAGCAATAGAACCTTTGCAGTTTCAATAGATAAACATCTCTCAAACCCCAAACTAATTTTGGCTGGACTTCCTCAGGGCTCCCCATTGTCACCTATATTATTTAATATTTACACTGCTGATATCCCTACATCCAACACAATCAATATAGCACAATTTGCAGATGATACAGCATTGTATTGTTCTAGCACATCACTTGATATATTAAAAAACACAATACAACAATATCTAAACCAAATCAGTGCTTGGTCAAACAAATGGAAAATTAAATTAAATCCATCCAAATCAACAGCAAAAATCTTTTCATTAAAAACCATTTCAACACCACCACCTCTCACACTGAACAATAACATTATTCCTTGGACTCCACAAAACAAAACAGTGAGATATCTAGGACTACATTTAGACACTAGACTTAACTGGAAAGAACATATAAACATTAAAACACAACAAACAAAAGTCAAACTAATCCAATTAAAACCATTAATAAACAACCACAGTAAAATAACAATAGAAAATGCTAAGCTCATATATACAACAGTAATAAGACCCCTAATGCTCTATGCCTGTCCTGTCTGGATTAATGCAGCAAAAACCAATATCCATAAATTACAGGTCATACAGAATAAATTCCTGCGAACAATAACCAATGCACCCTGGTTCATCACAAACAAACAACTTCATAAAGAAATTCAAATAAAGCCTATCATACATCACATCACCAAGTTATCCCATAATTTTTATAACAATTTACCATCAATTACACAACTATCCCAATATAACCTAGGCAAAGCACCCAGAAACGCAACCAGAATAAAAAATAGATTTCCCAAACATGTTTTTTATATACAATTTGCCAATTTGGATGATTCCTTGTGAGGTGCTCAGTGGGTTTCCTCTCCCTAATAATTAGTTTGTAAAGAAGTAATAGTTTAGTTTTTTAACGTAGATAATAAGCATCAAAAACATGTGAGAAAGTTTGTATTGCTAAACTGAGCCATGTATAATCTTCAAAATAATAAAAATTATTTAAAAAAAAAAGCGGACGCTACAAGGCTGTGTAGAATACTTCACAAAAACTCGTCCAATCCGTCCGTTTTTGCTTCTACATTTACATCATTCATAATGTGCTCGCACAGCCCACAAGCATGTCATTCTAAGAAGCTGAACGATACTTAACTTTTGCTATCACTGAACATTAACAGTATAATCATGTGCATTGACACCTTTCTTACAACAAAAGAAAGCATTATTATTATTATTATTATTATTATTATTATTATTATTAAAGGTATAATATCCCTATCCAGGGCAAGAGCCTTCCACTCTCTGGTGGGATAGCTCACAAATAAGAACTTACCAGGTGAGCTAAAACCTGGCGAAGTTGAATTGTTTTCCCTATAAATCATTCAAAAGCAAGCATATCCGGAAGCAATTTTTTAAACATTTTTTTGTTGATAATTTAATTTCTCTTCCATACTTCAAACATTCACGTTTACTTGCAATTTATACCCACCCAATACACCATTTAATAATTTCTAATTTTTCTTTTATACGTAACTTACAGAAAAAATACGATTTTAAATTTCACTCATTCTAATCAATACAATTAAAACACTAGAAATGCAATTAAAGACCCATTTCACTTACCTTTATCACTGAATGTGTAGAATAATAATTAGGAAACCTACTTCCATTAAATAAACAAATTAATAGAAAATGAACAACTGCTTAGAAACGTATATACCAATTAATATTGCCATGATCTATTCTCTCGATTATCTCTTCAGAATATTACAGTATACACC
Source organism: Acheta domesticus (assembly GCA_031308135.1). Classification (NCBI taxonomy): domain Eukaryota; kingdom Metazoa; phylum Arthropoda; class Insecta; order Orthoptera; family Gryllidae; genus Acheta; species Acheta domesticus. The sequence continues at coordinate 16,990,033 of JAHLJT010009436.1, forward strand.
AAGTATCACGATTAAAATACATATTTAAAGATATAACTTCAAACGTGAGTCTGGTTGAACGCCATCTTGTATACTAGTTGTACATGTACACTAGAGCAATACAAAATGGTGTTCGGCCAGAATCACATCTAAAAGTACGTATAACCATTAAATTAATTTGATCCACGTTACTTGGGGTATGTTGTAAAGAATGATGATAAAGAAATAACCCTGAAACCCGTCTGGTTGACTTTTAAAACTTTAAATTAAAATTGAATTATTTAAACTACCTACATTTTAGAAGATTATTTCTTTCTCCATACCTTCTAAAAAAAGTTGAACAGAAACTTTAAACTTTTGGCTCAATTGCTCACCTTTTATTTGCTGATGCAACGCATTCGTCTCTTTTCTCTATTTCTCCAAGTTCCCTCAGAGTCATATTCCTAACCCCGAGGGGAATCTGTACTTTTGCAAGTTCCAATGTCTTCTGCAGCAGGGCAATTTTCTCCTCTTTCAAAGCTGAAAATTGCTTCATGAGAGTGGCATATTTCCCCTTTACCACAGCTATGAATCCTTCGTTGTTCGATTGCATTTGCTTCTTTCGAATACGTGATCTCTTTCTAGGAGCCATACTTTGATAACCTATTTGCACCTACTTTCCTCGACGAACAAAATAACAAAATAGTTGCTCAGCAACGTCAAACAAAAGAAAAATACTGTTCGACCTCTTGTTAATTTTCAACAATTAAAAGAACCGGCACCACATTCTTCTCATTCACCGTAAATAAGTAACAGGTGTTTCTCTTCTCAATAACAAGAATTATTTAACTACTGTGAAATGAGTGAATACATTTGTGAAAATATGGCGCCTCAAGAAAATATCGAAACCGATTTCTGGACGATTCAAACATGTATTTGAAAGCGATTTGGTCAATTTTTATTATCACCATATTTTAGTTCTTTCGCCAAAAATTCGTTTTCAGTTTTTTTTCGTTTTATTTATTTATTTATTTGTAACTTTCCAAATAAATAAATTCTTTCTATTATTTTTTTGTAAACACAAACATTCCACTACGACATATGGTCTTTGATTATAGAAGAGAGAAAACGCAATAAAATGATCACCTGTGCTATTGAAAAAATAATACCCCTACAGTGTTTCAACATCATTATAGAATATTCCAAGTGGAAATATGTGATTTCAAGGGCAACATTCAGTATGAGTAATCAAACGAATTACGAAATTTCATGCTTTCGCGTCCAAATGAAAACGCCGTTCCACATAATAGGAAGATTTCCCCCCTCATACTTTGTTGCACGACTGTAAATAATGCCATGGGTAATGTCTTACAGAATATCTATTGAAGACGTAATAACCGTGCTCTGCTAAGAATTGATGATGTCGAATGATTCCACAACGTGCTACAAAATATATAAATATTGAAGGTCCGAATTGTTGAAAATGTTTGTTGTAATAGTGTTCAATATTTTTTGCTGCTAAATTTTAGTGACATTTTATCTTTAAGGAATACGCACGTCGATTAATTTTACTATCTTTCCCAGTTAACTGAACTACTAGCTAAATAACTTTCAGCAACTATGATTTCTGCCTTTCAAGTCTCAAGCGACATCGTCTACACGACATTCGTTTCTGTTAGGTTAATTTGAAACGCTAGTATGAATCTAACTCCTGAAGCACCTCCAGAAAAAGAAAATGAACACACTAATCCTTAATTTCAAGTAACGTATCTCGAGAGGCAAAACACTTGATCTTCTGTCCCTCGAGATCGATTCGTTTTTTCAAAAATATCTCAAACAACTACTTCCTCTGCTCGCAGAAATTATTCACGAATATTTTCACCAGCTTCTAATAACCTCTTTCACACAAATTTTTCTTATTTGTGATTTTCCTTTGTTGTAATACAATTGTCAACGAATAAAAGAGTAAAAGTCAGAATTGTCATATACTTATCTTTAATTAGCCAATCTGTTCGATTTAATTAGTTAAGCTGCTTTAATGAGCAAGACTCCTCTGGGTCCATTCTTCCTTTCGTCGTGTTTTAAGCTTTTAAAATATTTTCTGATTAATTTCCTTTGCTTTATCTCCTACTGTCCTGGCAAAATGCTCGCTTATTTTGTACCATACCTCGACTGAGTTCTTTTGGGTTGTTAAAAGTTTCTTCCCATCCGCTTACACTAGAGATACTCTGTTCAGGAATCTTCCATAACCATTACTGAAATCTACTCTAATGCTTCCCTTAAAAGAAATTTTGCATTTTTCTATACATCCTTTCCTTCGAATTATTAGTGACTGAACACATTTGGCACCATTCTTTCCGTCACTAACTTTCCTAATTTCTCGGCATTAGAAGAAAATTTAATTTTCGAAATCGAAAGCAGTACAGTGTTTTAGAAACTTTAAAAAAATTCTATCTTTCCCGTTCGTAATTCTGAGTTTACATTTATCTCTTCAGATGGTAATTCTCAGTAGTGTGGCATGGCCCATGTAATGCTTTGTTAATTTCAGCTCGGATTGCAAGAGACGGATGGGAAGAGAAGTCTCCGCACCCATTGTTCAGTGTGCTGCTCCGGCATTCGTCTGGAGATGGTCATGGAAACCACGTGTAACACCTTAATCTTCTAAAAGTGTTTTGTCGTGTGTTCAGTTATTGCCCGCCAACTGCTTCAACCATTCTCTGAAAAAAAAAGACTTTTTCTCAACAAATTCCTGATTTATTATAGCACTTCTCGTCTTTTATTTCTTCATTTGAAAGTTACTGAGACATTCATTGTTTATAGCAACTTTAACATATTGTACAATTACCAATTCAGTACTCAAGGATCTGAGAACCTTTTTGATCCAGTCTACTCGACCTGTCAAAACGTTCTGATTGTTTATTAATTCTTGTATCAAATACACCATGTTCACATCGTTACTAAGCAGGGAACAGATGGTTTCTTTACACCGGAAATTAGCTGCCAGAACAATTGCAATACGAATTTGATCCCGACAAGCACACAAACTGGAACTAGAACACAAGGTGGAACCAATCAAGCACATCTCTGGCATCTCTGGCCCGGTATCGAACCTGTGATCTTGTAGTCTCCGCACTCACTATGGCCGAATTGTCGCGACCGTCGAATATTGATCGTCCCAATATTGACATCATATATTCAATTAATTCAACCAAATTAGTATTTTGAAATTTTGAGTTGCTAACCAAATTTCTTCTGTTCTTAAAGCCAATTTATTTTACATGCAACTCACAATGTACGAAACGCTGCGACACACTTTATCATCGTGCGAAGTTTGAAACTGATGTGTACCAAACCCTTAAAACACGGTTTACGTGTCCCAGCATGGGTCACCTAGTCATGTTTCTTAGACCCTTATCTACAAAAAGATATCCTTGTTGGCCTTGTTACACATTTTGGGAGGTTTAACTGTACTGGGTAGCCCCGCTTAGTAGCACGGGCAGTTACACACATGTCGAATTTCGAAATGCATGTAAAAATTAAATTGAATACTTTATATTCTGCTCAACACGATCGCATGGGTCTAAGCCTTGCTGCTTGCTGTTTGTTATTGTAGCTGATCGTGGTCATGCCTTTAGAGAGTGCAACGTGAGAGAGAGACTCTCTCTTTCTCTCTCTCTCTCTCTTTCTTTCTCTCTTTATATCTCTCTTTCTCCATCGCTTTGTCTCTCTCGCTCACTCACACACATATACATTTTCATTAATATACAGATAATGACAGTTAATCACAAGACTTCTTATGAAGTTTAATGGCATGTTGATCTGTATGTTTCAGCAGAAGAGAGGGTTTTTCCATTTTTTTTTCAAAATATCTTTCTTCTTCGACTTTGTTGTGCAAAGCCCCCACCGACTATTTACTTTCTCGCGCGAAGACCCGTACGTACGCCCGTCAGCCGTGGCCGCGAGGCGGGGACGCTGCTGATAGGCCATGGCCGCAACGGGCTGTCGCGCCACGTGCAGACGGACACGCAGGCTTACGGGCTTCCCTCCACCATTGCCTCCCCCAACGGGGTAGTGTGGAGCATTCCCGGCATGTGTACTGATGTAAAGCAAGTAAGTGTGAATGTGGAAGGGGAGTGGAGTCAAGCAAAAGGAAAGATCGCGCGCGGACCGTGGCCCGTTTGTTACGGTACAGTTCCGCCATTTACCTGCTCCGGCATTCGCCTGGGTCAGAGAAGACACGGAAAACTATCGATTAGCGCAGTCACTAGAATTCTTCTCGATACAGTGGTTGACAATGGTCAGCGAAGTGTCGAGCAAGTGTCTAAAAATCGCCACCGTTGAAACTATCAAACTAGAGCACTTGAATCTCTCAGTCAACAATACTGCTGAGGCAACACTGCTTTCGCTGAGTTATCGCAGTCGGTACTATGTGGATTAATCATTTGCTTCAGCCAATATGAATGTCCACCTGCGAGATCTGACATTCCATGCAGCTATTGTGGATGATAAATGGGTTCAAGGAAGTTTTAACGCTCTTCATTCATTTCCTTTGCCTCTGAATCCAGGATCTTCTGTGTGATAATTCCCATTCTTACCTTCATTCACAATTCAAATTCCTGTACCATCGAACACGAGGGTAAGTGGCTCTGCATTAAGGGGTCTGAGTGATTTTGAAACTCTCTCTCCCACTGTCTCCTTTATATATTTTTGTGTCTTCAGGTTATTTGGGTAATTTTGTAAATTGTACCTAAAAATTCGTTGCCTCGTCTCGCAGAATATGTGAAATATCCAACTAACACCGGGTATGAGTTGAGGTAATTTTTCGATACGCCTTGTTCTCAATATGACAAGCCCGGCCGCATCCCTTGAAGAGCCGTGCAGCCGCCAAGCACTCGCGCGTTCTGCGCCTGCTGCGCAGCGGCGGGAGGCCCGTGGGCCCGCGCGCTCCCCAGTCGTGCGGCCGACTGCACCCGGCAGCGGCAGCGGCGGCCGCGATAGTGAATGTGCTTAAGGAGACACCGCTGGTTTTTGCGGGAATCCCCATTATTTCCCCTTTCGTTTTTTTCCCGCGAACCCTCCTGCTCTTCGCGGCGCCCCTTCCTCGTTGCCTTTCCCTTCCGCCCTTCCTTCCTTCCTTCCTTCCGGCGGGCACAGCGCCCTGTTCGGCCCTTTTCTTCCGCGGTTCCCTCGCGCGTATCTCGGGAGCGCCGGGCGCCCCCGCCGCCTCATTCTCCGTCTGATTTGGGTCCGGAGCTCGTTGCGCCGTTGTTTTATTCTGCGTGGTATCCGAGTAATTCCGGGGGATTAGAGGAGCGGCGGCGTAGACTGCTCGGGGCTCCGGGCGCGCCCATCCCTTCGCCCCCGCCCCCACCCCCCCGCACCCCCCGCTCCCCCCGCCCCCCCGCGGCCCTCGCCGCGTCCTCTTGCTTCTGCTTCTCTCCTCGCGCTGCCGGAGCGCCTCCCGCTCTCCCGTCTCCGGTCCCCGCCCCCGCCCCGCCCCCACCCCACCCCTCCCCGTCCCCTCCCCTGCGCGCGCGGCCCCGGCTCTTCCCCGAGTCTTAAACTGGCGGAATGGAGAGGACAAACTAATTAAAACGAGCCGTCCAGATTTGCGAGTACACGCAGAGGCGCGCCCAACTGAGCCCCGGCCGCCGCCGCCGCCGCCGCCGCCGCCGCCGCCGCCGCCGCCGCCGCCGCCGCCGCCGAGGGCTGGGCGAGCGGGCGAGTGGGCGGCCGAACGGGCCGCGCTGCAGAGGAGCGCAAGAGTGAGAAGGCGAGGGCGAGTAACGCGGAAGAAGTGGATGAAAACAAACGACGCGACTGAGTGGGCGGTTAGACAGGCAAGGGCACGAAAAACCGTAAGAGGTGGCGTGTAAGACGAAAAAATAGAATCATGATAAGGCAGGAGGCTACGAGAAGGGAGAGGTCGACCAGAACAATGTGAGTGAACGCGTTAGTGAGTACGAGGGGGGGGGAGGGATTGGCCGAGTGTCAGCAGGAATTTTGGTGGAGTTCTCAGAACGTCCTTGAGCAATCTCCGCCATGCAATCACTGGAGGTTCATCACCGCAGACAGACTTTCTTCTCCAGAAAGCAGCCCCAATAGAACACCGCCGAGTCGTGTTGTATAGAGAGTCTGCTATAAATTGAAGCAACAATCACTGTTCAACTATCTTGTGGAAAAGGAGAGGAAAATCAGTTCGTCCCGAGCAATAAACTACTTTTAAGGGAAAATAATGGCTTTTGTTCCCTGGAAGAAGTGAAAGCACAATGAGATGCTGCGGCCGACCGTCAGCCGAAGAGTCTCATGGAGCGGAGGCCGCGAGGCGAGCGTGCGGCCGTGCGGTCGGCGGCGCCGGCGCCAAAGGGGTTGGGGGCGGTGCGGGGGCGGGGAGGTGGCAGGAAGCGCCGGGGGCTGCAGGGCGCTATCTGGGCCGGGCACGCGTACGCCCCGCCGCCCGCACCGCCGCCCCGCCGCGGTCGCCTGCTGGCCGCTGTCACCGGCGGCTTACGGCTAACTAAACACTCGGCCGGCTGATAGCGGCGTTAATCCCAGGTATCGGCCGCCGCCGCCGCCAGCGCCGCCGCCGCCCGCGCGCACGCAAAATGGCCGCCGCTGCCCGCCCAAGTCAGAGCGCTCCCCGACCCCCGCGCCCGCCAACGTGCGTCAACTCGACGAAGAGGACAGTCTTGCTTTTCAACTTTCCAGGAGGAGAAATGCAATATTTTCCACGACGTTCACTTTTTCTGAAGAGTAATGCTGTAATGACTTGTAATTTAAATATATATTTTTGGCTTTACAATGCACTAATGTTATAGAATCTATTTGTCACTGCAATAAATTTATTTATTTATTTGTCAAAAAAAAGTAAAAACTGTATATGACGTGTGGGCAAAGAAAGTTATCTGCGCACGTTTTCTTGAGAGCCAGAATAAAAATAAATAAAAAAACAACGAAAAAATGAATTTACAAAATAATTATTATAGAAAAATAAAATATTTGAGAAATGTTTTGTCCCGAGTTATAGAAAATCAATTTCAACGGTAAATGAACTACAAGCAAAAGGAGTGCTCAACAAAACGTGCGCACAGTGAAGCTACATTTACGTCCAGAAGCAAAACAAGGGGCCATCTCAGCATTTGCTCAATGGCTCAGAGAAACTGGACAAAAACCTGATCGACATGGGGGTCATTGACCCGGAAGCTGAAGTACATTACTTGTTACAGGCTTATTAAATATTTGTTTTAAATGTATACAATGCAAACGTAAACTAATTCATTATATATCTTTGTTTTGTTACATTAAACATTATTTTTCTATATCACGATCAGTATAGTCTCTAATTGTATAGAAAGAGTTTTGCAGCAGAAAAGATTTTACTTTAAACTTAAATTTGTGTACCGACTTTAATTGTTTTATGTCATCTGGCAATGCGTTGTAAAGTAACGTACATGTATTGTATGTTGATTTCTTGTACTGAGCTGTTGATACTGACACTTGATGCACGTGATTTCTACGGCGTGTGTTGTAATTATAAATATCAATATTGCATGAAAATATGTTTCCTCCGTTAAGTAGGTCATTTTTGACAAATATTACAGATTCGTAAATAAATAGACAAGGCAATGGTAGGATTCCCAGCTCAATGAAAAGAGGCTTGCAGGAATCACGTGGAAGGCATTTTTTCATTATTCGAATAATTTTCTTTTGCAATCTGAAGGTCTGAATACTACAGGATGAGCTTCCCCAGAATATTATGCCATCTCTCAGTCGGGAATGCACATTTGCAAAATAAACGCAACGAGCTGTATGAAGGCTGACAGAATTTGAAAGAATTCTGAATGCGTAGCATAATGAACTTAATTTAGTGTTTGATTCTATTATATGTACATTCCATTTGAGGTTTGATTGAATTGGAAGACCTAAAAATTTTGTTGCCTCAACATCAGCTAATTGCATATTGTTCATTTTCAATGTTACATGCGATTTCCGATTTGAGATGCAAAAATGCATTGAAACAGTTTTTCTTTCGCTAACAATTAATTTGTTATTATTAAACCAATTTGAAACTTCTGAAATTGATTCACCCGTCGAATGTTTACTTTACATTTCTGGACGCAATGAGAGGTATTGTCTCTACAACGTTTTGTAATGAAGGCAGGGGTTGATCATACAGATCTACGTCGCTAAAGTCCACTGATATTTACTTGACTTTTGTAGTATTAATATGAACGTCTTTTTAACATATTCTCGTGCTTATTTTTAAACTGCAGCATGTACGTTTAGATTTTTTTAAAAATTTTTATCTTGGATACTGTCAAACTTGTTTACATTAAAATGCATTTCAACTAATGCATTGTTTTTAATAACTAAAATTTCTGTCTTTAAAAATGGGATAAAAACTGGAAAGTACGTTTAGACTTTGAGTGAAAGGAAAGCAGCATCGCAATGAAAAAGTATTTGATGACAATACTCGGATACTTACGTTGTCAAAATTGAAAAAACCTGACTACCGAAGGAAAATAAATAGCAAATATATCAAGGCAAGATAGAAATATTGAGTGGAATTACGATTATTACAAGACGCCTAACATTCTTAGTCAAGTTTAAAACAAAAACCTGAGCGAATTTAAGCGCAGTAAATACAATTACCATATTTAATTTGCTCAGTAATAAAATATTACTGGTTTGGTCCTCAAGTACTGTCAAGTCCAAAAATTTAACGTGAAAAAGGGAAAAAAAAAATCAGTTGGTAGTACGTTTTATGTGGTGGAGTATCCCCTAAGGAAGTAAATAACGTACGCGTGCTAAAGAAATGTAATAAAGGAAGTTTGGCTTGAGTGCATCGCAGCCGCTGTGCGTAAGCGGTCGCTAACAAGCTCGTTCAGCCGGCAGCGCAGCGGGCGCTCAGGAGCCGAGCGGTCGGCGCGGCGGCGGTGGCGGTGGCGGGCGCGGCGCCCGCGGATCGATCGGGGGCGGCGGCGCCGTAGATTAGCAGCCCAGATGGCCCACGGGGCGAAGGAGCCGCCCCCGCGCCCCCGCCCCGCACCGCACCGCCCCGCCCACGCACCCACGCCTAGCGGCGGCGCTGCGCTCAATGGACCCCCCAGCACTTCAGTGGAGACTTTAGGGAATGATTTACGATAACAGTAATAATAATAATAATAATAATATTCAAATGGTAATAATGATGATAATAAAATCCATCATCATCATCATCCAAACACATGCCCCAAGTGGTACGAACACTCACCAAAACCGGTCACGTCTGTTGGATTGTGTACGATATTATATGACCAACAAATTCAAACTGATCGCACGATAGCGGCAAACAAACCGGATATAGTTATCTGGGATTTGGAGAAAAAACGGACACTATTTGAAACGAATGGACAGAGCACACATCAAAAGAGATCAATCGTTCACGTGGCATAAAAGGGGAAGAATGAAGTCACAATCGGAAGCACTTGTAATAGCTACCCAAGATCAGGTCTTGAGAACACATTCTCAAAATTTCCCAAGACGATAAATGCCGCATTTGTCAGGAACACGTAGAAACCATTGATCATATTATCTCGGCTTGTCCAATTCTACCAAAGACAGAGTATTTGAAGACAGGGTAGTTACCTCCACTGGCAGATCTGTACCGCCCTCGCAGTTCCAAACACATGCCCCAAGTGGTACGAACACTCACCAAAAACCGGTGCCGTCTGTTGGACTGTGTACGATATTATAAGACCAACAAATTCAAACTGATCGCACGATAGCGGCAAACAAACCGGATATAGTCATCCGGGATTTGGAGAACAAATCGTGTTTACTGGTCGATGTTGCTGTACCTTGCGATCAACACGTCGTAACCAAGGAGGCAGAGAAACGTCTTAAATACAAGAGTTTGGAAATCGAGATCAGCCGAATGTGGGGCGTAAAAGCACAGGTCGTACCGATAGTTATCGGAGCTCTGGGTTTTGTTCCGCAAAATTTGTGTACGAACTTGTCTAAACTCCCAGTTGATTCAAAAGACTGGGAAGTGCAAGAAATCGCTTTATTTGGAACAGCCCACATTTTGCGCAAAGTATTGTAGAGGCACCGACAGTCCTTAGATCTGCTCCTTAAGTAGCTGGTTCGAATCTCGAGTAGATTTTATATTCAGCCGACTTATAACATCTCTAGTCGTGATGTAGTGGAATAATAATAATAATAATAATAATAATAATAATAATAATAACTCCACCTAGGGAGTACACGACCTTGCAGTTGGTGGTGGAGCTTGAGTACCCCCATGAGCCTTAAAGCTATGTCAGTGGTAGCCTAGCTACCGGTGGGGCCTCCCTTGCTGAATGGGTTGAAGGTGAGGGGTCAGACGAAGAAGTACTCCATTTTGAGGAGAGTGGGAAGTAAGTAGAGAGGGAAGGGTCATGAACCTTTGGACTTCCTGTTGTCGGCCCATAGAGGGTACAGGAGAGAAACTGGTTTGGCACACCAGACCACTGATTAGAGTGGAGGCCCGAACCTTGCATTAGCCAGCGAAGGAGGCTGCCTTCAGCAGTCAGTGAAAATCCCGTAGGGTTTAGTAATGCCGACTGGCGATCGGAGGGACCCCTTGCTGGGCCCTGCGGGGGGATGCCCCGAGGCCACTGTGGGTCGCAGTAACGGATGGCAGGAAACAACCCGAGGGTTAAGTGTGATCTGTGAACTCGAACTTGCGTCCTGCGAATCTTCAATTCAAACCAATGAGCAAAATGGATAGAACAAGCAATGTAATGAATCTTAACGTGCCTTGTTCTGCCAATGTCCCATACCTGCTCAGAAACCGACCTAATGTCACCTTGTCGACGTCTGGCCATCCCACGGATGCTAGTCCCAGGGACCCAGAGCCGGCAGTAGCTCGAAGCCATCGTCAGAGATGGACCCGGGATGAATTAAAGGAGGTGATGTGGTGCTTTTACTACGCAAAAGCGAAAAATGGGGGCTCTGAAATAGAAGTTTTCAAGGTATGGAGAGAGCGGAACCCAGATATGAGACCTACCCTAGACTCAAAGAAGCTTGCCAGTCAACGACGATACATACTCAGCAGTGGAAAATTCACAGCAGAACAACTTGCTGACATTGAGAGAAATGCGGAATATGTACTTCGCTCGAACAATCCACATGACGAACATGTAGAACTTGAAAATGATGATCCCGTGGAAGGTTCATCGCTTTCCAGTGAAACACACGTCAGTGGTGAAAACTCATCTGGCAATGAATTACACGATAAGGACATGATGCGAAATCTCCTTCGGCGCGAGATAGAAAGAGTTACTCAACTTCCGTTTGAATCTCGCGAACCGTTGAGGAGAATATACGAAAATGCCAAAGCTAAAAGAGTGATAGAAAACAGTGAATTCTGTCTTAAATGAGGTGGTGGAGACCCCAGGCAGAGATCTAGATATTACTGAAATCAATCACATCATATATGCAACTGGACATCTAGTATCTCAGATAATTTTGGGGCCAGCCAAGAACACCGACGGCCGACAGCAAAACAGAGTAAACAGCTCTGTACCCCCATGGATGAACAGAATTGAGAAACGGATAGCCGACACCCGGCGCGAAATATCACTCTTAGCTGAGGCATCTTCTAAATCAACGCACACCTCTAAAGTTCAACGAAAATATTCAATGTTGAACAAAAAATACCAAATTGAAAATGACACCAGCAGGCTAATGGTAGTTGAGAAGCTAAAAGAGAAAATTCAAGCATGGCTCAACGAATAAGAAGGTACAAACGTAGAATAGATTTCCGTGTACAGAACCGGTTGTTTGAAACAGACGCGAAGAGATTCTATCGCAATCTGACTCAAAAACCGAATGGCAAAGCTGTTACTCCTTCAAAAGATGACGTCGAAGCATTTTGGGCAGGAATCTGGGAAGAGAGCAGATCCTACAACAAAGACGCATCTTGGCTTCAATCTGAAGTTGATGCTGCCGATGAACTTGTAGAAACAGTGGAAGATGTTCACCAATTCTCGGAAGAGGACCTCTTCCAAGCAATTAAGAACATGGGAAACTGGAAGTCCCCCGGGATTGATAAGATCCAGATTATTGGATTAAGAAATTAACAGCAATACATTCTCATCTAGCAAAGGCTGTTAATAAAATTTTTGAAAACCCAAAGGAAATCCCGGAATGGCTCACACGCGGCATCACGTATTTGCTACCCAAAGCGGGAGACAGCTCTTTGGCGAAGAACTACAGGCCAATTACTTGTCTGCCAGTACTGTACAAAGTTATAACTTCAGCCATAGCTGACAAAATGTATAGACATCTAGATAAGAATCATCTAATGCCAGCTGAACAAAAAGGATGTCGTAAAGGCTCTTATGGGTGTAAGGAAATCTTGCTACTGAATAAAGTCATCTTGAATGATGTAAAGAAACGCAAACGTAATTTGAGCATGGCTTGGATTGACTACCGAAAGGCCTTTGATAGTGTACCACACGATTGGATTTTGAAGACTCTGGAGATCTATCGATTTCATCCTAGACTTGTTGAGTTTTGCAAGGCTAGTATGAAGTCGTGGAGTACCAGGTTACTAATCCACAGCGGAAAGGAAGCAGTAGAAACCAGAAGTATTCAGATTAACAGGGGTATTTTCAAGGAGATTCACTATCCCCTCTGCTGTTTTGCATTAGTTGATCCCACTATCGAGACAGTTGTCGCAAGCTGACTTTGGTTTTAAGCTCCATGGTGATGAAAGGCCAGTATCACATTTGTTTTACATGGATGATCTGAAAGTGTTTGCCAAGAATGAAGCGATTCTCTCCCAAATGCTGTCTGTCGTGAATGACTTTAGCAATGACATCTGCATGAAGTTTGGTCTTGACAAGTGTGCAAAAATCAATTTAAAAAGAGGGAAACTCACAACGTCTGAGAACATTGAAATTGATACGCACACTGTGATTCAAGATCTTGAGCCAGGTAAAACTTACAAATATCTGGGCATCGAAGAATGTGAAACCATCTCGAATGACAGAATGAAAGAGAGAATTCGTAGGGAGTATTATAGAAGAGTGAGACTGGTCCTGCAGTCCGCTCTGAATTCCAGGAATAAAATATCTGCAATAGGTAGTTTGGCGGTACCTGTAGCCGAATACAGTTTTGGACTAGTGGACTGGACTGAGCAAGAAATTCGCACCATGGATCGAAAAACCAGAAAACTGCTGACCAATGCATCATGTTTCCCACCCTCGAGCTGATATACATAGACTTTATGTGACACGTAAGGAAGGAGGAAGAGGCCTCAGACAAATTGAGGCCTCCTGGCACAACGCAATAGTCGGGTTGGGTAAGTATGTAGTCAGCCATCAAGACGACCCTCTAATGAGGCAGGTCATAAAATCTGACCGAAGAATGGGAAACAGAGGCATTGTTAGTGTAGCAAGAAACATTGCGAAGAAAACTAGGCAAGACACGTCGAATAACACAGACACTGAACTTCTGATGCTGCTAAACATGAAATGTGAGACACAAAAAATGTTAAAGAAATCGTGGAGAGACAAACCACTCCACGGTCAATACCTAAAAAGAATGGACAAGGTGCAGATCAATAAAGATCAATCATTTATGTGGCTTAAAAGGGGAAGGATGAAGCCAGAATCGGAAGCACTTGTAATAGCTGCCCAAGATCAGGGCCTTGAGAACACGACATTATGATAAAGCGGTTCTCAAAATTTCCCAAGATGACAAATGCCGCATTTGCCTGGAGCAAGTAGAAACCATTGATCATATTGTCTCAGCTTGTCCAATCCTAGCAAAGACCGAATACCTTAAAAGACATGACAGGGTGTGTAGCTACCTCCACTGGCAGATCTGTACCGCCCTCGAAGTTCCAAACACATGCCCCAAGTGGTACGAACACTCACCGAAACCGGTGACGTCTGTTGGATTGTGTACGATATTGTACGACCAACAAATTCAAACTGATCGCACGATAGCGGCAAACAAACCGGATATAGTTATCCGGGATTTGGCCAAAAAATCGTGTTTACTTATCGATGTTGCTGTACCTTGCGATCAAAACGTCGTTACCAAGGAGGCAGAGAAACGTCTTAAATACAAGAGTTTGGAAATCGAGATCAGCCGAATGTGGGGCGTAAAAGCACAGGTCGTCCCGATAGTTATCGGAGCTCTGGGATTTGTTCCGCAAAATTTGAGTAAGAACTTGTCTAAACTCCCAGGTAATTCAAAAGACTGGGAAGTGCAAGAAATTGCTTTATTTGGAACAGCCCACATTTTGCGTAAAGTATTGTAGAGGCACTGATAGTCACCGAATCTGCTCCTTAGGTAGCTGGTTGCAACCTGGAGTAGATTTTATATTCAGCCAGACTCATAAGATCTTTAGTCGTGATGTAATGGAATAATAATAATAATAATAATAATAATAATAATAACAAGAACAACAATAACAGATTCGGCTAGCCGAGTTTGGTAAGGCAGTTGTGCCGTGGCGGTCTTGGACCGAAGGATCACGGGTTCGACTCTCGCCTCGGGCATAGCTGTGCTCGTGTGTGTATGTCTGTGATTGTCAATTTCATCATTCATCATCATTATCATTTTACCCTCATCCCATCAGGGCAAATGCCTTGCCTTCCGTATTCAGGATTCGTTCCACCCGGCATATTAGTTCAGACTTTGAACTTGAAGAGACCTCTTCCGAACATTTACCTTAACAAGTCCTATTTGCATCCCCCAGATGCCCACTTACCACTTTACCTCATTATCCTGCGCCTGTTCGTTGGGAACTGCCTCCCACTTCCGCATCGCCGGTCTTCCCCTCTCGCAGCGTGCCTAAGTGGCGTGCAACGAGCGTCGATATTGACTGGCACGGGCCGCGTCGGCGCTCCCTCGCCTCCCTCCGCCTCCGCCTTCGCCTTCGCCCCTCCCCATTGGCTCCCCACCCGCGCGCGCGCCCGCGCGCCCGGCCCTGCACTTGCACTTTAATCTCGTTTCCTTCCGCGCGCAGTAATGAAAACTCACGTCTTGTAAGCGGAATTCGGCGTGACGGGCGCGTGATGATTGGTAATCACATAAATATCCCATTAGAGCGCGCGAGGAGCGGGGGCGGGAGGGAGGGCGGGGGCGGGGGCGGGGTCGCTCGCCGCGCGGCCCGGATTAGCCTCAGCGCCTCTCCGGCGCGCCGCCATTGTAATGCGGAGGATGCGGGGAGCGGCACGTGACCCGGCGAGGGGGCGCCTCGGTGCCACGCGGCGGTGCCACCAGTGGTGGAGGCGAGGGGGGGGGTGGCAGCGACAGTGACGACGCCTACAGGGTGCATTCGGGGCTGGGGCTGGGGCTGGCAGGGTGGCGGCGGCGATGGTAGCGGAGGTTGGGAGGAGGCGGTGGGGTTGGCAGCAGTGACAGTGAGACGCCAACAGGGTGCGTTTTTGGGGGCTGGTGGCACGGTGGCGGTGAGGATGGCAGCGTGGGTTGCGGGCGGGAGGGGTTGTGGCGGCGGCGGCTGCGGACGGTTCGTCCACGAGCAGAAATAGCGAGGGGTGACGCGGCCGGGGCGGCGGGCGAGGGCGGAGGAGGGCGGTCTGGCGAAGCGAGGAAGGAGGCGGCGGGGGCGGGCGGGCGCCGTGGCGTGGACGCGGCGCTATCAATAACAAGGTCACGTTGTATGCGCGCGTACGACGCTGTAGCCGCCCTCGCCGCCCGCCCCCGCCCCCCCCCGCCGCCCCCGACGCGGCGGACCTGCGCTGAAACGTGAACAGGGAACGAGGCCTCAGTCAAGCGCAGAGGGAGGTCGCTCCGTCTCCCCGAAAAGTGGAGGAAAATGTGGATTCCCAAAGCCTGCACGCGATGCAAGAATCTCGTCTTGTTTTATTTTTATTTTGAACGTAAATGTTTAATCAAAAATGTTTGTGAGTAATAGGGAAAAGTTGGAATGTAATGTATTTTTCTAGTGCCAGGTTCTCACTAGTTTTGCCTTTAAAATTCAAGTTAACGTTTAAACGTCTGAATTTTCTTATACATTCAGTTTGAGTGGAAAGACAGAATTGTGATTTTTCTACAAACTAGCGTGCTGCACAAATGTCATTCACATTAATCGTAGTATGTATATTGTCTTAATTTGCTTAGTATGTATTAGAATGAATATGCAGTAAATGATGAGTAAAAATATCGCACTAACAGGACCTTACACTTAGGTTGAATAACGCAGTAAGTGTTATCACTCGCGGAACAAATTATTTAAGGGAAAATGTACATTAGAGACACCGCCGTTAGTCATTCAAATGTCATTTTCAATCTTCTTGTCACGTATTTAGTGAAATTCTCTTATAAAGGGTCTGAAATAACGTGGAGGAACCCATGATAATTATAAAATAGTAAACCAGGGACCCACCTTCCACTTCCAATTTCCATTTTCTTTCACGATTTAGAGATCCATGTTTTGATTGATTGATTAGTGATTTCGGGCGCATCAACTGCCAAGGTCATTAGCTGTGGCAGTGAACTCCCTCTGGATGGCGTCACCCACCGGCGTTGACCTGCCCGTCCACTTGCGAGTTTTCCACAACCAAGTATCTCCCCCACCGGGGCACGGTGCTCCAGCCGGCACAAGCTCTCGACTGGTCTCCCGGCATTTCTTGTAATATAGTGCCTGTGTAAGTGCGCATGAGGTCTGAGGATAGGATGAGGAAGAGAGAGGAAAGATCGCATGAGGTTCGTGGCCCATTTGTTAGGATACTGCTCCGGCATTCGGCTGCTGTTGAACGGGAAAACTACCGATCAGAGCAGCCGGCCGCTAGAATACACCTCCAGACAGCGACTGAATTCGATCTAGCTAGTGTCGAAAATCCTGCCACCGTAAGGTCTCGAACCCTTGGATCTCCCGGTCAGAGGCACCGCAATGACATCATTTGATTCCGTGAGCCACCTACGCCACCCTGAACCACCATCCATGTTTTAAACAAATATGCAACTACCCACGATTTTTTTTTTCTGTTTTCGTATTAAATCTAACCTTTCTTTACATCTCTTACAGCACTCTTACCATATACATATCTTCTTTCTGTCAGTTGATTGTAGAAAGATTGTAATTTCTCCCAAATACTTTTTATATAATTACGTTTTGGCAATAATTCAGTCGCCATTTTATATTTGAACTCTCAATAGCGGTTCGAGCTTAATAATATTCAGTAAAAAGAGTTAATGTTCTTCCACACTAATATACTGAAATAAAAACGTAAGAGAGAGAAAATAGCATAACTAGTTATCCGTAGAAACACGTATAGTAACACTCATGAAGATACTGTGTATTCAGTTCCCATATTCTAATATTTAGTATATTTAGTAATAAAAAGGAATTCCTTTGAACATCAAAACCGTTCATTTTTCTTTCTTTCTTTCTTTACGTTTTACAATATTTTACAATATCATAATTTAATAATTTTTCTCCTACTTTTCAGAATAAGTTCTCATTTCTTTTGAGGTGAATGCAAGACAGAAAAATTCAAAATGAAAATAGATGAAGAAAGCATGATTAACATCTAATATTACTACCGTTATAAAACTTGTTACTACCACTGTATCATACTTTGAAGGTTTTTATTGCTTCTTTCTTCAAGAAACTCTCCATTAAAAATAAATACCATAATTACCACATATTTCGTCACGATTTCCTTGTCAGTCCCGCCAGTGGAGGATCCATGGGGGCCAGAGTTTGGGGGGTGGGAAATATGGGCGAGGCGTTGTTTTCCTTTTTTACGTTCCGTTATTTGACAAAATTGATTAAAAAATTATTTAGTTATAATTACATAATTATTTAAAAAATAATATTGTTTAGTATCAAATATACAGTACAAAATAATCTCTACCAATAATAGTGAATTCAACATGTAATCCACAACGATTCCACAAAAAGGAGTGTATGAGTAGACACGAAATATATATAGAGGCTCTTCTTCAGGATTTGACTCAGTGTCCTTGCAAACTTTGGTAAAGATTAATACAACACAAATGCGGAAAATAAATAGTTTAATAATATGCTATTAGATGCACCACGATAATTATTTTTCGCCTGTCGCTAAGAGACAGGTTCTTATTATATTCCGTCAGAGGCCAGCAGCGAAGCGGTAGAACAGTGTGGCTGATCTCCAAGAAAGGATGGCACGTCTACGTATTTTTTCACGCAGAATGTTTTTGTGCTGTTAATTTTGTTGTAAGTGTACTAAATGGCGCTGCAGCACAAGATCGCGCTTAATTTTTCTTCAATTTCCATTCAAATTCAGATCCACCTGGGCTTCATTGTTACGGGGCGTTGCTGTGTGAGGCAGGGCGAGGCCAAGGAGGACAGGATGAGCTGGCGGCGTAGGATGCAGAGAGGAGGGGGAGGGATGGAGAGAGAGAGGGAAACAGAGACTGACAAAGGGACCGACGGACAGAGACAGGGACAGAAAGAGGTAAGCTGAGAAACGCAGAGGGAGAGTGAGAAAGAGAGACAGACAGACAGACGGAGTCAGACAGAGAGAATGATGTTTTTCTTCTTTCACTAGGATTATACTTTTTTTTATTATTATTATTTTCCACAGTCCAGCATAATTGCTTTACAGGGATTGTTTTCATTCAAATCAACTCAAACCACAAAACTTACAAAAGTAAATAACCAACAAACGGTACAATTCAATAATCAAAGGAACAAGGGATAACATTCATATAATACATTCATTCTTTAATAAGTAGAATTAAGGGAAGCACAACAGGTTCCTCATTATTGAGGATTATACTTTGTTTTTTCTTTCTTGGATCACGGGGGGGGGGGTGTCAATAAAATTGAATATCTCACGGTATTTCGGGTCGTTCTCCGTTGTGCCGACAGGAATCGCATGATCGCCAGCACTGCTCGATACAGTCGCGATCATGCGACTCCCAGCAGCACAATCGAAAACGACACGAAATACCGTGACACATTCCATTTTATTGACACCCCCCCGTGCGCAAGTAAGAAAAACCGAAGTGTAGGTATGAAGAAAGCCCGGACAATGGCGGGTAGTTTGCTAGCATACTATACAATAACAAATGTTTATTATTTACCAAAAATCTCCCTCCCCCGAAATGATCGGGTGGATCTGAGCCAGCGTTGTCCTCTGCTCCCTCTCGCGTCGTCCTCGCAGCGACCTCCGCCCGCCCGCGCCAACGCGCGCCGCCCAGCACCCAATTTATTTAGACGCGGCGCCGTGATCCGCCTTGTCATTATCGTTTCAGGCCGAGCTCCCTCGAGAGCAGCCGCCGCCTCTCCTCTTTTTTCACAAAAGGCAACAAAAAACTGTTTGCCTCGTTTTTATTCCCATTAGATACATTTTTCATCCGCGCGCGGCTCTTGGCCGCCTCTGCCTTCGCCGCCGCCGCCGCCGCCGGTGCGTGTGCGTGCGAGGGCGTGTGCGTGTGCAGGTGCGTCGTCGTATTCGCACACGCGTGCGCGCGCGCCTACGCACGAGACGCAGCGCCGGCAATTTATTTCGCGCGGGCGGGCGAGCGCGGAGAGAGAGGGAGGCGGCGGGCGCACCCGCGAGGATTAGCGCTTCAGAGCTCCCTAATCCCGCGCTGCGAAGACTTTTCAAAATGAATTTGGTAATCGGCGCGGTAACGCGGGGAGACGCGGAGCGGCGCCGCGCCCGAGTAGTTCATTCCAGTTGCCCTCGCCGGCTCCAGCCCGGCCGCCTGCCCGCGCTGGCCGTGGCGCTGTACCTCTGCGCTTGAGGTGGTTATAGGCATCAACCGATGTCACTGCAGTCCCTCTGACCAGGATGTCCTGGGTTCGAGTTCGACGGGAGCAGGATTTTCGGCTCTGGCTTGTCAGCTAGGTCGAATTCAGTCGCTGTCTGGAGGAGAATTCTAGCGGACGGCTTATCTGATCAGTAGTTTCTCCGATCAATACCAGGCGAATGCTGGAGCAGTACCCTAACGAATAGGCCAAGGAGCGTGCGCGACCTTTCCTTCTTCTTTGCCCTATCCTCTCCTCTTACATATACACACACACACTAACATGCACTACTCTGCCACACATGCCGGGAGACCAGTCGGGAGAGTAGAGCTTGTCCCGGCTGGGGCGGTGCCCCGCTGGTGGGAGATACCTGGTTGGGGAAAGTCCACTGAGCCGGGTTCGAGTCTCGATGGCGGCAGGATGTTTGCCCTCGGCTAGCTGTCGAGTTCAGTGGCTATCTGGAGCTGCCGATCGATAGTTTGTTGGGTGGCTTCCCCGATCAATACCAGGCGAATGCTGAGCAGTATCCTAACAAACGGGGCGTGCGCCGCGCGATGTCTTTCCTCTTCCTTGTCCTTCCCTCACACAGTTACATGCACTGCACATAATTCGCTGCACATAATTGCACATAATTCGCTGCACATAATTCGCTGTAGTTTCATATTTCTCCCTGTCATATACCGAGAACAAACATTTGCATTATAATACAAAAGGCAATATTACTTGAACTGTATATAACCGTCATGTTCTTGCCGAATGCTCTTTAAATTTACGCGCTATCTTTCGAATTGCGCATTCTGATTGGGGAGCAATGACAGGGAATGAAATAAGCCATATGCTATTGTGGAAAGAAGAGTAGCAAAGTTTAGTGTAGTAAAATTATGGAGTTTGGAACTGACGAGGAAACGAGATGGATAAAGTTAAAACAGGGTTACAAAGTCAAGGATACGAAAGGAGAAAAGTAAAAGCAGAAGTAAGCGGAAAAGTGGCAAAAATGAGAAAAAAAAATATATCGAGAAATGGAGGTCCAACGGGAGGGGCGGTAGAAACGGAGCCATCTAAAGCTAGCAGCGCCCAGAAACCAATCTCAACCAAACTATATCCAAAATTTAGGCTAATTTTAGGCTAATTAAATGCTCTATTCCCGAATTTTAGGCTCCTCTGGATTTCCGAAAATCGTGGGCGCTGCTAGCTTTAGTCTAAAGCTAGCAGCGCCCACCCAGAATCTATCTCAAAATCAATTGTAAAATCTGAAACCCATCCCAAAATTTAAGAATAATTTTAGGCTCTTGGAAAAAAATTATCCCCGCCTTCAAATTCCAAAAATCAGGGCTGTACAAAACGAAACAAATAACATTGGTTCTTATGGGCGAATAAACATCAAAATCAAAAAACCTTAGGAAAAATCTGAAAACCCTCCCAAAAGTTAAGAATAATTTTAGGCTCTTGGAAAAAAATCATCCCCGCCTTCAAATTCCAAAATTCAGGGCTGTACAAAGCGAAACAATTAACATGGTTCTTACGGGTGAAATAACACCAAAATCAAAAAACCTTAGGAAAAATCTGAAACCCCTCCCAAAAGTTAAGAATAATTTTAGGCTCTTGGAAAAAAATCATCCCAGCCTTCATATTCCAAGATTCAGGGCTGTACAAAGCGAAACAATTAACATTGGTTCTTACGGGTGAAATAACACCAAAATCAAAAAACCTTAGGAAAAATCTGAAACCCCTCCCAAAAGTTAAGAATAATTTTAGGCTCTTGGAAAAAAATCAACCCCGCCTTCAAATTCTAAAAATCATGGCTGTACAAAGCGAAACAATTAACATTGGTTCTTACGGGTGAAATAACACCAAAATCAAAAAACCTTAGGAAAAATCTGAAACCCCTCCCAAAAGTAAGAATAATTTTAGGCTCTTGGAAAAAAATCATCCCAGCCTTCATATTCCAAGATTCAGGGCTGTACAAAGCGAAACAATTAACATTGGTTCTTACGGGTGAAATAACACCAAAATCAAAAACCTTAGGAAAAATCTGAAACCCCTCCCAAACGTTAAGAATAATTTTAGGCTCTTGGAAAAAAATCAACCCCGCCTTCAAAATCTAAAAATCAGGGCTGTACAAAGCGAAACAATTAACATTGATTCTTACGGGTGAAATAACACCAAAATCAAAAAACCTTAGGGAAAATCTGAAACCCCTCCCAAAAGTTAAGAATAATTTTAGGCTCTTGGAAAAAAATCAACCCCGCCTTCAAATTCTAAAAATCAGGGCTGTACAAAGCGAAACAATTAACATTGGTTCTTTCGGGTGAAATAACACCAAAATCAAAAAACCTTAGGAAAAATCTGAAACCCCTCCCAAAAGTTAAGAATAATTTTAGGCTCTTGGAGAAAAAGATCCCCGCCTTCAAATTCCAAAAATCAGGCTGTACAAAGCGAAACAATTAACATTGGTTCTTACGGGCGAATAAACACCAAAATCAAAAAACCTTATGAAAAATTCGAAACCCCTTCCAAAAGTTAAGAATAATTTTAGGCTCTTTGAAAAAAATCATCCCCGCCTTAAAATTCCAAAAATCAGGGCTTTACAAAGGGAAACAATTAACATTGGTTCTTACTGGTGAATAGGGTATGTTGTATTCCTAACGGGAATTTTCCATTTTTGGATAGGGAAGAGAGAAGGCCAAAATTATTTGTGGGTTTTAATAGAATTCTCTATAATGTGTGGAATATGAAGTTCAATTTTCAGGAGCTAAGTCGTTGTAGTTCAGGTGTTATAAGAACTCAAATATTGAATATCGAAAAAAAGTGGATGTGTTTCGATTAATATTCTATTTTTTTCAGTCAGAACGGTGCTAGCCCAAATTATTTGAGATTGGCATATTGATATGTAATGTATGAGCAATTGCTAATAAATTCCCCATTTGAATTAGTAAAGTAGTTCAGAGATTATTTTGTGAGAAATTAAAAATTAATCGAAAGGCATGTTGTAGTTCTCACGAGAATTTCCCATTTTTTCGAAAAGAAAGAGAGAAGCCCAAAATTATTTGTGGGTATAATACTATTTTCTATATTGTGTTGAATATGACGTTCAATTTTCGGAAACTAAGTCATTGTAGTTCAGGTGTTATAAGAACTCAAATATTGAATATCGAAAAAAGTTGGTGTGTTTTGATTAATGTTCTATTTTTTTCAGTCAGAACGGTGCTAGCCCAAAATTATTTGAGGTTAGCATATTAATAGGTAATAAATGGGCAATTGCTAACAAATTTTTAATTTGAATTAGTAAAGTATTTCAGCAATTTTTTGTGAGGAATGAAAAATTAGTAAAAAGGTATATTCTAGTTCTCACGAGAATTTTTCCATTTTTTTTGGAAAAGAAAGAGAGAAGCCAAAATCATTTGTTAGTATATCTGTATTCCGTATCATGTGTTGTATATGGCCTTCAATTTCCAGGAGCCAAATCGTTGTAATTCAGGTGTTATAAGAACGCAAATGTTGAATATCGAAAAAATTGGGTGTGTTTTGATGAATATTCCAAATTTTTCCAATAAGAACGGTGCTAGCCCAAAATTATTTGAGATTGGCATCTTGATAGGTAATGCATGAACAATTGTGAATCAGTTCCTCATTTGAATTATTAAAGTATTTCAGAAATAATTTTGTGAGGAATGAAAAATAATTTAAAAGTTATACTGTATTTCTCACGAGAATTTTCCACTTTTTGGAAAAGAAAGAGAAGCCCAAAATTATTTGTGGGTATAATCGTATTCCTTAATATGTATTGTATGTCACACGCCAATGCCATGAGCCATATCCTAGTACTTCCGGTTTATAAGAACGGAAAATGTCGAATATCGAAAAAAAAATATGGACTGGTTTTGACTAATATCCCTTTTTTAATACGAACTAATATAGCCCAAAATTATTTGAGATTTGAATATTATTAGCTAATTTATGTGCAATTGTTAATAAATTCTTTATTTGAATTGGTACAGAATTTTGGGGTTTACTTTTTCAGAAGTGGAAACGTGGTGAAATGTATATTGTAGTTCTCACGCGAATTTTTCTTTCTTGGAGAAGAAACCGCGAAGTTCAAAATGATTCATGAGTATAGCCGTATTCTCTATCATGTGTTGTATATGGAACTTTATTGCCAGGAACGAAATCCTTGTAGTTCAGGTTTTATAAGATCGCAATATTGGATAGCAAAAACAAAAGTTATTCTATTGATTATTATTCCTTTATTTTTCAATAAGAACGTTTCTAGCCCGAAATTATTTGAGATTAGCAAATTGAGAAGCAATGTATGTGCAAATGTAAATAAATTCTCTTTTTGAGTTAGTAAAGTACTTTGGAGTTTATTTTGTGAGGAATGAGAAATTGGTCAAGAAGTATATTGTAGTTTTCACGAGAATTTTCCATTTTTTGGTAAACAAAGAGAGGAGCCTAAAATTTTTTCTGAGTACAGCCGTAATCCTTATCATGTATTTGAAAATGACATTATCAAACGCGAAATACCTGTAGTTAAGGTAACACAAATATTGAATATCGGAAAAAAGTTGGGACTGTTTTGATTAATATTCCTTTCATTTTTAATAAGAACGAATCTAGTCCAAAATTATTTGAAGTTGACATATTGATGGCCAATGTATGAGCAATTCTAAATAAATTCCTCTTCTGAATTAGTACAGTATTTTGGAGTTTATTTAGTGATAAACCAAAATATGATCAAAATTTATATAATAGTTTTTACACTAATTTTCCAATCTTTTTAAAAGAAAGTGAGTAGTCCAAAATTATTAGAGAGTACAGCCGTATTCCCTATTATGTGTTGTATATGACATTAAATTGCCCGGAACGAAATCCTTGTAGTTTAGGTTTTATAACAACACAAATATTGAATTTTGCAGGAAAATAGGGTGATTTGATTAATATTCAATTCTTTTCAAAAAGAATGCATCTACCCCAAAATGATATGCGTGTCGCGATTTTTTGCCATAATGTGCATGTTATTTGTAGAACATTGAATTGATTGAAGCGAAATACCTGTAGTATAGTTTTGAAAAAAAAACCAACAAATATTTGAGATCGGTACGTATTTCGGACAGTTTTTTTTTACTTTGCTTTTCTTTTTCATGAAAAACATGGCAATGCCCAAATTATTTCAAGATCGCATCTTATTTGTTGGTATGTGTTCAATTGTTAGTAAATTCCATATTTACATTTGTTAGTTAAGTTTGTTTTCTTCTTTTTTTTTTTTGGACGAATGAAAGATTGAGAAAAAATGTAGTTTGCCTTTTATACTAGGCATTATTCTTTTCCCATTTTTGGATTTCTCTATTATTGATTGTGATTTTAGAATTGTAGATGTATAGTTAAATAACTATTTTATCTTTTAATTTGTAGCTGCTTTTTGGAGAGAATTTTTCTTGTATGAAATATTTAATAAGTCCATATTGGATATTTACATAGGAATGAATTAAAGTAATTATTTCAATGCTTGATATTGATCCTGTCCGAATAAATGGTAAAACTCTCAACAAATACATTTTTTTTCTTTTTTAATGTTGGAAATACACGTGTACGGTATAATTCTCCCAGAATATATGTGAAGTTTCTCCGGATTTCCTAGTTTTGAGATAGTGAGATTCTAGCTTCTCCATCCTCGTTTTTGCTAAGTTGATTTCGGGGTGTTTTTTGATGACACTAAAGAACCCAAAATTATGGCCCAAGATTTTTTGAGTTGAGTTGCTATTGGGATGGTTTTAAATATTTGTTATCGTACGTAGGGGTGAGTTTCGAAATTTTGAAAAGGAACAAAAATTTCGCCCGTTTACGACCACACAAATATTTTCGAATTTTCAGTACGGGTGGGTGTTCAATTAACAACCCACAATTTTTAACCTTAATTTCGGAGATTGTAGGGTACCAAAATAATGTTTCTGTTGTCACTGAAGAGCCCAAAAATATCCCGAACTTATGGTGGGAGAAATTTTGAAATTTGAGAATTAGGAGTGGTTTTAATTTTTTGTTTTCGTATTTAGGGGTGTGTTTTGAAATTTTGAAAAGTGGCCCCCAGAAGCCCAAAATTCACTTGTTTTGACCGTGCAAAAAAATTTGAATTTTAAGTAAGTGGGGGTGCTAGCTTTACCGGCCAAAATTTGAAATCGTAATTTCAAGGTGTTGGGAGGTAGCCCAAAATTTTTAGAAGGGTGCTGAAATTAGCCCAAAATTATGGCGCAAGCATTTTTGAGTTTTGAGAAAGTGGGGGTGCTAGCTTTACCGACGTAGTGGCGCCTGCTATTACAAGCACACCGTCCAGACCTGGTCCCTGCCGAATACCGCCGTGTGTGAAAATAAATAAAACTGTGCCCGGCGGGGGCCGCCTCGGCCGCGGGCATCGTCTGGCGTAGGCCAATCCGCACCTAAAAACTCCCGCGCCACCACCAGGAGCCCCTCGATGCCCCTACACCCTGTCAAAGAAGATGGTGCAGTGATGGAGCAGTTAAAATGTAAATAGTGTAAATAGTAATCAGCGCACAAAAAGGACATGACAGTGACACCTGTGCTTAGTGTCAGGTCATTTCAGGATAAGAGAATTTCGAAGATAAAAGCAATAAGGAAACTACCACCATGTATAAAAATTGTTCTGTCGACAATAAACGCTACTTAAATACAGAGTAATATACGTAGTATAGGGAAAGTTATATAATGCTGCGGGGAAAATGACGAATTTTCGCCAGCAAAAAATTAGTTGTCTGGTCGTGATGACGAAAAACTGGATAAATCCAGTTGCTAAATTAAGAAAAAAAATCCCTTAACACGTGGTGTAGCCAGAACCCGTTTTTTGTTGGTCCTTGATTCCCAAAAACCAACTGAAAGGAAAACGTCCATCCGTCCGTCCCCGTCCGTCCGTCAACACTGCTAGCACCTAAACCGTAAGTACGATTTCTTCCAAAATGGATATTCCCCGCACGATCTGGTTTGAGTGAAAGCTTTGAGATTTGGAAAAAGATTCTATACAATTTTGGGGTACTATACATGAAGCTCCCCGGACGTTTTTAAACTTTTCTCAAAAACTGCTCCAAATTTTTCTTTAAATTTCTTGTAAGAACAGAGTAAAATGCACATATTATGGTGACATAGGTACGATGTTCACGGTAAACTCTAAATTTTCGAAAATTGCAAAATTTTGAATTTTATTCAACGTCTTCCTCCAACTACAAAATTGCAGATGGAGATTTTTCCTTCAAATGTATTTTTTTCTTCATAGTTAGTTCGTTCATAGTGAGTTGTGTTTATTCGCACGTAAGAACCAATGTTAATTGTTTCGCTTTGTACAGAACTGAATTTGGGAATTTGAAGGCGGGGATAATTTTTTTCCAAGACCCTAAAATTATTCTTAACTTTTGGGAGGGGTTTCATATTTTTCCTAAGGTTTTTTGATTTTGGTGTTATTTCACCCGTAAGAACCAATGTTAATTGTTTCGCTTTGTACAGCCCTGATTTTTAGAATTTGAAGGCGGGGTTGATTTTTTTCCAAGAGCCTAAAATTATTCTGAACTTTTGGGAGGGGTTTCAGATTTTTCCTAAGGTTTTTTGATTTTGGTGTTATTTCACCCATAAGAACCAATGTTAATTGTTTCGCTTTGTACAGCCCTGAATTTTGGAATATGAAGGCTGGGATGATTTTTTTCCAAGAGCCTAAAATTATTCTTAACTTTTGGGAGGGGTTTCAGATTTTTCCTAAGGTTTTTTGATTTTGGTGTTATTTCACCCGTAAGAACCAATGTTAATTGTTTCGCTTTGTACAGCCATGATTTTTAGAATTTGAAGGCGGGGTTGATTTTTTCCAAGAGCCTAAAATTATTCTTAACTTTTGGGAGGGGTTTCAGATTTTTCCTAAGGTTTTTTGATTTTGGTGTTATTTCACCCGTAAGAACCAATGTTAATTGTTTCGCTTTGTACAGCCCTGAATTTTGGAATTTGAAGGCGGGGATGATTTTTTTCCAAGAGCCTAAAATTATTCTTAACTTTTGGGAGGGTTTTCAGATTTTTCCTAAGGTTTTTTGATTTTGGTGTTATTTCACCCGTAAGAACCAATGTTAATTGTTTCGCTTTGTACAACCCTGATTTTTAGAATTTGAAGGCGGGGTTGATTTTTTCCAAGAGCCTAAAATTATTCTTAACTTTTGGGAAGGTTTTCAGATTTTTCCTAAGGTTTTTTGATTTTGGTGTTATTTCACCCGTAAGAACCAATGTTGATTGTTTCGCTTTGTACAGCCCTGATTTTTAGAATTTGAAGGCGGGGTGATTTTTTTCCAAGAGCCTAAAATTATTCTTAACTTTTGGGAGGGGTTTCAGATTTTTCCTAAGGTTTTTTGATTTTGGTGTTATTTCACCCATAAGAACCAATGTTAATTGTTTCGCTTTGTACAGCCCTGAATTTTGGAATATGAAGGCTGGGATGATTTTTTTCCAAGAGCCTAAAATTATTCTTAACTTTTGGGAGGGGTTTCAGATTTTTCCTAAGGTTTTTTGATTTTGGTGTTATTTCACCCATAAGAACCAATGTTAATTGTTTCGCTTTGTACAGCCATGATTTTTAGAATTTGAAGGCGGGGTTGATTTTTTTCCAAGAGCCTAAAATTATTCTTAACTTTTGGGAGGGGTTTCAGATTTTTCCTAAGGTTTTTTGATTTTGGTGTTATTTCACCCGTAAGAACCAATGTTAATTGTTTCGCTTTGTACAGCCCTGAATTTTGGAATTTGAAGGCGGGGATGATTTTTTTCCAAGAGCCTAAAATTATTCTTAACTTTTGGGAGGGTTTTCAGATTTTTCCTAAGGTTTTTTGATTTTGGTGTTATTTCACCCGTAAGAACCAATGTTAATTGTTTCGCTTTGTACAACCCTGATTTTTCGAATTTGAAGGCGGGGTTGATTTTTTTCCAAGAGCCTAAAATTATTCTTAACTTTTGGGAAGGTTTTCAGATTTTTGCTAAGGTTTTTTGATTTTGGTGTTATTTCACCCGTAAGAACCAATGTTAATTGTTTCGCTTTGTACAGCCCTGAATTTTGGAATTTGAAGGCGGGGATGATTTTTTTCCAAGAGCCTAAAATTATTCTTAACTTTTGGGAGGGTTTTCAGATTTTTCCTAAGGTTTTTTGATTTTGATGTTTATTCGCCCATAAGAACCAATGTTATTTGTTTCGTTTTGTACAGCCCTGATTTTTGGAATTTGAAGGCGGGGATAATTTTTTTCCAAGAGCCTAAAATTATTCTTAAATTTTGGGATGGGTTTCAGATTTTACAATTGATTTTGAGATAGATTCTGGGTGGGCGCTGCTAGCTTTAGACTAAAGCTAGCAGCGCCCACGATTTTCGGAAATCCAGAGGAGCCTAAAATTCGGGAATAGAGCATTTAATTAGCCTAAAATTAGCCTAAAATTTTGGATATAGTTTGGTTGAGATTGGTTTCTGGGCGCTGCTAGCTTTAGATGGCTCCGTTTCTACCGCCCCTCCCGTTGGACCTCCATTTCTCGATATATTTTTTTTTCTCATTTTGCCACTTTTCCGCTTACTTCTGCTTTTACTTTTCTCCTTTCGTATCCTTGACTTTGTAACCCTGTTTTAACTTTATCCATCTCGTTTTCCTCGTCAGTTCCAAACTCCATAATTTTACTACACTAAACTTTGCTACTCTTCTTTCCACAATAGCATATGGCTTATTTCATTCCCTGTCATTGCTCCCCAATCAGAATGCGCAATTCGAAAGATAGCGCGTAAATTTAAAGAGCATTCGGCAAGAACATGACGGTTATATACAGTTCAAGTAATATTGCCTTTTGTATTATAATGCAAATGTTTGTTCTCGGTATATGACAGGGAGAAATATGAAACTACAGCGAATTATACATATTAGATTTCGACACCAAGTATTATAATTGCTTGTATGGCTGATAATGTAATTCGCTTTGGTACGATGTAATCACAAATTTAGTGTTGTGCTAAACACAAAATTTTGATACTGAATTGTTTGATGATGACAGCAATAAACTATTATTTTATTAACTATGTTCAATTGAATAAGAGGTTCTCTCAAAGCAAAAACATATTGTTCTTGAAAAAGATCATGATTATTTTCTGTTCTAATTTCTGACAAGAGTGTAGAGTCGTTTACGACATCGTATAAAAATATAAAGCCCTTTGTATTCTATTTAACAATACCCACGATTATGTTATGATTGTCCGTAACATATCGTCACAGACGTTTGCTCGTTGATCTCTTTTATTCAGTTTCATAATGGGGAAAATGGTCACAAATGTGTTATTAAACATTACCCTTCTTGGAATTGCCACATATTCTATTTTTATGTCAATCTTGATGTGAGAGATTGCTCTCATGATTTTGTTTATTTTTCTATTATTTGGAGATTATAACATTCCTGGCGAACAATTAAATTGCAATTTTTTGTTAGAATTAAATAATATTTTTTCTTATATATAAGCATATATTGTAAAGTTATTGCTTTAAAATAATGCTTAAGAGTCACAATGAGCATGTTATTTTCTTTAAAAAAAATAGAAAATGAAAATACATACAGTGGTGGATACAAAGGTGGATATACAGCAGTGTACAGAACGTAAACACAACAGTGAAGTATGACCATGGTGACTTGAAATACTAGACATAATCCATTTAAACAAATGGGCATATAATTTTGAAGCATGGATCATTGTATTAGATGCCCAGGCATTCAATCTAAGCGCCGCGTCGTGCTACGTCAGACTTCTCCCCTCCCCGCAAAGCTTCCTACTCCCCGCTACTTGCACTTTCGGCGCTGCCGCGGGCTGACGATCGGCTCGCAAGTGCAGAATGCCCGCGGGAGCAGGCGTTGTGCAGGCCTGGCTTACGCATATGGTTGGACGCACGCTTTCTCTTTAGATACCTATGACAATTATATCCACCCAATGAGCGCGTGGTTGTCCGTGCTAAGTTTTCCTTATATTCGTCTTCTCACTTGTTTAATTCACTTCACATTTATTTAAGCCAACACTTCTCTCTGTTGCGGCTTCCTTCTCTGTCCCTCATGTTTCCCACTTATTTACCTCATCACTTTTTGCGGAAGGTTTCTTTTTCTAATAATTTCATCTTCCTCCTTTCGTGTCCTTTCCCCATCCCCTTCTTTATTTTGCATCCCGCATTTCGCCCTCCTACCTTCTTTTTTTTCCCTCTCGCTCCTGTGTAGCATCTCCGGCCCATTCTCATTTCCAGCGGTCCCCCCCCCCTCGCCCGGCCGGCGCGCGCCCCGCCAAGTGACCCGCGCTGGCTCAATCAAATATTCATCCGGCGCCTGGGGCGGCGCGAGGCTGCGCGAGGCGAGGCGGAGGGATTAGAGAGCGCTTCTGTTAACACGCGGATCGCTCATCTATTATTTTACGCTTTTTAAATATTTTTATCCGGCGCGCGCGCACCTCTGCCGGCTCCGCGCCGCCCCGCGCCGCCCCGCGCCGCCCCGCGCCGCCCCGCGCCGCGTCTCACGCGCGCCGTTGTTTGTTTCAGTCGGCCCGGCGCTCCGCGCCACCGACCGGCCAGCCAGGGGGCGGGGCGAGCGAAGACAGAGAGCGTACAGGGCTAGTAGAATTCCGTACTCAACTGAAATAATGTTTTTACGCTAGTAACTTAATGTTTTCACGCTAGTAAGAGTATTATTTTTCAGATAGTGCTGGATTTTAGTTTTCGCTTTCTTGTAGACTGGGCGGTTCTTTCCTCTTTCAGGACCTTTACAGAGCTAATACCGATAATATCTGTCTCAGTCTGACTCTTTCGATCTTTCTCTACATGTCACCCTCTCTCTCTCTCTCTCTCTCTACATGTCACCCTCTCTCTCTCTCTTCTTGTCTTTCTGTATTTCTCGCTGTCTGTCTCGCTCTGTCTCGCTGTATGCCTCGCTCTCTGTCTGTCTCACTCTCTGTCTCGCTGTTTGTCCCGCTCTGTTTGTCTCGCTCCTTGGCTCTCTCGCTCTACCTTAGTCAGTCTCGTTCTCCGTCTGTCTCGTTCTGCCACTCTCTGCATGTGTCCCTGTTTCTTTCTCTCTGTCTCCGCTTACGCAGTAGAGGGAAGAGTTATGCAATGCTGCCCGAAAAACTGCAAATTTTCCGCAGAAAAACTCTTATTACAGGGCCCTACTAACGAAAAAGTGGATAAATCCAGTATCTAAATTTAGGGAAAAAATCCATGTTTCGTGGTTCCTTAATACCGAAACATCGAATGACGGCAAAACGTCTGTCTGTGCATAACGCTAGCGGCTAATCCGTTCAGCTGATTTTCTCCAAAATTGTTATTCCCCAATCGATCTCGCTGATGTCGCGGCCTCTTGAACTTGAAATCGATATTTTAATTCTGGGGGTATTTTACATGAAGTTCCTGGGACATTTTCCAAATGTTCAAAAAAATGGCTCCATCGTTTTTGGTTAAATTTTGTTTTCGGATAGTGTGAAGGACGTTTACGAGAATAGGGCAGGTCTCATGTACGTTGAAAACTCTGATTTTTCGAAAATTGCGAAAATACAAATTTTTTTCGGCCTCTTCCTACAACTACAATTATGAAGATCAAGATTTTTTCCCTTAATGAAATCTGTTCCTTAATGATGGATTTTAAAATAAAGTCATGTATAATCTTTCGAAAATTTGAGTGTCTACTTTTCGCGTAATTTTGCGTGAAAGTACGGGCAAGAAAGTTCGTGCTGTTTCAGCTCCACTATTTTCATCCGTATCAATACTGTCGTGATGGCACATTCTGCCACATTAAAAAGGTTTTTCTCTTTTCCTTTTTGTTATATTCCAATAAGATCTGTAGCCCTAAATAAAGTTTTGCTTTATTTACTTGATATGCTTCACATATTACACATTGTTTTGTATTGAAAACCTAAAAAATTACATAACAATGCTATCAAAAGCATTGCAGTCTAATATAATTACTTACTTGTACTTTCCCTATTATTTGTATTCTTAACTTGTATTTGCTTTTCTTTATATGGTCTGTATAAATCCTGCCACCGAACGAAAGCTCATTAGCAGGAAATAATAATAATAATAATAATAATAATAATAATAATAATAATAATAATAATAATAATAATAATAATAATAACAGTATATAATTATTATTCTACAATTGTAAAGAAAACAATGATTAACACAGGTTCTTACAATTATTTCTATTTACGACACGGAGTATTTGCCTTGCGGATGAGAAGTGTGGATTTTCTCATACCAACTGGTTTTTATTGGGTCTTTTATTAGGAGTGCTTAAATGCATTTTGAAATTTTGATTTAATTCTAGGATTTGTTAGACTATTTATAATGAGATTGAAGGTGGTTTTGCTTGAGTATTGGTTTAGGTTGTTTACAAAATTATTGGAGAGTTTTGACAGGAATTCAGATAGTACCGGTATTTTAGTTCATAGTGAATTTGTTCGTCTGTACTGTGTCAGAGAGCTTTAATAGCCAGTCGAAGCAATTTGTTCTGAATTGTCTGAAGCTTTTAAAGTGTTTATTTGGAGGCTCCTACCCAAATTTTCATTTTCTGAAGTACTAACTTTTATAATGTCAGATTTATTATCGGAAGAATGCGTCAGTAAAACCTCTAGTGCAGCAATAATGTACGGAATTGAAAAGTTGATACTTGAAAGAAAAAAATTGGCTTTTTTAAGATACTTAGACAAGAAACGACCTCGATAGATTTTCACGTAGACGTAAAGTTGTACCTCATGAACTCTTCCTTCAAAAACATCTACAAACTGAACCACGAGTTCCTTATTTCTCCACGTCGCAGCTCGCAAAGCGCCCCCAACTTTATCAATAAACGCGAACGCGCTCGAAATTCTTCGCCCGCGCGACGCGGGCGAAGCTGCAACTATTAAACTCTCGTTGAAGCCCTTCGCTCCTGCGGGCGGTATCGGTAGATACAGTTTTCTCTTAGCGCAGAAATGTCTCTCAAAAAAACATGAACTCAGGGAGAACCACTGCCTTTAAACGTTGAGAACAGGTAGCACAGAGAAAGCTCGCTTTGTAAATTTCTTTGATCCCTAAAACAGCTTTTTGAGGCCTCATTAGGCAAACCCACTTCTGATGCTAATCTCTCTTAGCTCTTCTTAGCTTAGGAAGCTTTGCTGAAGTTCCTGACCTCATCAAAACGTTGCAGAACGTTTTGTTTTCCTAACACGTTGAGAGAAAATTTATGAAGCTTGTTGCCTTTCTTAGGGAGGCCTAAGAACTTCCCAGTGGATCCTTGATAATTGGATCTGAAATCTAAATGCGTTTGTATCTCTAATTTTAAACCATTACCCTTTGGGCAGAGATTGTTTCTGATATCAGCCTCTAGATTTCAAGGTATAACACAATAATCCATTAAGCAACTCATCTTGTGAATGTTGCCCTAAGTCGTTCAACTATGATTTCACCGCCATAAATTTTATATACGCCTACCGAAAATTCACGACAAGTGGTCCAGGAACAGGTTCGCTATTGATACTTACTACACACATTATCAAGAACCGTCTTATCGTCCTCGTCCACCAGTGGCCGAGTACTGGTTTTCTTTATCAACGTCCCAATCAAATTTATGGCCGCTCGAGATATGTTTGTTTCTCGTGTTCAGTCACACATTGTTTAAATACGATAAAATCGCGATAAATCTCGAAACTATCGCGAGAGTCGTAAATTAGAGGCGTCGGGGCCGCGTGGCGGCGGCGACGCCGCGACGCTCGGGTGCCCCGCGGCGCCGCTCCCGTCGAGGTCGCGACGCGACGCGACGCGACGCTGCTGATTACGTGCAGCGGAGAATGTTTGCTTCGCACTCCGTCAAACAAGTAGTTTTTTGTGCAATCACCGTCATCTCATCGATGTGTCCAACTAGGAAAAGATTACGTATTTTAGCTTGTTTTCTTCGTTGATTTAGCAAGAAATCTAACAGATCTCAAGGAACATTTATGGACTTTTTAGCTTAAGAGAACGAAATAATATTTAATATGTGGGACGTGGGGGTCTTAAGCCGAAAAAACTGATAATTCTTGTTTCTGTATGTAATATTGGAATATACCTTCATCCTTCACTTCGTAATACGTTGTCGTGAGTTTGACCTGTTCCGAATTTATAGAAAGATGTGGGCGCCAGGAACAGGTGACATAAACTAATACTAACTTTTCCCTATTTAATTCTGTCAAAATTATATGGGCATCCAGCTAGCTTGGGCCGATGGATTCGGATTACATGTATTCGCTATCGCTAAGATAGCCGATTACCTGATCTGCCGACTGTACAGCCTGGCGTGGAATCTGAAATATGGAAATTCTCTGCTTCCAACTAATTAGAAGCTTATGATTGACAAATGAACAGACTCTTTTCTTTTTCCAAAGAACAAAATTTAACAATTTATTCAATGTTAATTTTAACAGATTACTTAATGGCCATGACCCCTTTTAAAAGATATTATTTTAATATACTGCAGTATATGTTACCGTCTTGCCGACCCGCTCGTTCCGAAGACGCTTCTCACTTGGCCGATGAATCCGAGTCGCTCTTTTGTCTTCTGATCTTGCGCGGTTGCTGAAGTATCCAGTCCACACTGCATAAAATCTAGCTAAGTTCTTTCCGACGCTTTAGGTTTATAATCTTTCACACGAGTTAATAAATACTAATGTTCGAACTATCGTCCGGTGAACACCCAAAACTGCCCAAGTCCGCGGATGTACTCCGGCAAATAATTTCTAAGTCCGATGACGACTGTTACTTTTCGCACGAAAATGTATAAGTCTCACTTTCAACTACAAGGTCCGCACACTATTTGCACTCCACGAAACTCAAGAGCCGAGTTCACGACCTACACTCCACCACTCTGAGTCAGACAGTAACGATCTGCACTCAACGAAGCTCCAAGTCCGAATGAATGTTTTTCTGTATTTTGCAACCCTTGATGGGTCGGTAGCGTCTCACGTTCTATTTTTCCAAAACACGGCGGTAAACACCAGAAAGTCTAATTGCCCCCCGCCAACCCGCTCATTTCTTACAACCCCATGTAGCCGCGCCTTCGTCCGTCATACGTTTTTCGACCAATCACATATTCTTTATTATATCGATCTAGCCAGCGTTCCGGCACCTACGAGGCTTGCAGCTAGTTTATTTACCTGCCCTGCACCATAGCAACCCTCTGCGATGGCGTTACTAGGGCCGGATATCGCCATT
Source organism: Acheta domesticus (assembly GCA_031308135.1). Taxonomy (NCBI): domain Eukaryota; kingdom Metazoa; phylum Arthropoda; class Insecta; order Orthoptera; family Gryllidae; genus Acheta; species Acheta domesticus. The sequence continues at coordinate 17,025,992 of JAHLJT010009436.1, forward strand.
TTACAAGTCCATTTAGTCGCCCCGTATACAACTAATATTATGAATAAACCATGTCCCGTTCTGGTATATCACAACATAATACTTCCTCTAGCATCTTGTATAGTCAGAATCCATGTCATGTGGATCCTGATTCCGAAAAAATTGGTTTCGAGCAAATCCTTATCCGGCCGGCCGTCTATCCTTCCGTCTGTGATCAACACTTCTTTTGTTGTAGAGTTCACGATAAATAAAAGCACAATACGACAATAGCAAAGCCCCGTCTCGGTAGTTTAAAAAATTCACAGAATTTCTTCCCAGTGTTAATATACGATAATGTTTCTCGCTGCATGTAACGCTGTTCTTGATTGACGACTTTGTGTTGGAGTATTTGCTTTAAAAGAATAACATTTCGCACCTGATGAGCTCTTTAATGAATTTTGCAAGTGGTGGCTGAGATGTGTTAATATGGACAGAAATTGCAGTAACATATTACTATGTAACCGTTACTAATGCGAGAAACTACGTGCAGTAGTTTTAAAAATCGCAGTGCAGTGTAAAAAATACACGATGCATTCCCTATTTTCATAAACGTTAAAACCAAATTCATGAACCTAATATTATACATTTTATAATACCTATTAGTTATAATTATTGTGTATTTATATTTAAAGTAACGTTAAGTCCAGCAATATGAAAAACTGGAAAAGCAAGAGAGAAAATAATGATATATACTAGTTAGTTGGGATGTAAAGGAATGAAATAACAGGAAAAGAGATAAAAATTTCGCATTTTTTAATCATGAATCTTTACCAAAGTTTGGAATGTTTGAGTATTCTTATGCATATACTACTGAAAGTGAAAGCAAAGCTACTTAAATACTGCTAAGAGAAAGTAATTTAGGTGTTATATACATATTCTAGCTGACCCGGCAAACGTGGTTTTGCCATATAAATTATTCCCAGGATTATTTTCGTAGAAAAAATGACTAATTGTCAGTGTTTGAGGATGTGGTATACATGAGCTGAAGAGGCATGGAGCGCTGTGAACGATGATGGAATATAAAAATAACACAATACCAAACATTTATATTTTTAATTTATTGTAATTTATTTTTTGAAATGATATACATTGCTAATTATAATAATTTTACTAAAAAAACCACATCAATCCCCCAACGCAATAGAGTGTACAATATTTTTTGTTATCCCATCTTTAGCTAACACAAACTGGATGATATGCCCACTCGAGAACATGCCACGTATAATTCACCGTGTGAAAGACATGGTGCGCTAAAAAATAAGCCACAAACAGACATCGTTTGGTCTTGAGACTTATTGATAGTCATTGCAAATGCCAATCTTAACGGAAATTGAAGGCGTTTTAATTGAATTGGCACATCTGTGGGTATAACAGGGATCCGTGGCAGTAATATATTATCACCTCAAAATTTGCCATTTAAAATGATGGCTTCGACGTTTTTCATTACAGTCCTGCAAATTAATCATAAATTATTTAAAAATTACACCGAAAAAGAAAAATGATAATTGTAAAATTACGATTAACGCCCAAACAAAAAAAATAATCTCACTGTAGTGAATGAGAAACGGCTTATTGTGTGAGAGACCTCATCCCTACACCGTGCTGCTTATTGGGTCAGAAGCAATGTTGCCAGATGTCAAACGTCCGATTGCGAAATTTTAAGTTCGAATGTGCGGATTTCCTCTAATGAATGCAGATTTACTAATATAATTTAAAAATAGGGGAAACATCAATAATTCATATATCGATATCTGGCAACATTGGTCTGACGTGACGCCGGTAGGCGCCTTGCGGGGATGCTGGTCAAGTGATAATTACATCTTTATATCATGTAAATCAATCAGGGTTTTCTTTACCTATTGTTGCACTAAATGGCTGTAAAAACGAAAATCTATATATTAAAAGACGGCAGGAGCAAATAATTAACGATAATAAATAAATCTTCTCCAAAGAACAATCATTTAAAAAATTGTTATAAAATGCATGTACACATTTTTAACTGTTCAACAATGAATATGTTCCCCATTTTGTACATTCGAGAATTTAATATCAACTTCTGAAAGCTAACTAAACATTAATTTTATATTTATATTTATTTGTCAAAAAAAAACAGTAAAAACTGTATATGACGTGTGGGGAAAGAAATTTATCTGCGCACATTTTCTTGAGGGCCAGAATAAAAAAAAAAGCAAAAATGAATTTAGAAAATAATTATTTTAGAAAATAAAGATATTTGAAAAATGTTTGTTCCCGAGTTATAGAAAATCAATTTCAAATGTAAATGAACTACAAGCAAAAGGAGTGCTCAACAAAACGTGCGCACAGTGAAGCTACATTTACGTCCAGAAGCAAAACAAGGGGCCATCTCAGCATTTGCTCAATGGATCAGGGAAACTGGACAAAAACCTGATCGAGATGGGGGTCATTGACCCGGAAGCTTTTAAGGCTAATTAAACATTTTGCAGCAACAAATATCACAAATTATTAAAACAAAGTTCCTAGTCATATCTACCTATAGTCAAATAGATATTGCTGTGCTTTTTTTCCTGCTAATTATAGTGTTAATGATATATTAGTCTCTAATATGCTTAAAACTCCTCAAACCTAACGCAACAATGTATCGCGGAGACAAACATGTTTCTAGTTGAGCCCGGCAGACGTTGTTCTGTCCCTATATCTCTCTTTCTCCTTCCCTCTCTCTCTTTCCCCGTCTCTGTCTTTCTCCGTTTCTCCTTCTCTTTCTCCGTCTCTCTTTCTCTTTCTCCGTCTCTCTTTCTCCGTTTTTCTTTCTCTTTCTCTTTCTCCGTCTCTCTTTCTCTTTCTCCGTCTCTCTTTCTCTTTCTTCGTCTCTCTCTCTTTCTCCGTCTCTCTTTCTCCGTCTCTCTCTCTTTCTCCGTCTTTCTCTCTCTTTCTCCGTCTTTCTCTCTCTTTCTTCGTCTTTCTCTCTCTTTCTCCGTCTCTCTCTCTTTCTCCGTCTCTCTTTCCCTTTCTCCGTCTCTCTTTCCCTTTCTCCGTCTCTCTTTCCCTTTCTCCGTCTCTCTTTCCCTTTCTCCGTCTCTCTTTCTCTGTCTCTCTCTCTTTCTCGTGTTAATCACATTTAATAGCAGATTCTGCACATCCCTGAGCAGGTGCGTAATATGGAGAAATACCATGTAGCGTGTGAAATACCGCAGTGTGAAATACCTACCGTGTGTAGCGGGTTGCCTAAAACGTTTGGTGCGAAAAATTAAAAAAAATTGGGGTGGACCACCCTTACCACCAAGGGGTATAAAAAATAGATAACAACCTATTATCAGACCTACTGAATATACATATAAAATTTCATCAAAATCTGTCAAGCCGTTTCGGAGGAGTATGGTAACTAAAACTGTGACACAAGAATTATATACATATATATATATATATATATATATATATATATATATATATATATATATACTAGCTGAACCCGTGCGATTACATCGCACTGAAGGGAAACCTTACATTGAACACTTACAACACAATTGATAAATAGTCGTACACATGTTTGTCTTAATGGAACGCACAACAGATTTCCGCTTCCCGCCGCTTCGATTCACATGCGACAACCACGTGAGTTCTCCTGTGGCGGATGGTGTGCGCATAACCGCCATCTTGACAGGCAGCGCGCGGAGGGCACGCTAACTATCCCAGCCGCAAAGTTCAAACAACAAAAGTTTCCTAGCATTTTATTAATAACGAAAATGTGATTTGCAATATTTAGTGACCTCCATTCCTGATTTTTTAATCTTTTTTTTGGTACCTCATTTGTTAAAATCCGTTCACTATGAGCCGAGTAGGAGGGACAACAAATTCACGGTTTTAACGAAAATAATATATATATATATATATATATATATATATATAGAGAGAGAGAGAGAGAGAGAGAGAGAGAGAGAGAGAGATATAGATAGATAGATAGATAGATAGATAGATAGATAGATAGATAGATAGATAGATATAGATATATATTGATACAATACAGCACAGTTGCTGAATCTCAAGACTATGGCACGGGTTGAATTACTGCCTAGCAATATTATAATTATATAATGTAATGTATGTTTTGCGTGTTAATTACGCAGCTCCTTTTAGAGAATGAAAATATTTTTAGAAGTCTTCGAATGTTCGAAAATCTTAGGATGTCATGTAGGTAGAGGGGCAGAGGACATATCAAAACTCTCCGAAGGCGGTTCAATTTTGTATGTCCCATTTCAACAAAATCATAGTGTATTGAAATGTTCGTTACATTCAAGGCATGTCCTCCGTTCCCCGCTTCTTCACACTTCTTGTGTCTGCGTTCTTTTAAACAGAGAAATGACACTGGAGGCATTGACATGTAAGTTACTAAATTATTAAATTAAAGATTACGTCAAATGTTAATTACCATCTAAAATTAATTTTAAGTTGTAGACTAAGGCTATTAATTTCAAATCTTATTGTAAGTCATTCGCCATCCTATTCGCCAGCTTTTTCAAAAGTGATGTTATCCTGTTGAATATGTCATCACTTACTTCTGAATTCTCGATTATTAAATAAGCATCTACATCTCTTCTATATCTAGAATTACATTTTCGTACATCAATCAATCTGTCGAGAAATCTGATTTCGAGAGTATAAGTAATCATATCTTGCAACGAATATATCCTGGGCTTAGGCTCCGATAATGCACGTTTCTAACTACGTCCTTTTGTATCAAAGCCGTAATACCAGGGATCTCCTCATCCAAAGCCTTCAGGAAAAGGGGTCGGGGGTAAGACAACTCTAGGAGGGATGAGAGGAAAATAATATTTACAAACAAAATCATTATACAACACCCAACCCATATACCGCGTGTAAAGTGTACTGAGCGGAATCAGTGGCTCGGTCGAGCAATGCTATTTAATAGGTGATTGTGTTAAGTAAATGCACCCAATTCTGTAGAGAGTAAAATGTCCTACTTTTATTTTTTTTTTCTAAACGTAACACTAGGCGAGCTACAGTCCCAACTCAGAACAGGACAAAAAGAGTTGAAGATTGATATGCGGTGGTAAGGCCCGCCGGCCGCCTGATTATTGGGGCCTGCTCCTTTTTCTGCGTTTTGTATTTTGATTTGTAGCGTTTTAGTACACTTTGTCAATATTTATTCCAGTTTCATATCAGTAGTTTTTTAGCGTTATAGTTTCAGCCCATGCGAGCAGGAATTGCCCGTTTGCCTTCACCAAAGAGCTGCGTTCTCTAAATATTCATTTTAGCCGATGCATGTTCCGCCATTCTTCAGCCGATTCTTCTTACCTCCCCAAAACGTGTTTGCAGTGTGTAGCAAATTGCTAATACTACAGTAAGTTTGGGTTCTCAATTGATTGATTAATTGATTCGTGTTTCCGGGCGCGTCAACTAATTAGGTCTTTGGTCCCGTAAGTATAGTGCGTGTTTTTTCTCGGGCGGTGGCGATGATATTTTCCCGGCTGGATGGCGAGATCCGGCGACAACCTACCCTCGGCTAACGGTGTTTTTCACCAATAAAGTATCTCCCACCAGCACTGCCCCAGCCGGGACAAGCTCTAAACCCCCGACCACTCTCCCGGCATGTGTGGTCGTGTAGGATAAGGAAAATGAAGGAAAGTTCGTGCGCGGTCCGTTTGTTGGGGAAAAGCTGCGGCATTCGCCTGGTATTGATCGGAAAGACCATGTAAAAGTACCGATCAGAGCAGCCGGCCGCTAGATTTCTCCTCCAGACAGCGACTGAATTCCTCATAGCTATCTAGGTAGTGTCGAAAATGCTAGCGCCGCGCCGTGAGGAGTGGAAGCGTAGGAGCTGCCGGTCAGAGGGACTGCGATGCCCTGAGCCACCTCCCCCGGCGGGAGGGGCGAAGGAGCCTCCGTGAGAGGGCGGGCGGGGGCGAGTGCCGGCGTCTCAGCCGCAGGTGCGCGCCGCGCTGCCTCGCCCAGATCCCCTGATCCACAGGGGCAATTTGGTTGGCTTGATAGCGCCCGCGCCGCCCGCCGCCCGCCGCCCGCCGCCCACCGCCCGCCGCCCGCCGCCCGCCGCCCGCCGCCCGCCGCCCGCCGCCCGCCGCCCGCCGCCCGCCGCCCGCCGCCCGCCGCCCGCCGCCCGCCGCCCGCCGCCCGCCGCCCGCCGCCCGCCGCCCGCCGCCCGCCGCCCGCCGCCCGCCGCGCCGCCCGCCGCCCGCCGCCCGCCGCGCTCCTCCGCGCGCCGCCACGCGCCACCGCCCACTCATTCGCCCAACAGTTGCCTCGTGTGTGGGGCGCAGGAGCGGACGTCATCGCTGCCGAGTTAAAGTTGGAAGGAAGAGAATATTCGCAAATTTCAAGATTGTTAAATCAATACACATTGCCAAAGATCTCTTATTTAGTATTACATAAAATTATACCTATTTCTTGAATGATTTTTTTTTCTAGAATAAAATACAACCATTTTACTTCTTCTAGTGTTCTATTTCTTTTTAAATACGGCTGTTTATTTAATGATTCTAGGTTTATTCAGTGTTAAATTTTTTTCACTTATTTATTTCACTGATATGTAAAAACAAACTACCATTATCATTGTATAAACGGAAATATTTTGAGTTTCTTTGCTAGTAACAAACATCTGTATAATGCACTAAAATGTTCACAATAGTATCGCCTTCAGGAGATGCGCTAATTTGGAAATATGTACACGTGTTGAAAAGTTTGATTTTTCTGTCTTATTGTAACCGTTGCCCATCTGTGGTTGACAAAGCTACATTGAAATAGCGCGGGCAGTGCCCTCTGCTTGTTTATATATATATATATATATATATATATATATATATATATATATACACATATATACATATGTATATATATATATATGGTAGGGAGGAGAGGGACAGAAAGTTTTGAGAAGGCAAGGGCTGGGGTTGAGCCCAGTCAGCGGGAAATGTGAGGCGTCTGTGGCAGTGGTGGCTCGTGACACGATCGACGAAGTGGAGTTCGTCGTGGTTACATGGAAGGCACGTTGTACTTAGGCGCACGATAGAGCGCCGGCAGCCGCATTTTTTTCGTTGTGAGTTTTGCGGCGCTAGCGAACGCCACACTAAGGTCGGTAATCAAGATCAAAATAATTTTGTATTGACTATAAGAGACGCCCGGATATCATAAGAACTGAGGATTCTGAAGTAATTGACTAGAAACACAGGTTGAGGTTTGGCTCATGTACTTCAACCCCGGAGATTGTTTTGCCATTATAACACGTGTTTAACGACTGGTATATCCGTTCCATGGGTATTCTCGTAGTAACTTCATAACACGTGCAGAAGATATTTGAAGTTGGGTAATTTTCATGTGAGAGGACATTACTGATTTTTGAAAGAATTTGGTCATGTTAATAAGATGTAAGTGCAGTGTCTATTTTTGAAAGGAGTATTATGGATGGTAGTGTTAACTCTAGGTGAAATCAGAAATCTATTAGAGCTATTTATAAATCATGAAGAAAGTTATAAAATTATATTTGCTTTGAACTTTTGAAGAATCCAAATGAACTTAAACATTTCAAATATATTGAAGTTTGGATGCTTGTTGTGAACAAATAAGGCATAATTTCAATTTCAGCCAAAGGTGTATGCTGTAATAAATGTTAATTTTCTACAGTAGTTTCATGAAACATATCTTGAATACTTTTGTGCTTTTCAAAACTATAATTGCATCAATTTGATTCAATTTCAATTTAATTTGGTCACAGAGTATATTGATATGATTTCAATTTGTGCCAATTTTAAAAATGCTTAATGGTAATTCTGTATTTTGGTATTGAGTGAAGTTGTACAAAAGATAATTTCTTTGCAATTTCAGTGAATTGTGTGCAAGAAAATTACATATGAATGTTAATGCAGTATTGTTGAAGGAGAGTTGCACTCAATGTTTGTAGGCAGAAGGTACTATGATATTCTGTTATGCAAAATGCATGTGCTTTTCCTTCTGATGTAACTTCATGGGTATGTTTCATCTCGCTGGAGATTTTTGCATCAATTTGTTTGAATTTCAATTCAATTTTGGTCACAGAGAATATTGATGTGATTCTAATTTTTGTCAATTTTAAAAGTGATTCATGATCATTTTGTGTTTTGGCATTGAGAGAAGGCGTCCTTTGTGCAAAGGATATTCTTTGTTGTAATTCCAGAGAATTTAGTGCACGAAATCATACAACAGTGTTGATTCATTATATGTTGAGGGACGAATTAATTGCAATTTTCATAAACAGAAAGCACTATGACACTCTGTCATGTGAAAGGCATGTGCTCCTCCCTATGACATTACATTATCAGCACCCGTCATCTCATCAGATATCTCATTTATTCAATTTGTTGAATTTCAATTTCATTTAGTCACAGAAGATATTACTGTGATTCTAATTCGTGTCAACTTGGAAAATTATTTGGGATAATTTTGCAGTTGATTTTACCTCTGATGTTTTTTTAATGTTGTTAAATGTTATTCTTTGGATTATTTGTTTTTTTTATGTTATTGTCATTCTGTAATTTGTGGTTTGAGTTTCAATGAGCATTCAATTATATTGATGTTTGTGGTTACGACTTTGTGTTTTTTTTCTCAAAATCTCAAAAAGAGCCACTCACTGAAATTCCCCAGACCGACTTACACGTTCGGTCACTGCACTATAATGTTCACAACAGTATCGCCTTCAGGAGATGCGTTAATTTGAAAATGTGTACACGTGATGTAAAGTTTGATTTTTCTGTCTTATTAGTTGCAACATTATTTGCTTCTTAGATGTTCGTTTGAATTTTATTGAAATACAGTTGAAACTAAGTTGTTTAAGGCTTCCCCACTACTACCGATTACATCCTTCTTCACTTGATTGATAAATTATTAGTGATTACGATTGCGTCAACTAGTGACATCGTTATTCTAGTAACTGTAGTGCGTGTTTTTCCATCTCAAGGTGGCGGTAATCTCCTCCCGCTGGATGGCGAGTTCTGGCGCCGACCTACCGTCGATTGGCGGGGGTTTCCCCTAACCAGGTATCTCCCACCAGCGGGGCACCGCACCAGTCGGGACAAACTCTAAACCCCCGACCGTTCTCCCGACATGTGTGGTAATGTAGTGCAAGTTAGTGTGCGTGTATGTAAGGGGAGAGGATAGGACAAGGAAGAGGAAGGAAAGATCTCGCGTGTTCCATGGCTCGTTTTTTAGGGTACTGCCCCGGCATTCGCTTGGTGTTGATCGGAGAAACCCCGGAAAACGACCTATCAGAGCTGCCGGCCGCTAGAATTCTCCTCGCGTAGCTTAGAAGCTAGTGTCGCAAATCCTGACGCCGTCGGGATCCGAACCTTGGACCTCCCGGTCAGAGGCATCAATTGATGCTCTGTGCCACCTCTCGCGGTCCCTGCTTCACTTGCGACCGCAATTGCTTCACCACAGTGTGACGCTCCTCCTTCCGGCAGCGCCCAAAGCACCGCGGTCGCTATTCCGTATTAAAGAGTTCTCGGCGGCGCAAGCAGCTGCGCCTAATCCCGGCGCGAGGCCTGATCCCGGGGCTTCCGCCCTTCCGCCGCCCGCGCGGCCGCGGCCGTCGCTTCGCGTCGCGTCGCGTCGCGTCGGGCAGGTGGCGCGCGTCGCTTGTTTTCGACTGCAGGAAGGCGGCGCGGCGCGGCGCTCTCCCCGCGTTCCGGAAGAATAACAGCGCCCGCCAACGCCCCGCGTCGGCGCGCCTAATCCGCGCACTATTAATCATCGCCTCAAAACACCGCGCGCGGCTACAGAAGGTGGCTGTGGCGGCGGTGGTGGCGGGGGCGGGAGCGGGGGCGGCAGCGAGGGCGGGGGCGGCGGCGGCGGCGGCGGGGGCGACGGCGGCGGCGGCGGTGGCGGCGGCGGGGGCGGGGGCGGGGGCGGGGGCGGCGGCGGCGAGAGGGGTGGAAGAACGCTGATGGCGGTAATCGCGGGGACGTTTTTTTTCTATTTGTTTTGTTGTTTTGGTGGCTAAAGATAGGGGTGATACTGTGAGAGAGGTGTCAAGGGCAGTGGCGGTGGAGACGTGCTTGTGGGCGGAGGTGGTGCTTTACGCGAAATATTGGTGAGCCAGAAGGGGAGACGGGATACAGTGACGATGAGGTGATGTTGGAAGTGGATGGTTAAGCGAGAAGTAGAGATGGGTTGCAAGGTCGTTGTGATGGTAGGGATAGGGGTCTTCCACTAGTCGTAGATGGAAATATAGAAATCAATAATTCAATAACTATCCTCTAGGAATGCTATTTTGCAAGTTTCTCACTACCTCTAACGATTCAGCTCCCCTATTTCTCAAAGTCAATGTACTTTCGTTTCAAAAAGACGCATTCGTTCAAAGAGACACATTCGTTCAAAGAGACACATTCGTTCAAAGAGACGCATTCGTTCAAAGAGAAGCATTCGTTCAAAGAGACGCATTCGTTCAAAGAGACACACTCGTTCAAAGAGACACATTCGTTCAAAGAGACGCATTCGTTCAAAGAGACGCATTCGTTCAAAGAGACGCATTCGTTCAAAGAGACGCATTCGCTCAAAGAGACGCATTCGTTCAAACAGACACATTCGTTTTAAATTCAATACACTTCAAAACACGTTTCCGTAACAAACCACGATGATTCTGATAATTAGTCTGTAAAACATAAAATAATATATTTTGTGTTTATTGAGTTAATTTCTGCCATTTGTGTATAAATTTTTACTATCTTGGGATATTTTGTATGAAACTGCATCCCTTTTATTCTCTTGTTCGTATCATTTTCAGCGTCGTGTATTTGAAGACACGTCACAACTTTCGTATTCCCACATTTGTAATACTGGCAAGCTATTGAATTGGATAGCGTTGAAGTAATAGTAATGTAATATATTTTAAGATTTTACATAGTATGTCACTCCTTTTATAGCTTACTTAGTGATGTAGAAATATTTTAGACGTTAACATGTTACTGTGAAGAAGTAAAATGTGAAAAGCGATTGGAAGCTACGTAGCTGTCTTTAACGTTCACTGCAATACGTTTTAAGATGAAAACATTTCGAATCGAATTTTCGAGAAATCTTCTCTTTGAAGCGACGTCTCCTCGTTCAGTTGCAGTGCTACTCGTCCTACGAGAGCGAGGGGCGGGGGCGGGGGCGGGGGCGTTCTAGGACTCGTCGCGCGGCGCGTCTTTCTTCTGTTCCGCGTGATTGATGCGGCGGCGGTGGCGCCGCGCCGCGGCACATCCATCATAAAACGCTTTAGAATCGGCCGGCGCAGGCCCGGGATTCGGCCTCAATAAACTCTCATAAATAGAGACAGCGCGGGCGAGGGGAGCGACGGCGGAAGGAAGCGGGAAGCGGCGACGCCACAATTCATCATTATCAGCGTCACGCCCCGATCGCCGCCCCCGCGCGCGCCCGCCGCCGAAGTTTCGGCCGGCCGAGGCGCCCCCCATAAATTAGTCCCCTGCGTGGTCCGCGCGGTCTGCACGACCCTGCGTGCAAGGCAACTCACATCGGGAGTTATTGGCCGTGTGGTGGCGTTTCTTCATGATGTGCGCCAAGCGCAGATTCGCTGAAGTTCTAGAGGGAGTGATTGAAGTTGTATTATTTTGGGATTCCTCGCAAAGATTCTTACGATGTATTATAGTTAATTTAATGTTCCACACTGACAAACAGCAGATTCATATATTTAATATTTTCAAACAAAATAACGTTCATTTTGGAGAGAATTTGAGAATACTCTTGAGATTCCCTCACGTACAAGCAAAAAGTATTTTAAATATTCAACTTTGTAATTGCTTTAAATGTAACGTATGTAAAATCGGTTGTTTTGCTGCAAATAAAACAATTTCTCTGAGCATATATTAGTCCAAAATCCAAAAGTCCAAAATCGCTGTTGCTGTCAAAAATTCATCGTAGTCAAATTCGTCGTAATGTAATTCTTTAATTCGACTTTAGGAACTGAAAATATCTTCAAGCAGCTCTTCAATTATTGACATTAATTACATGAATATTTAGTTTTCTCAATGAAACTCGATCTAAATTTTGAAGAAAAGCCATCCTTCCTTCAGCGAACATTTCGGGAGGAACGAGGAAAGGTCGCTGGAGGCGCGTATGAATCACTCCTCCTTCGCTCCTTGGGCTCTTCGCCCTCCGGAAATCCTCCCGGAGCGACGCGCGTCCCGCGGGCGCCCTATTTGTCCTCTGCCCGGAAGCGGGCGCGCCCCCGCGTCGCATGCTGCTTGCTTGGGCCGGGCGCCGCGATGGCGAAAATACGTCCATGGTTTCAAATCGTCGACATTTTAGAGCGGAAACATCGATTCATTAACGTCGATGTCTTTTTTTTTTCAGTGTTTTCTTCAGATCAATATTATTCACCAGAGGCACTGACGGTTTCTAAACAAAATTCTCTTGATATAAATAAAATTTCCAATATCTAATTTTTTCGTGGATTGCTCGCAATCAACAGCCACTGCCGACTCTCGCTGTTGTTCATTCCCATGTAACCTGAAACCGTTGGGTATTCCCAACCATTCTCCTCCTTTTGATTATTTTATACGAGATAATATCGTTAAACTGTGGATTCAAACTTGACGACATAGATCATTGATTAGAAAATTATGATAACAGTCAAATTTAAGGTAAAACATACTTCAAACTAATACGAACGTGTTATGTACACATTAGAACCAGGACATTTTACTTTGATGATTAATGAATGAAAGTGAATAAATGGAAACACAGCAAAACACAGAGACCTATTTGTATTTCCTTCTTCACATTCGTAAGCATTATTACTAACATATTTCTTTCGTACGTGACCAAACAATATAACCCAGCTCATTTCAATTAAGAACTATATTAAAAAATGGAAACAGGATAGGAAAGTACCATTTGTTTCAACATATTATCGATATTTTAAACATCGATGTTTTCATCGACATCGAATATTTTCGGTGGTGTATTAAGTATCGGAACCGGGATAGGTATCTCAGCACATCAACTGATGTTACTGCAGTTTTCTGACGGGAAGGTCCTAGGTTCGAGTCCCGACACGGCAGGATTTTCGATACTGGCTTTACAGCTAGGTGCAATTCAGTCGCTGTCTGGAGGAGAATTCTCGCGGTCGGCTGCTCTGACCGGTAGTTTTCCGTGGTTTCTCTGATCAACACCAGGCGAATGCTGGAGCAGTACCCTAACAAACGGGCCACGGAGCGCGCGCGATCTTTCCTTCCTCTTTCTTGTCCTATCCTCACACCTTAAACACACCTTACACTACCATGCCCTACACAATCACACCTACCAGGAGGCCGGTCGCGAGCTTAGAGCTTGTCACAGCTGGGGCGGTGCTCCGTTGGTGGGAGATACTTGGTTGAGGAAAACCCGGTAGTTGACGGTAGGTCGGCGCCGGATCTCACCATCCAGCGAGGGAAGATCACCGCTACCTCCCGAGAAGAAAACCTGTACTACACTTACAGGACTAATGACCTCAGTAGTTGCGCGTCCGGAATCCCTAAGAATCAATGAATCAATCGAAGTACCAATGTTTCACTAATGCTTGCCACCACTGGCCGGGCGCCGCCGCGTGTGTCGTCCTCGCGTGCGGCCCGCGGCGCGGCGCGGCCGGCTTCCTCCCCCGCAGGCGCCGCTCCGCTCCGCTCTATTCTGAACGGCGGCTCTCGCGCGGGGGTGCGGAGGCGACAGTCCGTATAAAGGACACGCTCATCTTTTTATTAAATCCCTCACCAATAACAATGAAATCCCTGTTGAATAATTTGGAAATCCTTTGGAAAGCCGGCGGCACGTTCTCTATCAGTTAATGCCGCGCCTAAGCTCAGGGCTTCAACGCCGAGGCGCGCGCGGGCGCAAGACGCCGCGCCGCCTCCGTTGTCCTCTCGCCGCCGCCGCCGCCGCTCCGCCCCCCCCACACCTCTTTCCATCCCCTCTCGCCCCCCCCTCGCACCGCTACTCTCTGTCCCGCCTCGCTCCCCGTCACACACCGCCCCACCCCCACACCACCCTGCCCTTCCCCTCCACCCTTCCTGTCCCACACCACCCAACCCAGCTCCCCTCCGCCTCCGCCCCGCCTCGCCCCGCCTCACCCCGCGCCGCCTCGCCGCGCCACACCCCGCCCCGCCCCGCCTCGCCTCGCCCCGCCCCTCCAGTCACCATCCCACCATGCTCTGCTACTCTCCTCGCTCCCGCCCCGCCCCGCCCCGCCCCGCCCCGCCCCGCTCCGCCCCGCCCCGCCCCGCTCCGCCCCGCCCCGCTCCGCCCCGCCTCGCCTCACTCCTCCCCGTCCTCCCGGCCCGCCCTCCCTCCCCAGCGACGACGCTTGGCTTCACTGCTTCCCACCGCTTCTCCGCCTGCCACGCTCCCTCTCTCATTCTTACCCACCACAAACTTCTTTTACTGCGGGAATGGAAGACTCACTATCAGTTTGATTTCGTTTTCGGTGATTTAGTTCACATCCCACTTGTCATTACATACAGCTTCCTTCTTCATCTTCTTCTTCTGCAGCTGCTTCCGCTAAACCGCGTTCATGTCAAATCGTACTTGATTTGAATTCTCCTGACGGTAACTTCCAACTGCACTCTAGGCTTTTGCCTCCTTAGTCATCAGTCATTTCTTTTCTTGAAAATTATTTCTGCCTTGGGGAGTCCTTTGAATAGCATTGTCAGTAATCCACCATCGACCTTTTAATTTTATTCACCACGTTTATATATCCTCTTGTAAACCACGTCTACTCACAGTTTCAAGGCTGTTTCCTGTCTGCCGTGGCTGAGAAACTTTTCTACGGTGACTAACTTTTCTTGACTTCCAAAAGCTAATTGCTGTGCATAATTTATTCCGCCCTTCGGTTTCTCTTCTCCCTTGCACATTCACACACCTGACCGGCCTCTTTGGCCACCTATCCCTCTTCCTCGACGTTATTTTCCCACCTCTTCTTCCATTCCTGCTGCGCAATCTCTCTCGCCGACTCCCTCGAGTTCCCTCTCAACCGCCAGATGGCGGGGACACGTTAAGACGCCGAGATTTAACGAAGGTATTTCTGTGGTTGCTGACTGAAGAAACGGCTCTAAGGCGCTACGCTGATTACCAAAACCCGTGCCCTCTAAATAGAACTCGTGACAAATACAGATTCTACGCGAAAGAAAAGCATCGTGTGTGTAAGAATATTTTTTAAAAAAGAATTGCAAGACGAGAATTTTCGTTCAGAATAGAATATCGAATATATTTTTTACTTTCAGGTATACATACGTATTCATATAATTTATTACTTTTTATTGGGTACAGGTATATTATGGTGGGCGTTTTCAGAAACCGATACATTTTTTCAAAAAACGGCTTCAATTGTTTAAATGAAAATGTGCAAACAGGACAGGGCCAGGCTTGATTCTTCTATAATATTCTTAAAGAACCATTTCAATTCTACAATTATGAGACCGAAAAAGTGAGGAAACGTGAAAAAAATGTAATTTAGGTAGGAGCTGGGGAGATATCGAAAGGCAGGCCTCGACTGAAGAGACTAGAAAACTAGAATGAGAAAGTCAGTACTATTCTGTAGCACCACGATTCATTTTGTGGAAAACCGAGTATCTGAGTAATAAACAAATAAATTTCATTGCGTGAATCACGGGTTCTAATCAGAAATTTATTTATTATATTAAATTATAATTATCCGTTATTTTGAAAAACTGCTTGATAATGTAATTTCAAATGTCCCGGTCGTCGTCTTTGCCCCATTTCTATTGGTAGATTGCCCCTCCACGCTATTGGCTGCTGAAGGCTGGGTCCAAGATGGATGTGTCCCCTCCATGAAAATAAGAGCCGTTAAGAGCGTTGGAAATAACATTGAGTGCCAACTCTGATATATACTCTCTGGTTGTGACCATTTGTGAAAGGTTAGGCGTCTCTCGTAAGTTTATTTAAAGCTTTTTTTTCATTTATTTTTATTATTTTTAATTTATATTACCACTGACTTGCCAATGTCCAAACAACAACGGACTAAGAAGTCGCCCCAGAAAAAATCCTGAAAAAAAATAGGAAATCATCTGGACAGGATGTAGTCGGGTACGGCCATACTCTAGTAGAGTATGTGGCGGGTGTAATATTATGCAGACAAGCTCGTGAGAACTGTGAAAGTGTTCACAAGTATTGAAAAGAAAAAAACAGTGCAGCACCGTTGATTCCCGTTTCGAAAGTGCTTAACGGAACAGCTCTGTTCTGAAAATAAGCAAAAATAAATTGGCAACCAGAATTTCGAAACACACGAGACAGAACAAGCCCAAGTAAAAGAGACAGTAACCAGTACAACAGCGTCGAAATGGCGAAATGTTGAACATAGGAAGAAAGTGATTACAGATTCTTGGGAGAAGGAAATCGTGATAGAAAAAACGACGTCGAAGAATTTAGAGAGTTCAAGTAGAACGGAAGGTAGTCCTATAGATATAGCATATGACAATGCCTTAGACATTAGTGCTGTATTTTCTACCGCCATATAAATTAGTGTAAATAAGTGTTGTAATGTAGGTAGGCTGTACGTAATATTTTTTTATAATATTATTATTACGGCTGTTCGTAATATTTATTCAAGTTAGTGAGGAACGTAAAATCTAGTCGCACCAGAACAAGCTGCTTATCTGGTATCCCTGGTGTACATATACTAAATCGTACATGGGAAACGTATGATTAACATACTACCTGTATGAAGTATGTAGAGATATATCACAACTTAAACACAAGTAAGTTCAATTGATTTATGTTCAAGTTTACATATTATCTCTTCCGGTTCTTGTGTCTATTTTTTTCCAAGCAAGACATGGAGTTTGTCATATTATGAACGTTTTGTAATTAACAAATGAAAGATAAGTTAAATTAACGTATGTAAATGCCATCTTTAAAAAATACGTTCTTATGTAAAGCACAGTGTTTTTCAAAAATAAAATAAAAAATTATTTCAATTAATGCTACCCCGAATGCCATTGATTGAATTTAATTTTTGTTTACCATAGAGGAATCTATTTAGGTCTATTATTATTTCACTCGTGAACTATCTAGCAGTTAGAGCCAAGAATTCCTTCCCTCTCGACCAGTCAAGGAACGATTTATCTCACTTCAATACGAAAATTGTCCGTATTAACTAGACTATATTATTAAAGAAAGAAATCTGGTCACAGATTATTCACAACAGACAAAAATGTTTTAATTTAAAGATGAGTTTAAATAGCGCCGTTTCGGGGTATCTTTTTCCACCCAATTTTTTTGTCTGTTGTGAGTAATCTGTGGCCAGATTCATTTAATAAAGAACGTTTTACCCATGCGTTTTATTTCTTTTGTACGTTTATCACAACTGCATACACTTGCGTTTTAACAGAATGGTGATAACATTTGAAAGTTGGAGATGGCAGAAATATTAATTATTAAAATATTTGTGATATTAAGATTGTTAACTATGTATTAATTTTTATTCGTGCAATAATTCATGAATGGGAATTACAGATAAATTCGAAAACATTTGTGATATTGCCCATGAAAAAAGTATTATGCTCGTATTATCACGCCTATTATTATGCTCGTATTATGAAAAAAAACAGCAGCACTTATTTTTGATGAAGGAAACAATTTACTTCAGTGTGTAATTTTGGTTGTAAGTAAAACGGTTAATAGTGTTCGCAATGAGCAGTGTGTTGTATGAAGTCGAAAAGATACTGAAACGAAGAAAGCGTAAAAAAAGGTACGAATACTTTGTCAAGTGGCGGAGCTACTCAGAGAGACATAATTGCTGGATCTCGGAGGCCGAAATGGATTGTCCACAGCTCTTGTCAGAGTTTAGAGAAAGAGTTAAAAAACGCAAGATGAAAAACACGTCAATTATTGTGAGTAATAAATGCAACGCAGACACAACACAACAAGAATTAAATGGAAATCAAGATAACGATTTGGATTCTTCTACGAATACCAATCGTCTTCGAGAACTAGAAAAATACGAAGTATTACAAATTTCGTCAGAGCCACCTTTCCAGATGAAGGTGAGAAATACGGAGACAAAGACAGAAAGCCTGTTACCAGCCCACGAAGTGCACGTCCTCTGTCCCCAGAGCCTCATTCAATTTTATGAACAAAGAATTATTTTCAAATATAATACAAAAGATTAGATTTTGTCATACTTCCAGTAATTGCACATAAATTGGTCATGTTAATAACTTGTTGAAATGACAATTCACTTAGAAGGGTTAGAGATATCGTTTATTAGCCATAAGTTCGAAACTGTCCGTAGTTTAGATACAGTATATCTGGAAGTTAAAAAATTGTACATACAAAATGTTAATTAATAGCAATTTCTGTTGCTTCTGTAGGAATCCTCAAATCAATTTACAAATAACCAATGAGTTTAGTGTGTACTAAACTGTTTGCAATTTTTTTGTTATTAACTATTAAATTTTCATTTAATTTAATGATATCATATTGTGTTATAAAATAGCAATCTTGCATATTATTTGTTTCAACACCAATGTTATTTTAAATATTAAAATTTGTTTTAGTGAAAATTAATATTTCTCTTATTTGGCGGAAACAAAAAACCTGATTTACTTGCCCTAAATTCCACTATCCAAACCCAAAGGAAAGGTGAGTATACGTCTGAATAATCATTCTCATTACTAATATTATTTCTGTAAATATAAAAATTAACTTATTAATAAATGTGTTAAAGTATGTCTTTCTAACGTTTTAATTTTATTTTAGTATTCATCAGATTAGTTAATAATATTTGAAAAAACATTTAGGTGGCGTGGTGTTATTCTACATTGTTGTATGTATTTTAGTAAGTTGAATTGCTGCTGTACACGGTAAAAGAAATTAAAAATTTCTCGGCTATTTTACTTATACATATTTTGTGTGCGATCTGCATTTACATCTCTGCGTATATGATCATTATATATAATCCACAACGCTTAGTAAAGGTTTATAAATTGTTATAAATGACAATGCTGCTAAAACGTGATTGTTGTAGGAAAATTAAATTGCGATCAAAAAATGGCTAATCTGCATCTACATTGTTTCTTCACACCTATTGCACAGGGAAAATGTTTACCTTATTGTTATACTTACGTAAAACACACGTTAAAACTCAGGCTTTCCACCAAATACAATAATTAGACAATCCTTTCTGATTATCAAGCTGAAATGTAATATTTTCCAGGAATTTATTAGAATGTTTCCGAAGTGAAAATATAAGCTAAAGGTGATTAAACGCCGCATTAAAAATGTTTATAATAGTATTTGTTCATTTATTATTGCATATAAATCTTAATTTTATTCAAGTTTTGAAGTTATTCACGATTTTCAGTTAAGTTTCAAAAGCGTATTACTTCGTTACTTTGATTTGGATTTCTTTTGCGGCAATCCAATGGCATTTGAGTGAGGTTTTAATTTAGATAATTATATATCAAAATTAATCTTCCAATTTTCTATGTACTTGCAGATGAATGATTCCATTTTATGCTCATTATATACTGGCAGCGCGAGTTTTGACGTCTGAGCTCCCTTAGAGCTCAACCCTGGGTTGTCAGATGTGTTGCGAGCTCTTTCTCCACCACTACTAGGAAATTTCTCCAAATAACATCTCCAATGAAACTAAATTCCCCAACTTTGAAACAAAAACTATTCTCTAAATAATGGACAAACATGAGATGGCGATTCCATTGGCTATCCACTTAAATTCAAATAATTCATATCAATCCATCATCGTCCTCTGAGCTGTTCGACTCCCTTATACTACCTTCGTTTTTCTCATTTTTTCTTTATGCCTGTCGTTTATTTATAGTTTTCGATACATAAAAATGAAAGAGAATAACGTTTTTATTCAAAATAATTTGACTGATTAGATCAGATATCAGACTGATCAATAATCAGATCGGAATCCAGAGTAATATTTCTATATCGACTCCGGATGCAAATAATTTCCCCAAAATATACCCAAACATTTCCCGTCCATTGAAGTTCCCCATTTTCCCTCCTAGCGAAAAAAATCCGCATTTGGGGGACAAAATTCGCCAATCTGGCTACCCTGACTCCACCAGGTGTAGCAATACAGGACAGTTCCGTGTAGCCACACGGTGTAAGAAACACCGTAGAATACTTAAGAACAGTGATCTCTATACAGATCACTGCTTACGAAGAAACATATCATACACCGTGGTGTGGCCGCAAGGCAAGACTCGGCAGGGATTGGTCAATACCTTCGTCTCACACAGAACGGAACGGCAAAATTATCAGGGTTGCCTACCGTTGCTTTCGAATGAATTCAGTTCTCGCGTTTTCGCTATTCTTTATTGTGTCATGTGTATCATGTATGGAAACAAGAATAATACTAGAAAAAGTTAGGAAAATGGAAATCGCAGTGGCTGACATCATAATAAACACAACTGAGCATCCAAGAGATGATTCTAATTATTCAGAAGATGACAGAAAAGCACAAATAACAAATCTCATTATTAATCAATGTTATCATTCACTAATTATTTTCACTTGTGATTGCTATCAATAACTGGATAATTCGTTCAAATGTATCGTCCATAATGTCCTTTTATATTAAGGGCGAAATAGGTAAAAATAGTATAAATAATGTTACAGTTGGCTACACGCGTGTGTTGTGACGTAGGCAGTACCTTCTTCCCCCACCCCCGCGCTACGTGACGCCAAGAAAAGTCGCGCGACTAGTACTTTATTAATTTATTATTAACCATTGTAGAAAGAAATACTATATGTATATGGTTGTTGATACAAAATTGTTGATGGAATAAATACAAATCTATTAGATTTTTAAACAGCGAGATCAGTTGACCACCCCAAAAAAGATCGAAAAAAGACAACAGATTTTGACATAATATTTGAAGGATACATCTGCCAATAAAATACATCATGTTTTAATTAAAGGTTATTATACCTAATGAATTATTATTATTACTCACGTTTTTAAATTGAGATAGTTCAAATACATGCTAGTCATTTCTAAGATACCGTAAATTTTACAAAGAAATTGGTTTGTTGTATTACTGAGTTCAGGGGCATCTGTAAAATGTTTGAAGTATTTAAATATGACAAGGCTGATTTGTTGTTTGTAAGTCTTTATATCAAATAAATTGAAAAATTTAGATTTACAGAAGAGACATGGCGAAGTATATACTAATACAGGAAAGGGGTGGCAATGTGAGCCCGCTTCGCATCTGTTCATACATCGCAAACCTTCTAGCAGGAACGATTTGAACTACTAGTTTATACTGCGATTTTCTTAACTATAATAATTACTGAACCAGAGAGTAATACAGAGCTGAACAGCGCACTAACGTGCATTATAGATTTTTTTAACTGTGCCTCTGACTAGAATAGACTGTTTCGCTGCCATCCAATCGGGAGCTTGTGTGTCGCTACAATGAAGCCACCATAGACTAAGGACATCTTTATGAAGTCACTATGGTGATGTTGAAGATCCCGATTGGGTGAAACCATTTAACTTTTTTAGTGCATGAAGTTCCGGGGTCTAAAGATGAGGAATCTGGAAAGCTGGAATATGGAGAATCAGACTATCCAAAGCTGAGACTCCTGAATTGAATCACTAATAGGGGTTGAAAGTCCCTGTGATTGCCTAACGCCTTCTTTGTTTTGTGGTGGAGTACTTTCAGCCGACCATCGAGTAAATACTATGAGTCCAGAGAATTGTGTGAAATGTGAGCGCACTGTGACTGCTGAGGCTGGAAAGAACATTTATATCTGTGATCCATGTAAATGATTTTTTTTTACTTTCCAAGTTTTTGTAATAAAGTAGCATTTACATATGTCATTAGTTTTCTCTAAACCCATGAATTAATATATTAAGGGGGCTCATAATACCACCACATAACTTTTTTCAAATGCGACTTCTTTGACAAATTTTACCCCCTCTCTGAACAGTTAAGAAAGTTCACATTTTTATTTGAACAGTTTACACAAATGTTGAAGATGAAGTTATCATATTTGTTTTTAAAAAGGCAATTAATTTATTTTTTTAAAGTCGAAATAAATGTGGGGGCTCATATTACCACCTTCTCCTCTTATTATTTACGTAATAGTCGAAACAGAAAGAACAGTCCTTATCAAAGAACGTTGAAAAACCACAACAATGAAAATTCAAAAACAATTCCATTTCACACACATTAAAAAACTTTTATTTATGACGTTTGATTCTGTAATAAATATATATTATTAACAAAATAAATTAAGTTAAAGGGGTGAGTTTTTTTAACTATTTCTCGGTAACACAGGTTTGCTGTAAGAAATAACGGTATTTTTTGGAGTTTTTGCGCCTTTTCGTATGCTGATGAATCGGGTTTTATTTGTATTGAAGTTTTAAACCAAAGGTGCTACAACAGCACATATTTGCAATATTATGAATAGTTATGTAATATTATGGCATGACAATTTCTGTTTTACACTTCAACTACCTACCATTTGAACAACTCTTGACCAAAAGCAGCACGGAAAATATAAATATTTTTTTAATTCAAATGTTTAAACGAAAAGAGCTTTCTGCCATTGAGTTAAGTATATTCACGTTCTACGTACGTTTAATGTACGTATGATTTGCGATGTGTATTTTAGCCGAAAATAAAAATATTAGTGTATATGAAAGCCACCAATCGCCGGCCGTCACCATCGCCTTCTGTTGTCAGAGCGGCGTTGCCACAACAGCTTGGAGCAAGCAACAATGGCCTCTGATTCTTTGAGCCAACACATTTTGCAAATTAGCATCCTTCATACAGTGAGCAACAAAATGCAAATGGATAGAAAAATCTAATAATCAATTGTAATATTATTATATTCACCAAAATGACTCGTCATTCCCACATCTTACCATGCAAAGCGAAACGATCCATTCGTTTTCATATCTAACTCAATTAAAAGGCGTAATTTAAAATAGATTTAATAAATAATACTAAACGTAACATTTCTTTCGAAGATTCGAATGAATGCCTCGAGGTACCTTTCAAATAACACCGCCTTAAACGAAGCGCTGAAAATTCGAGTTCTTTCCCTATTTTCGAAAATACAAAGTGCGTCGAAAATGGAACCAGCAGCACTTTCTACATAGGCATTCTTTGCTACATAGGCGAAAAAAAATTAGAGCCATTTCTGAGAAAATAATTGTTTAAAATTTAAAAATTGTTTACGTTTACCGCCCATTAACGCTTATTATCGAAAAATTGACTTGACCGTATTTGAAGATCTGTTTCTGATGAACACATTTCATGAAGATAAAATGTATCGTCATTATTGTAGCAGTAGGAAGACGCCGAAAACTTTATGCTGTCGTAGCTGTCTTAAATATGATGTCACATCTTCCCAAGTTATTTCTGATCGTGAGCAAAGTTCTGAAAAAAACACAAGATTAATAAGAGGTTTTCTGGCGAAAATTCGCCGTTTTCCGGTGCACGATTACATAGCTTTCTGTTCTTACAAAGTATTTGTAAGGCGAAAAATTTAAAAACAATTTATCAACTTTTTGAATATTCCCTAGAAAATCAGCATGCAAATCGAAAATTAAGATGCGCTGTTGCAATGAACAACCATGAGCAATCTATAGCATCTAATGGGAATGACTTCCTATTGTCTGTAAACGCACTCGTGAAACGAGATTCGGTTCACTCAAGCAAATATGAAATCAAAAGTCATAGATGCCACTATTGTCGGTCTCCAACGTAATTTTCCACGGACTCCTTCTCTTAGATAAACGTCATTTGGTTCCTTCATCTTTCGAAAACGGCTTTCGGCTATGGGTTCTGGGACCGGGAAAGAGCTTTTCGCTGGTATTCATTGCATTCTACAAAATTCTACATTTTCGTCTTAAATCTACTTGATGCATCCCTAGAGGGTAATTCTCTTTAGCAGTAGTTCATTGACAATATTTTGTGTGGATGGTATCATAAAACTGTCAAAACATTTCAGAACATTTTATTTCTAGATGATGTATAAGATACTGCAAACAATCAATTGGATGTTTTTTAACTATTTGCAAATGCAAATCGAAAATTAAGATGCGCTGTTGCAATGAACAACCATGTACAATCTATAGCATCTAATGGGAATGACTTCCTATTGTCTGTCAACGCACTCGTGAAACGTAAAGTAAAGTAAGTCAGTAAAGTCACCGAAAGAACAACTGTGTGCAGTTGGTTTATGTGGCTCAAATGCGAGTGTCGTTCGTGGCACAGATTGAAACCTCCCTCCCAGGAGCGAGCTGGGGTGCGCGCCCGGCCGCGCGAGCGCCCCGTGGGCGAGTACCTTCCCGCTGGCCAGCGCCGCGCGGAGCGCCTCGGCGGCCGGAGAAGCTCCTTAATTGGCAATAGCAGCGCCGCTAACGGCGCCCACTCTTAAGTGGCTTTGCCGTCTTAGAGGGCGCTAAGGCCGGGAGAGCCCCTCGCGATCCGAGCGCCACTGCGTTATTCCGCACCTGGATGTCCAACTCTCTGATGGCCCGATCCGGAGACATTACTCGCATTAATAACCGCGGGATGGGCCTAGTGGTATCCTCGCGGATTGCTCCCCGAGCGCCCAGAGCCTGTGCTCCGGTGGTCAGCCCCCGAGCGTTGATTTGCATTTCCTGCAGCTGTTTCATACATTACGTTTATTTGATCTGCAATTGGGTAGGACCCGGTGGCAGTTAATTAAAAATAATTACAATAATAATAACAAAAATAATAAAAGTGTACAATACAAAACGATGCAAAAGTCATACTATCTCTAATATTAAGTGTTATAACAATTATTTCAACTCGACCACGAAATACAACAATTATGTTTTATATATTTTCCTCGCAGATTTTGGAATGTAGTTATGTGTAATCAACCGTATTAATGGAAAGATACTAATGAGTATGTTCTTCAACCACCGATAATTATCTAGTCAACAAATTTACTTATTGTTCTCATTTATGAACAGATTGTATATAAACGTTTAATAAAAAAATATAACCATGGCTTTCAGTGGTTTAATTATGTATGCTAAACACCAAGGACGCCTTACAGAAATTTATCTCCAGCAATGATTGAATAACTTTAGCACATCTTCAGTGAATTAATGCATGGTACTTTAGATTGCATCTTACGATAAATGATAGTCCCTTGCTGTTTCTATCCTTAATATTATGACACTTGCTAATTGTAGTTTGGCGCTAAAATGTTTGTTCATTAAAATATTGAATTTGCCCTTTTCGAACTGATGCTTCCGCGAGTTTCATTTTGGGCAGATACTGGCAAACGAAGAGTGCATTAGACAACTCAATAAACGATTGTACACGAATTAGCATGTAAATTTCGTTCCTCTGCGATGTGGCAATTTCCCCCTTATCAAGGCTACCAAGTACCCAAATAAAAATATTTGATGGAAGAGTGGGTAATTATGAGATTCCTTAAAACAATCCTAGCAAAATTGCTTTGCGAAGGAAAATTATGGGGGTTGATATGTCTCACTTTCTGCTTCGCAATGCATTTCGATAGAGGTTGTTTTTGTAAAAAATCTACACGGTACTATGTGGAACTCGGAAGTCACGAGAAATGGTCTCGAGTACCCCGTATTGGGTTCTCGCAGTTGACTGCGTGTTTTAATTTAGTGGTCTTTAATGATTGGTTCCTAGATTAGTTATTAAATAACTTTTCATATGTATTGATTGCTTTTTAACTAACTTATGATTAACTTTCAACTATTATAATGGGAGAGGATTCCCATATGGGTCCTCTAATCAGGTTCCAATTCAGCGAATGTTATGAGGAATGAACAATATGCAATATGACAGACGTGGGCGTGGTACTAGGACAGCCAGACCTTTAAGTGGTCATTTAAACCGTTTAAAAGTGTTTCAACGTGATAATCTCTCTGATCCATATAAAGTACACAAAAACATTCTAAATATGTAGAAAACCTAAAATCTGACTTTCGAATCCTTCGCACCCTAACACGTCCCCATGAGCGTTCTTTACGCTTCCCAAGGACAAAGCTTAATCCAACAATTTGGAGCCAATTTGAAAAAAAAAATTAAAAATGTTTTTGAGGCTTCACGCCTGGGAATAAGGTTTTAGGTTTTTTGTCGAAAATTGCACGTTTTTTGGTGCGTGATCACATGACTTTCTCTTCTTAATGAGTAAGAATGAGAAAGTAAAAAGTATAGGAATCGTGCGCCGGAAGATGGCCAATTTTCACCGGAAAAAACTCTATTGCCGGTCTCTGGTAACTAGAAAATGGATAAATCTTGTTCCTCTGTATAGGAAATTCCTTCCTTTAATACGTTATATACTCAGAAACTGTTTTTTGTGGGTCATCGACACTGAACAATCGATTGATGGCAAAACGTCTTTCTCTCCGTCCGTCCGTCTGTCTGTCCGTTCGTCTGTGGTCATCGCTAGCGCTCAAACCTTTCAACCAATATTTTTCACAACTGATATTCCCAGATCGATTTAAATAACCTCAATGTCAATGGGTTTGAAGCTGATATTTTTAGGGAGTTATTTCAATGCCGTTTCAGTATTTCCAAAATTTTCTCAAAATAATTTTTTATTTAACTTTGTCCTCGGAAGCGCTAAGGTTGCTTAAGAGAATGGTGTACGTCTCATTTTCTCTGAAATCCCTGCTATTTCGAATATTGCAAAAGTGCAATTGTTTCGGAGATTCTGTTCCTTAATGAAAATCTGTTCTTTAAAGACATCTCAGAACAAGGTCACATACGTTTTTTTCGTAATGAGTGGTTTGGGCGTAATTTTGTGTGAAATATAGGCAATTAATTTTTTTTAATGAATTATTTCCTCAAAAACTTAATTTCATTTAAAAAAAATATCTTCATATCCAGTGCCATTTTCATATCCGTCGAATTTTCTGAATTTTCGAAAATTGAAAATTTAGAAAGAATGCCAGAAATTATTTGCTGTTGTTTAACCACTAGTTACATTTGTTTTTACTATGGTAATTTTTGCCAGTCATGTAACTCTGCGTCACGACGATTATATAGAACTGCTTTGGTTTATACAATGAAGTTCAATTGATTCTCACAGCTTCAGTGGATTCGTAAAAATATGATCATTGAGATTAAAAAATAGGAAAAATTCCTAGCGATTAAGCTGTAGAGTTGTGTTTTAGTGAATCTACATGCGAAAAAAATGTTTCAATGATAGTAATATGCCTTAAAGTAACAATTGCGGTAAAATAATGTTGTGAAAGGATTTGGAGGGCAAGATGAGTCCCTTTGGTAGAGACGGGTTACTCTAAGAAGGGACGGGTTTGACCGGACGGAAAACAAATGAGCGTCAAGTAGAACACGAGATATTGATGAGGTCGTTTAGAAACGAGCTAACTGTAAAAGAAATCATTGGGTGCATGGACGTAAACTGCAGTTACGTTTCCAGCAGTAGCTGTCAAGGCGTTCCTTTCTTATAGTAATGTTTCTCTACCACAAGTGACCAAACAAAGGCTGGTGCTGGCGTCAGGTGCAATGAACCCCCGTTTGTCGCCATCGACCTGTGTCCAAACTTCTTCTTGTCAACATCCCTCCAGCCGCGCGCGCGTCCAATTCCGAGAGGCGAGGTGGCGCGGCCGCGCCGCCAAGGGCGCAGGGGCGCTGCGCGGCGCCGCCGTCAGCTGCAGAAGCGCGCGGCGCGGCGCGGCGCGTGTTTTTCTAGCGCCTCGTGGCCTAAATCCGCGCCGCGATCGCTCAGTGTCGCGGGGGCTTACGGGCGGAGGCGCGCGCGCCCGCCCCGCGCTGTTTGCTTTGGCTCGAGGGCCGCCCCCCCCCCCGCCCCGCCCCCGCCCGCCACGCGCCGCGGGGCTCGGACGGCCGCGCGAGCGCCCAGTGAAGCGCTCCCTCCCGCCGGCGATTAAAGCGGTTTTGCGAAATTGGATAACTGCAGACGGCGGAAGTGGAAGCCGGCGTGGTCAGAGATGCAAGTTCGTGGGGTCAAATCTCGTCTGCGTTACTTTCTCGCGACCGCTCACCTAGCACAGAGAAAGTTATGTAAAGCTACGCGCATTTTCGGCAACAAAACTTTTATGACAGGGTCCTGGTAATGAAAAAGTGGATAAATCCAGTTTCTAAATATAGAAAAAAAAAACTAACACGTTGTGTAGCCACGTTTTGTGGGTTCTTGTGACCGAAGTATCGAATGACTGCAAACGTATGTCTGTCTGTTCGTCTGTGAATAACGCTAGTAGCTAAACCGTTCAGCCGATTTTCTCCAAAATTGATTTTTCCCAATCCATCTGCCTGATGTCACCGTTCTTTAAATTTGAAACCGATATTTTAATTTTGAGGGTACACATGAAGTCCCTGGCATATTTTACAAATTAAAAAGAAAATGTTCCATCGTTTTTGATTAAATTTTGTTGTTGAATAGTGTGAAGGACCTTGAAGAGAATGGTGCAAGTTTCATGTTTATTGAAAACCCTTCTCTTTCGAAAATTGTTAAACTGTTTTTTCGAAGTCTCCCAACAACTAAAATACTAAAGAAAGAGATTTTCCCCTTAATGAAATCTGTTCCTTTAAGGCAGATTTTGGAATAAGGTCATGTACAATTTTTCGAAAATTTGAGTTCGTTTCGCTCGTTCGTTTGCTGTTTTAGCAGCACTAGTTTATGTTTGTTGTGATGTATGAATTTATTACAAGGCGAAATGGCTCAAGGTGCAGTGCACTGACGTCTCATTCGGGAGGCCCGGTGCAATCTCCGTGCTGGCCATCCCGACCGGAGTGTTCGTGGTTTCTCTCTGTCATCCAGGCGAACACTGGGATGGTTCTGCTGAGAGGTCACGACCGTGAAACCGGCTTCCCTAGCCGAATTGTTTAACTACGTGAAATCTCAGAGGTTAAGCATTCAAAACATCGCGGGTACGTAGTTGAGTGACCGACTAGGAATACCAAGATCTAAAGGACGAGGTCAATTGCCATTTACGGGTCAATACATGTACAAATACAAATTAGTTTATTATTTTCCCTTTATGCACCTTTCATTGCAGAGGACCTACAAAAACTTAGCACCTTATCTTAAAATATTTCAATTGTGTATGTATTACAATCGATATTATGGTTCGAGAAATACCTTTCCGGATTTTGCGGCGTCCCGCACTCAGCCAAGATCATTTGTATTTCGAGAAGTGCTGTGGATAATCAACATAGACTTAGAATAGTTACGATGATGAGTCGTCAATTATTTGTAACACTTGTTTAAAATGAATAGATGAGTTAAAAATCTTTGAAATTGTTGTAGAAAAGTTAAGGAGCAAGTGGGGCTTCTAATTTATGCATTTAACGACTTCGTCAGGAACATGCATACAATATTTCCTAACGATTCTGACAGCTGAATTCCTTTGCTCTATATTTTCGAAACTTTGCAGCATGTGTGAGGGATAGTCGAAGGTCGATCATTATTTGCAAACTTGGAAAATCAGTTACAGAGGATGTTAGGTCGCCAAGGATCTACAATAAAGCTTGCCAAACGTGTTAGACATCGCGTGAAAATTTAGTGGAAATGTATAACGGCAAAAGTAACTAAATATTTGTGACGTGTCTTGGCTTTCGATATTCATTGTAATTAGGTATTAGGTGTCTTCATTAGGCCTTGTACGATCAAGAACACAATATAATTCAAGTCCTAATCCATAGTTTCATTTATATTGTATTTATTAATCGTGACTTAAATTTATACCGTGTGCAATTTCACAAATGATGTCATTTCATTATTTTCTTCCTGTGAATTACTTCACGCCCAATATAGCAAATAACATATAGCAATAACCCAAAGTAGTAAATACATAACAAATTTAAACGTCCTACTTAACATTCAAAACATTGCATAACGAACTGTGACTGACCGGTGAAATCTTCGAATTAAAAACACATATCTCACGATTCTTCAACGGTCATTAGCTCATCGGGGAAACCTCGCTCAACAGGCGAAAACCGGTTGATCCGATTTCGCGTCTTAAATCGCCCCCCCCCCACTTCCCTCACAGAGCGCCGCGCGGCGAAGGCGGGAAGGGTGTCGCCCGGCCGCGCTGGGCGGCGCGACACGCCGCAGGCCCCGTGCGCGCCACGTGCCGCCCCACGTGCCGCCCCACGTGCCGGCCCACGTGCAGCCATTTCCATGGCAATAGCGACGGGCGCAAGGCGGGCCCGGCCGGAGGCGCGTGCGGGCGGAGGCGGGCGGGCTGGTGAGCGCGTGTTGCGAGAGGCGTGTGCGTGGGGGCCGCGGGCGGGGTGGGACGATCTGGGGGGTCTGTGCCCCCATTCTGCGCGTCCCAACCAAGAGATTTATTTGTATTGCGTGATGTTCCGCTGCGAAGCGGTCGCGAGAAATGGGCGGAGGGAGTGCAGAGTAAATAGAGTTTATGTACAGCGCGCGCTGCCGACTGTATCAAATGCAGAAACGGTGCTAGCGCCGAGGAAATATTATGCACTCAAATGCCACGTGATATTCAGAATGGTTCTATGTTCATTGGAAGAATAAAATATAACTAGAAACTTGCGTTCAAACATTTAATCAATACTGGACGTACTGATCCACACCTAGAATTTCTATTTTTCTGAGATACGAGTTTTAATGAATAATCAATCAGAGAAAGAATGCTTATATTGATTGCACTATACGTTTTTCTCAAAATATCAATTCTATCATTGGATATATATTAAAATGTTTGTGAAAATTGTGTTCTAGAATTTAATTTGTTATAAACTAGGAACAAATTATATTTCCAACTCATTAGCGGCGTCGTTCATTACTGGAAATTTGAAATAAATAAAACGAGCATCTTAAAAACGACATTTCTACTTCATTTTCGGTCCTCAACATAAGAAGTGTATGACGAAAATTCAAAATTAATTTTAATTGTAATTAACGTATTCTTGGAGCATTGCCTTCATTTAACTATAATTACACCTAAAATATAGGATATAACGAAAGTTGGCTTATGTGATTTAAATCTTGCTTCTTCTGCAGTAATAGAACATACCACTTCGGCAGATGAAACTACACGTCGCTCTAATTTTAAATCCCTATTTTGTTACTTATTTTATCCACACATCAGTAGTACGTAATTAATACAATATTAAGGTGAAAGGCCATCACCCTGAATACATTCACACACTGACCACTGGCATGTTCTCCTTTTTACTTTGTAATTTAGTTTCTCCTAATGTAGTTCTGAAAGTAAATGCTGAAACATTCCAATATGGGTATTAAAGTCCGGTGAACTAATTTTTAAGCGTACATGGCTATCTTGAGTATCTTGCTGTATCTAACCAATTTCTGATAATATAGCAGACAGTTTGCTCTCAGCAATCACAATGTAGTTTCTCTCTACAAAATGCTACATTTATATTTTTTTTCATATACCTGTCACCAAAATCTGAAGATATGATTGATGAGGTAATGCATGGGAATTGCCAAGTAAACCGGTTTCAGAGAGATCTCTCAACACTATCAGATAACGCCACCGTAAGGTCTGGATTCGGATTTACACAGACAGCATTATCGGCGCGCGCCCTAATCCCCGCGCAAATTTCTTCCCCGCATAAGCCACCCCTCGATAACGCACTCTGGCGCAGATACAGCGCGGCGCTACCGTCTCGGCCCCAGACGCCCCGCCCCGCCCCGCCCCGCCCCGCCCCGCGCCACCCCGCCCCTCGCCGCCCCGCCCCGCCCCACCCCGCGCCACCCCACCCGCGCCACCCCGCCCCGCGTCGCCCGGCGCTGCCCGGCGCCGTCCCGCGTCGCCCCGCCCCGCGCCGCCTCGCCCCTCGCCAGATCGCCCCGCGCCACCCCGCCCCGCGCCATCCCGCCCCGCGCCTCCCCGCCCCGCGCCACCCCGCCCCGCGCCACCGGCCCCGCGCCACTCCGCCCCGCGCTGCCCCGCCCCGCGCCGACCCCGCCCCGGCCCCCCCGCCCCGCGCCCCCCCCGCGCGCCCCGCCCCGCGCCCCCCCCGCGCCACACGCCCCGCGCCACCCCGCCCCGCGCTGCCCCGCCCCACGCCGCCCCGCGTCACCCCGCCCCGCGTCGCCCCGCCCCGCGTCGCCCCGCGCTGTCCCGCGCTGCCCCGCGCCGCCCCGCGCCGCCCCGCGCCGCCCCGCGCCGCCCCGCGCCGCCCCGCGCCGCCCCGCGCCGCCCCACCCCGCGCCACCCCGCCCAGCCACGCCAAGCGCCACCCCGCCCCGCGCCACCCCGCACCGCGCTGCCCCGCGCCCCCCCGCCCCGCGCCCCCCCGCGCCACACGCCCCGCGCCACCCCGCCCCGCGCTGCCCCACCCCACGCCGCCCCGCGTCACCCCGCCCCGCGTCGCCCCGCCCCGCGCCACCCCGCCCAGCCACGCCCCGCGCCACCCCGCCCCGCGCCACCCCGCCCCGCGCCACCCCGCCCCGCGCCACCCCGCCCCGCGCTGCCCCGCCCCGCGCCACCCCGCCCCGCGCCACCCCGCCCCGCGCCACCCCGCCCCGCGCCACCCCGCGCCGCGCCACCCCGCCCCGCGCTGCCCCGCCCCGTGCCACCCCGCCCCGCGCCACCCCGCCCCGCGCCACCCCGCCCCGCGCCGCGCCGGGCTCCCGCGCGAGTTGGAGAACGGATTTTCGCGATGTGGTGAAATAATCTGCCTCTCGGCGCATCGCGGAGACCTCGCCAGCCGCAGCGCCGCGCGCGGTGGTTGGGCACGCGCAAACCGCGGCCACAATTCGCCCGTGTTTGGGCGAAAGGGTGCAAGTCCTGTTTCGTAATTTTTCACGAGAGCAAAAAGAAATGCATTTACTGTAGATAGTTGCATAATTCATTTTCAAATACAAAGATATACATAGGTAAATGGGTTAGTTTAAAATTAATTTCAAAGAATTAAAGTAAATAGTTTTGAAATAAAAGAAAAGTTACACTGAACTCAATATTTAATTTTTCTGACATATACCCTTTTGCCCAAATAAGAGCGAATTTATTTGCATTCTTTTTTCCATTATACATTAC
Source organism: Acheta domesticus (assembly GCA_031308135.1). Lineage (NCBI taxonomy): Eukaryota > Metazoa > Arthropoda > Insecta > Orthoptera > Gryllidae > Acheta > Acheta domesticus. The sequence continues at coordinate 17,059,005 of JAHLJT010009436.1, forward strand.
ACATTTTTCATACATTATAGCTTTTTATATACGTTATAGCTTGTTATTGCCTTCGAAACGGAGCGCCAGTGGTGGATCCACAGGGAGGCGCCATCCCCCTCCCCCAAAAGGCTCAAAGGTTTTCTTTGTTACCTTCTTTTATTTGGAAAAATTGATTTAAATATTTATTTATCTTACAATTATGTAGTTATTTAAAAAATTATATTGTATAGTATCATATGTGTACTACAAAAATTGTATACAATACAGGACCAAATGTATATTATCTAACAAAAGTATATAATGGCCCCCTCTAAAATGAATGGCTGGATCCGCCCCTGCGAAGCTCGATAACATTGCCAAACTGACCTGGATCGAATGGTTCGTAGATACGAGTGAAATATGAAAACAGTTCAGTGATTCTACAAGTTTCCTTACGGAGGTAAATATGAAAAGATAAACAGAGTCAAGTTAAAATCTACTTCATTAGTAAATAAGTAAATCTGAATCAACAAAATTAAGTAAAATGGACCGCGGGCGTTACCTGGCTCTAATTTATCTCGGGCGACAACAATCCCTGGAGTATTTTGTCGCCGCTCGGTCCTTAGAACCCTTGTAAAACCTGTGGTGTATAAACAACTATTTGCGACATTTAATGTACATACATTTTTTAATAAGTTATTTTGTCGAATGAACTGTAAGGTCATTAGTGACATTTATACATTTCTTTAAAAAGCAGCAAATAATTTTAGATCCTTTAGAAATTTGAGAGCATTATATGAATTATGTTCGATGTTTCAGTAAGTAATTTGGAAAGACAATTTGAAATTGAATGTGACATACGTAACTTGGAAAGTTCTGGGCAATCTATTAACATAAATGGAACAGTTACAGGGATGTTATAAGAAATACAAAGTGATGGAGACTCTTTCTCAATCATATGAGAGTGGGTAAGATGGCTTTGGGAAGTCTTGTGAGAGTAATTTATTCTTTTCTGGTTTGAAGTAAAGGACTGTCTTTATCAAAAATACTTATTCTGATTTGATGGAGGTGAGTAGGACGATTATACCACACAGTGTTCCAGTGAAGCTTATTACGTCCATGGAGTTCTTTTTTGAAGTCGAAATATGAAACTTTTTTCTTGAAGAGATCATACATTTTTATTTTGGGAGATTTTATTCCTTTTTACCTATCCATGTGAATTTCCACAAGATTTCTGCGGTAACCAATGAGTTTGTTCAACTTACATTACTCAAGCAAGAATAAATTGAAGAGCTAACTCTTATAGCTTCATTCTCTCTTTTCATATTTTGTGCCTTTTTTTAGATCCGCAGAACTTATTTATTTCTGAATTTTGAAGTCAGGCGGTCATAAATTCACGCCATTTTGGAATCTACATTTTTCAGTAATTATTAATGTTATTAAGTAAAATTGGGAGAAAAAGTATTTTCTTTATCAAAAGGGAATTCATGAACTCTCAACCATTTCCAACTTTGCCAAATATGTATCTTCAATTTTAACACGAATTTAGATTTATATATTAAGGTAATGGAAAATGAAAGTTAGTTCGCGATCAGTCTTGGCCCTTTTTGCAATGCATCCGCTCAGCCTCATCCACCCAGATACGGACCGATCGGAGAAAACCTCGGAAGAGAACGATCAAAGCAGCCGTTCTCAAAAGGCGCATCCAAGCTGTGTTCGTCCCTACCCAGCTTTTGGACTGGTATCGAAACTAGGACTAGGACTAGGTCTAGGACCCTCAGTCTACCAAGTTACAGTTGAAAATTTCGTTTGATTGAAGGAAGATATTTTTGATCTATAATACTTGTTCCCTTTATTATTATGCCATTGAAAAAGTAAATCGAGAATCGCTAAATATCAAAAAATAAATAAATAGACTAGTGGTGCTAAAATAGCACGCACATTCTCGCCCGTAATTCGACACAAAATTACGGGAAAAGTATTCAAATTTCCGAAAAAGTTTACATGACCTTATTCCAAAATCTGTCTTTAAGGGAAAAAAGTTATTAAAGGGAATAATCTCTATCTTCTTATGTTGTTGTACAAAGACGCGGAAAATAAATTGATTTTTTTTCAATTTTGGAAAAATTCGCGTTTTTAACGAACATGAGACCTGCACTATTCTCTTAAACGTCCTTCACACTCTCCAAAAACAAAAGTTAGTCAAAACGATTTAGCCTTTTTTTAAATTTTGAAAATGTCCCTGGCGCTTCATGTAAAGTACCTCCCTTAATTAAAATATTGATTTAAATTGAAGGGACCGCGACATCAGCCACATCGATTGAGGAAAAACAATTTTTGGGGAAAATCGGCTGAGCGGTTTAGCCGTTTGCATTGTTCACAGACGAATGGACAGACTGACGTTTTGCTGTCATTCGAGTTTTCGATATCAAGAACCCATAAAACATGGATAGTGGCTACACCATGTGTTATAGATTTTTTTCTAAATTTAGCAACTGGATTTATCAGTTTTTTCGTTACCAGGGCCCTGTAATAAGAATTTTTCTGTCGAAAATTCTCGGATTTTTCGCGCTACATTTCATAATTTTCTGTCGTTAGCGGTAGTGGGAAAGTAAAACAAACAAATTTGTGGCCGCATTTTCCTCATCACTACCACAGTGCGGCAGCAGAGTAGCGATGCGACGCAAGGCGGGAGGGGGCGGGGCGGGGGGGGGCGGCGTCGCGGGTGGGTATCTAATCACCGCGCGCGCAGATAACCCAAAACGCGCGCGTCGGTGCAGCCGCCCCGGGATTAGGGCGCGCGCTGATGACTTTATGATCGATTCATCATCAAGGACCGGCGCCTGCGCACCGACGCGCGAGATGTGCGCTGCGATGCACGTGGTCGGCGCCCCGTTCCGTCTACTCGTGTTCTTCTAATGACGCCCCGCGTCAATGTATGAGAAGAGGTTGGTGGAATTTTTTCATTTAATGAGGAAACGGGTGAAATGCATCTCTGCTTTCTTTTCTGAAAATGTGCCTACACATTTGATATTTCATTAATCGGTTCTGTGAATGGACCCTGTCGGTACCAATCACAAAAATGCACACAAGCTAACATTACAGTATTTTCAAGGATGCTAGTGATGAACCTGTTAAGGATTTTTAATCATAAAATTCTATTTTATCTTTGCATGTAGTAGGTTGAAGTTATAGAAAAGGTAATATATTTATAAATATCTCAATATTTGTATGGCTTTAATATCGGAACATTATTTAACTGGAAATGGAAAACTGCTGTAACAAATTGACGAAAAGAAATGTAAACAGTCATCGTTTTGATTTATAACAAATGTTTTTAAATACTGATATTGTCAGAATCTTCCAAACGGGAGCTCTGAGTTCCAGTGCATTGTATTCAGGTATGATCAGGTACTAACTGAATAGCTGAAAAGTGTGGCGCATCTATTCAACGTTACTACATCTACTACATTTAACTTTTGTTACATTCTTCCTTAATTTATTCAAGATTTTCCAAACAACACAAATTACTACTACCTTATTTCATTTTATTTTGGGAAATTAGGTTTAGTTTCCCTTTATTCTCATCCTTCAAATTCTTTTAAAACGTGAGAAAATTAACTTCCGGATTATTTTGAAATAACAGTTCTAGTAACTCGATTTTCACAACCTTTCCAAAGATTTAGCAAACCGAAACCCTTCGCATGTGCGCGCATTGTTCCAATTCCATTCATCCCCACGTCCGCTTTCTTCTTTCTCTTCCATCTTGCAACTCCGTATGCCCACTCCCGCCCCCCCCCGCCCCCTCCCCCTCCCCTCTCCCCCTCCCCGTCGCCGCCACCATTGTGCGCGGTGAGCGATGGGCCGTCGCGGTCGCCGCTAATGAAACGGCGAATAAAGCGAGTGCATCTGCGGCGCCGCCCCGCGCCGCTGCCTTTGTCGCCGGCGCGCCGTTTTCCGTGCGCGTGCACGCGGCGCGTTGGGCGCGTTTGGCGCGAGGCGCGCGCTCACTTGCCGCCGCCACGCCGCACAATGGGATGCGCCCGCCGCCGCCGCCGCCGCCGCCCGCGTGCAAACACGACCTGCGACCCGGCAGCCGCCGCCCGCGCGGTGGGAAATATATGTCGCGCGCTTCCCCACTACGCTAGACGGCGCGGCGGGTGCAAGTGGTCCGGAAAAGTAGGCGGTTGCTGGCCAACAATTAAACGCCGCAAACGAGAATTTTAATGCAGTCAAACGTGCTCAAAGCGGAACCTCAAGGGACCAGAATTTTTTTTTTTGACGGGATTCCGCTTTATGGAATGTAACACTGGAGAATTTGTGATCGGAGGACAACGATTTAAGTTCACATTAAACAGATTTCCGCATTGTACACGTTCCGCATTGAGTATGTTTGTAAGTAATATGAATGCTCTTAGCTGTCCGGGTGGCGCCATCGAAGACTGTGATTCCAGCATGTAGTTTGCACTTCAGCTCTGAGGACGACCACGACACGACGATTGAAACTTCGACATCATTGCTTTCCTCATGATGTAGAGCCGTCGTTACGTCCGTAGAGCCAAGGGCATTCGCGTTCTGGCCGCAGAAGCCTTCAACATGTTCCAAGAATATGATCAACTACAGGGACAAGATCATCAAGAGTAATCTTCTTGGCAGCTGCTATTTCACGAAGGCTTCGATTGCCTGTTACAACTTTTCATGGGATCTTCGTGAGGTGCTATATTCCACTGATTGATAGCTTTTGAGAGATTTTGGCCGCTGTGTTTGGCATTAATTTGTTCACCCAACCATTCGGTCCTGTGCTATCAGTGGGAAATGCATGGTATGGCATGTGCTTCCCCACCACTATAGGCAGCCGATGTAAGTGGTCTCTAAAACTTATTTCAAATGAGACGACTCGAACAAATGTCCAAATACACATTTTTCTCATTATTAAAACTGAAATTAAGTAGACACTCAGAGTTGGGCAGTATCGAAAATACTTGTATTTAAAATACGTATTTTCGATACTTTTGTAATTTGTATTTTGTATCGAAAATACATATTTAAACATGTATTTTGTATTTGTATCGAAAATACTTTCTGATAGTATTTTGTATTTTCAAAATACAAAAATACTTTTCTTCATCCGTCACAAACATTGATTGGGCCAGTATATGGAGATGATCCCGCCACGTGGACGAGTGCATAGTCGGTTCAACCGGAGATAACCGGAGGAGCACTGTAATCACGGTGTAAGATATATTTCTTACACCATAGCTGTAATCGTGAGCTCAGATTCAATTTCTCGGAGAGCAGCCCCCGTTTGCCAGAACGAGTGTTGCCCATGTGTGTGTCTTGTGGCCCTGTGGTTGTGTGCAGTGATTAAAAACTTGTGCTTGCGGTGTTTTTAAGAGCTGATATTTCGATATGGTATATTTAGGTAAAAATCTATTTTTTCCTGAGTACCTTGTACTAAATGAAGCTTTATATACACATTTCAAGTTTATTTGAACTAAAACCCGTTAATTTTATAGTGCTTAAAAGAGCCTATTTCAACATTAATGCCTATTTGTGCCTATTTTACGTTTAAAAACCTAAAATGAGACTAATTTGCCTAATTTCTTTTGTTTATGGCTCCTTTTACCTTTTTTCTTCAGTGTCTCCACAACGGACAAGGATGATATTAATTTTAACCCATTAAGTCCCAAATTTTTTTTCTGCAGTTTTTTTTAATGAAATTCAAGAAATCATCATAATTGAGTGCTAGTTATTTAATTTTATCGAAATTAATTAAAATTATTAATTTGGGTAGGTGTGGAGGACTGTCCTCATATGAGGACGCTGGGACTTGGTATGAAGTTTTCCGCAATAATAAAAATAAGTCTTCATAACAAATGTTTATGCCCACTGGATTCGAATTTTAGTAACTACTTTTTGAAATTTAAAACAAAAATAAAATAAAATAATTAAATAACATAATTACATAAGTTATTGTAATGTATCAACAGAGCAAATACGATTACACTAGAATAATATTTTCAAAAAAGAACTTGATGGTAATAATTAAACAGACTTCTACTACAAACATATTTTCGAAAATGATCTTGTACTTAGCTAATATTATAGCACAAAAGTAATTTCGGAAAAATTTACTTTACTTTCTGAAGTGATATAGACCAAAACATTTCACAAAGAGAGTAATATTGCATTTAGCACAATATTTGCGATGGCTGCTGATTTGTGCATAAGCAATCCTCGTGATAACGTTTATATCTGTTGAATGAACCTTTGATCATTGTTGCCAAGCAACAATGTAATGGGGAACACAATTTATAATGTAATGAAATAATACAAATATTCACTGTCCTCAAATGAGGACGCTGGTAGTTAATGGGTTAAGTTACTTTTAACAACCTAAATTGCATTCGTCCTCTTGTACCTTTTTACCCGCTTGTCTCATCTTGTCGCCTGTAAGAAAGCGAGAAATGAATATACCGGACAAGGATCTAGCGATAAGTCTCCGCGCCACTACTTCCTGACTTCATGGAGAAACTGCCTCCGTTTCTAAGATACAGCGATTGAATTTCCCCGAAAGCCAAGTGATCTTGACCGATAAGAAACATTCATTTGCTCTTGAGAACTTGGAGAAGGTATTAGTAATTTATTGTGAGGCAAAATACGGTAGGAATAATTCTAACTATAAACAAACTTGTTCATAAATAGTATTATCGCAAAATGTCCAAAACTAATTCTACGTAATACTGATTTATGTTCGTATCTTTGAGAAATAAAATAAATGGTCAAAAAGTGAGTTTTCTTGTCAGTTTCGAGTTGTATTAGTGCCTATTCTACCATTTAAAAAGCCTAACAGATGTTGGAAGAACCTATTTTAGGCACCTAAAACGCATATTTTAAAACCTAAAAATCCTCGGTATTCATCAGATATTCATATCATTTGTGATGTATGTTCATACTTTAAGTCTGAAAGTTATCTTGGTTAATTGTCTATTGTATGGTATCTTGGTTAATTGTCTGCAATATTTGTCCCCAACTATCACCTCCCAAGAACTCATGGTGAGATCTTTATACTCCGAGTATTCCTTCGGCTCTTAGCATGGACAAGATGCCTTTCAGACTTAAAATATGAATATACATAACATCACAAATGATAGGGGCTGTCCATAAATTACGTAACGCAAATTTCCAGTATTTTCAATACCCCCTCCCCCCTTGTAACGCACTTCCCTATCTCTTTGTAAAGCAGTGTAACGCTGCCTCAGACCCCCTCCCTCCCCCTTTGGCCTTACTTAATTTATGGATGACCTCATACGGATACCTGAAATAGGTTGAAAATTTCATTTGAAACATTTTTGTATAAAAAATGTTATATATTTTAATAATACAATTTTGTATGTGATGTGATCTTTTATTGAACGTGAATGATTGTTTAAAAGAGAAAAAATAGGATAGAAGATATTACGTGTATGTGTAAAACACTCTTGGTTGTATTTTGTATTTTCAAAAGTATTTTAAAATACTATTTTGTATTTTGTATCTAAAATACTTATATGAAAGTATTTTGTATTTGGTATCTAAAATACTTTCGGCGAAGTATTTTGTATTTTGTATCTGAAATACATTTTTCAAGTATTTTGCCCAACCCTGTAGACACTCACATAGAAAGTAACAATAGACACGACAATACTTAATCAATCGCATAAAAATGAATATAGATATCACAATAATATTGAATGATAAGTAATTTATTTTCAATATGATCAACTATTCGACAGCGAATGTAAATCGTCTCTAAAAGTACTCGTTCGATGCCTAAAATCGGATCTCAGCGTATAAAATTCAAATAGGATTTATTAGAGGGATTCGAACATTAGATCTTTGAAAATTATCCGTCACTGTCTGGTTGAAGAATTTTACTCTGTCTCAGCATTATAGGGAGAGGTGGTTCAGGGCATCAACTGATGTCACTGCAGTGTCTCCAATCAAGAGGTCCCAGGTCGGACTCCCGACAGTGGCAGTTCGCCACTAGCTAGATCGAATTCAGTCGCTGTTTGGAGGAGAATACTAGCTGCTCTGATCAGTAAGTTTTCGTGGTGTCACCGATCAACACCAGGCGAATGCCGAAGCAATACGCTAACGAACGGGCCACCGACCGCGCGCGATATTTCATTCCTCTTCCTTGTCCTATCCTCAGCCCTTACAAACACACTTACATGCACTACACTACCGCACATGCCGAGAGACCAATCGGGGGTTAGAGGTAGCGTCGGCTGGGGGTTAGAACTGGTTTCGGCCCTGCTGGTGGGAGATACCGGGTTGGGGAAACCTCACTAGCCAAATCCATCCTCATCCTCCAGCGGGGGACGCTCATGATAAAACATGCACTACACTTATGGGAACGCAACGAATGAATGAATGAATGAATGAATGAATGAATGAATGAATGAATGAATCAATCAATCAATCAATCAATCAATCAATCACAACGTTGTTAAAACAAAACGTTGAATGCAGTGTCATCTTAGTGAGATGAGTAAGTTTCTTTGCAAGTTTGAGAGTTTTCGGTTGCTGTCTTCAAGGAAACAGCCAACTCTTCTACCTATTTGGTCCTACTCTGCTTTTGGGAAACGTACAACCTACGATTCCCCGGTATGCAACATCACCGTCCCCAGTACATAATCTTTCTAATCCGGAAACACGTCCATACAAACGAAAGGAAATACTTTTACTCACCATTAAACGATTGACTTTTGATGAACCCCAACCCTAATGTTTTTGGTATTCTTGGAAGTGTCAGATATGATTTTAATTCCAGATCCTGTATATTCTCTTTTACTTTCTCGTTACCGAGAACAGAGGAATTTATGTAATGCTGCGTTAATAATCGGCGGATTATCGGCAGAAAAACTCTTATTACAGGGCCCTAGTAACGAAAAAGTGGATAAATCCAGTTGCTAAATTTAGAAGAAAAATTATCTAACACTTGGTGTAGCCGAAATCCTTACATTGTGAGTCCTTGATACCGAAAACACGAATAACGGCGAAACGTATGTCTGTCCGTCTGTCTGTCTGTCTGCCTGTCCGTCCGTCTGTGAACAACGCTAGCGGCTAAACCGTCCACCCAATTTTCTCAAAAAATGATATTCCCCGATCGATCTGGTTTATGTTGCGGCCTCTTGAATTTGAAACCAATATTTTAATTTTGGGTGGCACTTTACATGAAACACCTGGGACATTTTCCCAATTTTTGAAAAAATGGCTTCATCGGTTTTTATTAAATTTTGTTGTTGGATAGTGCGAAGTACGTTTAACGAAGGACGAAAATTGCAAAAGTTCAAAAATTTTACGGAGTCATCCTACAACCAAAATATTAAAGATAGAGATTTTTTTCTTAACGAAATCTGTTCCATAAAGATAGGTTTTGAAACAACGTCCTGTACAAATTTCGAAAATTTTTGAGTACTTATTCGTGTAATTTTGCGTGAAAGTACGAGCGAGAAAGCACCTGCTGTTTTAGCACCACTACATACAAAATACCTCACGTACTAGCATGGCAGCGCTCCATTGCCTTTAACCTGCGCAAATTTCGCCTGCGTCCGCGCGAACGCCCGCCGCGCCTCGTGAGTACAGTGCTGCGTAAGGGAAATGGTACGGAAACGACAACGGATTTTCGAAGTCGCAAATCAGAACAACGCATTGATGAACCCATGTAATATTATCAACAACAAGGTTTAGACTCAAAGTACGAAGTAATCTTCACACATCTTGGTATTCGTTGGAGGATTTTCCGTATCTGTTGCGACTTTGTGTACAATCTTAGTGAGCTGGCTAAATTACTTTACATTGTTTCTTTTGAAAGTTTTCAATCTCTCTGCGTAAGACAACGGCGACTCCGCCCGCTGGGCGTAGGAACCGTATCGCGTGAAGTTCTGCAGTGTTGAGAACAACGGACGCGAGTGGTTTCTGTAAACACACGTTTCACGCCTTTTTTAAAATTAATTTATTACTTGCTGTTCGACAATTTGTCTTTCAGGGCATTGAAATTTACAACATATGGACAGTCGTTTTCGACACTAACAGTTACCTCTGTAAGAGGATTTATGAAGGTAAATTTTTAAGAATTAGACAAATATATAAGACTAAGAAACTTGGAAAAGAAGAGAAAATAAATAAAATTACGGAGGATGAAATTTATCGTTAGGAAATTTGGAATTAATTCTACGAGGAAAGGGATAAGTTATACCAAGATTAAAAAATTATGTATGGTGTAATGAAGGAAGAGTATTAAAAAATTTGAGATAATAATTTTTAATCAAATCATGGATTGTAGGGAGATTTAGTTCATTGTGAATTTGTGTATTGGGAATAAACCAAGTGAATGTAGAATTTTTCTAAGAATTTGTTTTAAATAATTTGAAGTGTTTGTATATTTGATTTTGCTGCATTTGATCAAATTGGACAAGCATAAGTTAAAGTAGATCTAATAATTGAAGTGTATATTAATTTAACATTTGACGCTGGAAATCAGAACGCCACGTAGTTACGCTGGCGTAACATTATCTTCTAAAGGGTCGAGATCTGAAAATACAAAGTAAACTTTCTACAGATCTCACGTGGATTGTTTTGAAGTTTTGAATCTCCAGAATCCCGCCGCTTGTCCCCTCGGTTCTGTGCTGCCTGTGCGACACGTGTGGCGTTGGGATGTCCGCAGGGCCTTATGGGGCTCAGGGAGATGTATGCCTTACCTTACCTTATTTATTTATTTATTTATTTGTCAAAACAGTAAAAAACTGTATATGACGTGTGGGGAAAGAAATTTATCTGCGCACATTTTCTTGAGGGCCAGAATTAAAAAAAAAATTAGAAAATAATTATTTTAGAAAAATAAAAATATTTGAAAAATGTTTTTTCCCGAGTTATAGAAAATCAATTTCAGAGGTAAATGAACTACAAGCAAAAGGAGTGCTCAACAAAACGTGCGCACAGTGAAGCTACACTTACGTCCAGAAGCAAAACAAGGGGTCATCTCAGCATTTGCTCAATGGATCAGGGAAACTGGACGAAAACCTGATCGAGATGGGGGTCATTGACCCGGAAGCTGAAGTACATTACTTGTTACAGGCGTATTAAATATTTTTCTTTAAATGTATACAATGCAAACGTAAACTAATTTATTATAAATCTTTGATTTGTTACAATAAACATTATTTTTCTTTTTCAAGATCAGTATAGTCTCTAATTGTATAGAAACAGTTTTGCAGCAGAAAAGATTTTACTTTAAACTTAAATTTGTGCACCGACTTTAATTGTTTTATGTCATCTGGCAATTCTTTACCAATATCTTATGACCAAACTACAGACCCTTCTAATAATTGTGAAATATTTAATCACAGAGAATGACATGAAACAATATTTTTAGGGTTATCGATTTTCCGAATATTACATATTTACACTTTTCTTTTGAAACTTTTCATCCGATCTTCCTTCTGTGCGATGTAATCGAAAGGGTCATCTAAGAAATTCAATCTCCAAATTCAGAAAGCAAATATGACTATAATTTTATTTATTTCTTCTGATACCTTATTTATGATTACTGTATATTTTTCTGATGAATTACTGCAGATACTTTCTCTTCATCTTCACTGTTACTGCATTCAATTCAGTAATAAAGACTTGATATGGTAATTGATGTATGTTCTGTATTGAATAGTATCTTTTCAGTGCACGGTGAAAATAGAAATATTGACTCATGTTTGCCTAATGTATGAAAAAGCTCGTAGTGATGCAATCTTTTAAGATTTCTATTGGAGAAAGAGGGGGATAGAAATATGAGAATAATGATGAATGTAGTGAAATGAAATAATACAATCTTTTAGGTGCAATAATATTGTACTAAGAAATGTGAATGTAAAACAATTTAAATATTATTCATTTGTTAAAACTTTAAAAGTTTTCTGTTAAAAGGATCTCTATTAATATCTAACATTGAATTTAGATGATCTAGGAAAATAAGAAGAATTGAGCAGTTTCAAACAAATGAAACGGGGGTTTAAGTGTAGCTTCAAGGACACGAAATCTCACTCCCAACAATCAAACGGAGCAGAGCCCTTTCGTGCGGACGGGGCTGGTTCTTTTAAAGCGATCGGGTGTTCCAGCCCCGCCCGCAGGCCGGCGAGAGCGGAGCCTTCTTTCGAAGAACGCGACGGAGGTGGGGTGGGGGCGACGTAAATCAGCGGACGGCGCCTCCCTCCTCTCTCCCCCCGCCCCGCCCTCCCCCGGCGCGACGCGACGCCGCGAAAGAACTCGCGCGGCCGCGATATTTCATCGTAAAAACGGCGCCGCCGCGACCGCCTACCCCGACCGCCGCACCGCGCGCCACTGTCTTAACGGCGGCGGCGCCCAAATTAATGGCGGGAAAGATTTAATTAAACGAAGGACCTCTACGCGCCCCCCTTTTTTCCGGCGGCGGCGGCGGCGGCGGGCCCGGCACCCGTGAAGCAGTCGGAGGAGCGCTCGCGGCGCGTTCGCCAATCAAGAAAATGAGGCGGAAGGCGGCGGCGCAGGGCGCTGCGTCGTTGTTTCGGACCCGACGTTCGCAATTGTTTCTCGCGCAGCGCGCCATGCGGTTGTCGTCGCTGCCGCGGCCGCCGCCTCCGCCGCCGCCGCCGCAGCCGCCATTGTAATACCAATCATCGTTTAACCCGCGGGCGCACACCCACCAACAGAGGGCTCTGTTTCCCGTGCCGCTCTGTATATACGGCTCACCATTGTTGCACCGCCCCTCCCCTTCATAAATATTCATCAAACTCTAATTAATCATCACCCAGCGGCCCCGGGAGCGGCCCGGTTTAGTCGGAACCTAGGACCTATATGTAACACGTTAAATCCTTCCATGTATTCCGTCCCCGGCCGCACGGCCCCGGCCCTCCGCCCTCGCCGCTGCGCCCTCCCTGCCGGGCCCAAATGTTCATTATCCCAACGTCACACCCCTAGCGAGCAAACCCTCATCACCCCTCGCTGCGCCGCCACCGCCACCGCCGGCGCTATTCAAACTTTAGATCTCGCACCAGCCCACAGACACCCTTACCCAGAATGCAAAGTGGCCATCGTCCGTGATGCACCCCGCGCCCTCGCGCCCTCGCTCGCCCGCGCCCGCGCCCCCGCCCACCCCCTCGTTCCCCCTCCCCCTCCGCCTCGTCGCGATTCTCTCTCGCCGTCTCTGCCGACTCCCTCGCCGGCGCGCCAGCTCCCCTCGCCTCCATTATACTAAAATCATCTCGCGTTTATAGGTTATGTCTGCCCGCGTGTCATCTTTCACGTATAAAACGCAGGGGAAAGTTTGCGCTACCAGATGGTACTAGTTTTTTTTTTCTTTCGTAGAGATATTAAAATAATAATATAAAAAGATGGCACACAACGCGAGATGATTCGAGCCCCGCGTCCGTATTATAATGAGGCATTTAAGTTGTTTGATTCCCCGGGGAAGGAGGGACGGGCACCGCACTGGTGGTGACAAAACAAGCGAGCGTCGCTGAGCCGTGTCATTAGGCAACATCGGTGGGGGCGGCGCGGCGGTGGCAGTGGCGGTGGCATCCGCCCGCCATCTCCCTGGGGGCGTCGTGGCAGCTCCTGACGGAGCCACTGCCATCTGGTGCCTCCGGGCCGCACTTGGGGATTCCCCCAATGCACACTTCTTCACTGGTGCTGAGGAATTTACTTGGAAGTTGCGTTGCTTAAGCCTTCGTCAGGGACATTGCTACTGACAGTGATTCTCAGAAAGGACAAGTATGAAGTCTTTCAACGCAAACCGCTAGTTTTGCAACGCAACGTTACGTTACTTCAACACCAAGCGTTATCTCAAATCTACATAAAGATTAATTGTATGATACATTTTTAATTGGATACGTGTGTTCTAGCCGAGACCTCGCTTGCGCAATGCGATGTTCACTTGTCTATCAGCACTTCAAGACGTTCCATATGCTCGCTCTCGCTCGAGTGTTTCATTCTGGATAGCCGTAAGTTCGAGCGTCCTTTGCTGGCGGTGGGCTGGTTCACAGGCCAGAGTAATGACCCTGACTATTTTTATTATTATTTATTATTTAATGTCGCATCAACTACTAGGTCATTAGCGACCACTATTGAGTTTAATGCTATGGTAACTGTGAATTTGACGTGGTGATGATAGGGGGTGGAAGGACGAACACATACAACCATGCCCGAGGCGGGGCTCGAACCCGCGACCCCTCAGTCCGAGATCACTACGGCACTACTGCTTTAGCAATCTCGCCTGACGGCTTTGCTTGGCCTCTTCAGGAAGAAATAGGTATCATGTCATGTGTAATATTGTTGCAAAAACTACGTAAACAATATACATAAGCAACATTTCAATCCAATATTTCATTAATCATAGCTACATTTACAGTGTGTGTGGAAATGTAATTAATTAATTAATTTATTATTATTTGTTAGACATTTATCTTTTCAAAATTAAGGATCACAGGAATGTCTTTAATTCTTTCCGAATCAATTTTCCCACTTTTTCTATGATTTATCAGCTGCTTGTTGAATTTGCAGAAGGAATACAAAATATTCTCATTATTTCCGTCAGCCTAAGGTAAACTGCAATTTGCATTCCATAAGTTGTACTGCTTGTTTATATACAACTTGGCGACATCTCTAATTCTTTCACTTGAGATCGTGGCTCAAGTGGCGGCGTCGCAAGTCAGGCGCTCGGACGGGCGCTTGGCGCTCGGGACGTCGCGATAATTTGACTTATTGAATTGATGCCTTATTTACGCCATGAGGCCTGCTCTTCCGTCTGACCACGCGAATTTCGCTGCGCTCCTTTCACCACCTAGCGGAGAAAGAAGGTATTATACGGGCGACGAAACAGGCGATTTGAATTTAGCTCAAAGGCTTCATGAAGGCTTCAGGATCTTTGACATGCAATAAATCTGCCAACATGGGACATCGGGCTTTACTTCCCCTCCGAACGAAGGCGTACGAAGGATTTTTTCGCCCTTAAAAATCCACGGTTTCGATCGAGTTTGAACCCGCGAACTCGAGAATAACAATCCGATACCGTTTCATCATTGGCGCCGCTACCACCAGGTTATTGCGCTGCCCTCTAGCTAATTTTGTTGTGACTTACGTGACGCTCGAGCGAAATCGTCTCGCGGAGGGCGGCAGTGCAGACCGTATTTTCTCGCTCTGCCCTGCGGCGATTTGGGTATTGTTAGTGTTCGGCATTTTGAACGCAAGAAGTTCGCTTGAAAGTCGCCTCAGAAGGAGGAAAGCACTTTGTTGCAGCCGAAAGTTCAACACGTAAAGTCGGCACAACGGTTTACTTAAGACTTTTCGTCGATGTCCATTTACTTAGATTAAAACAATATGAACTACTGCGCTCAAAACCAGATCTGCGTTAGACTCCCTTTCGTCGACATCGAGCTTTTTACTTCAGTCAAATGCCACTTTTTGTTTAGATAATTCAAAATATATTCAACTGGAATTCGCTACAGAGGTGTTTTCTCTTCCTTTTCAAGAAGAAAGTGTGTTCAGTTATTTTTAAATAATTTATTATTTATACTGACGCTTAACGAATGATGCATTATTCATATTTCAAACCTGGATTGTTTCACAGAAAAATAAAAACGATAATTTTTTTTTCTGTACTCAATTTTATTAAGCAAATTTACGTTCAACTTCTATTTCTTTTTTGATTAGATTCAACAACTTGTTTCTTATGCGTGATATCTCATAATAATAGTATAATGAAGTAAATTGATATTTTAAACGCTAGAATATCACTGGCATTTTAAAGACTTTGTTCTTAAAATATTAATTTTAATAATTTTATATAAAGCCTTACGATTTCCATTTACAAGACTTCTTGGTTCAAATTTGCACAGAATTTTAAGGTATTTTACTGTTTTCAAATTTTGGTCGTTAAAACGTTTTCTTAATTATTTTGAAATGACAGTTGCAGGGTCTCTGAATGGTATTAATATTATATAATTCGTAAACGTTCGAGCAAGTTTTTTTTTCACTTTTTAGAAATTAGGGCAAATCGCATCACTTCAGTCATTCACTGAGAGTGCAACGTAGAGGTAAGCTCAATTCTTACACTTCGCAGGCAAGACTGTCCTTCCAGCTTATCGATTGGGCCGACTCTGTCCGTCGCCCGTCAATTTCGGGAATGTACTCGTAATCACGTATGCGACTTCCACTCCATCCGGGCACCATCGGGCAACGGTTCCCTCTTTTCGGGCCCGCTCCGTTATTGATGGCGCTCATCGCCCGCCCAGCACCGGCGCCCGGCCACCCCGCACCCTTCGCCCCGCTCCTCGCGCACCGACCGCCACCCGACGCCCGCTCACACCGCCCCGCCGGGCTCCCCACCCGCCACGCCCAGCCCCGCCCCTCCCCTCCCCTCCCCGCCCCGCCCCGCCCGCCCGCCCGCGCGCCTGGGGCTGAATGGCAAAGGAGCAGCGCCCGTGCGGGGGCGGGGCGCGGGCGGGGCGCGGGCGGGGGAGGCGAGCGCAGCGCCGCTGGTGCGTTGTCACGTCCGCCGCCGCTTCTCCCGCCTCGCCGGCGCTTCCGCCTTTGTGACCGGCTGCGGCGCGGCGGAGGCCGGGCGGAGGCCGGGCGAGCGCTCGGGGCGCGGGCGGGCGATCATCAAACGGAATAGGGGATGCCTCCGCACCGGGGAGCGCGCGGGGGCGGCGAGCGCGAGGGCGGCCCCGCGTCTAATCGCGGCCCCTGCCGCCCACCGGCCGCCCCCGGCCGCCCCCGGCCGCCCCCGGCCGCCCGCGCCTGATCGAGATCGCTATCGACAGGAGGCGGCCGCCACCGCGCCGCCCCTCCCCTCCCCTCGCGCGCCCCCGCCGCCGCCGCCGCTGGCGCGTTGCGAATTCACGTTGGCGATGCGTACTACAGCGTAGCCGCGACCTGCGGCGCGAGGGGGCGGCGCCCCGCGATGGCAAATGATGCGGTTCTCGCAGGCATCCGATATGATTGAACACTTGTGTTGCCAGTTTGTAGTCATTCATCAACGTCAAGGGCAAACATTGTTTTTTAAATAAATGAAAAGAAAAGAAATGTAGAACTATGCTTAAATGTTAACCATCTTCAGTTCTCAATGCGTGCCTTGGCTGCGACAGCTCAGCGGCAACGACGTTGCTTCTGTAGCATCATTCACAAGGAGGTCGTCGGGTTTTCGCCCATCGCTTAAAGATAATGCCCTGTGGCGGAGATACCTGGAGGAGGAACCTGCTGGTCGACGAGTATGACGACGCCGTATCTCCAGTCCCAATGGCAGAGGTACACCCCACCTCTCGGGAGATAACGAACTACCACGGTCATCTTTAGCTTATAATAAACTGAAGATGCTCATGGCCCTACACTTACGTCAGTGGTGGATCCACAGAGAGCATTGGGGGCCGTGGACCCCCCCCCCCAAAAAGCCCTAGGTTTTCATTTGGTGCCTTCTTTTATAAGGTACAATTGAATTAAATATTTATTTATATTAAAATTATGTAATTATTTAAATAATATGATTGTATATTAGCATACACAATATACACTACACAAAATAATATACAATGATAAATGTGTTTATTATTTAACAAAAATCTATAATGGATCTATGAAAAATCTATTATCCCAAAATGATTGGCTGGAACCTCCTGACTTACATGATGTAACATCGTGCACAAAAGTATGAAAACGCCCGGAAACCAATAACCTCTTCTTTTGATTGATTTCAAGTTTATGAATTTAGAAGCAGAATTTCCGATGAACTGTATCTTGAGAATTCCTGGTGAAAATTCTAATTAGTTTCTTTTCTCCCTTGGTATTATTGTAATGTATTTTCATTTATTCGTCATTACTATTCCTTTTTCGAGCTTTTCACTCGCTTAACTATTTCAATTGGCATTAAAGAACTAATCGAATATATTCATTCCATTCACCTTCCCTAACTCTTTTTCTTGTTCGCGCGAATCCTCCTCAACCTACTACTTCCTTCAGCTTGAGCGAGATCAAACATCACTGACGATGCACTACCTCCACATGCTCATCCGCCCTTCGGTTCTCGGGTTGCAGGGTTAAGTGCATCAGCGCAGCCCGAGCACGCGATACACGCGGGGGGGGGGGTGCTAATCTGCTTACGGGGCGCGCCTCCCGTGCTGAACACGCGGGAGCCCCGTCGCCCCGCCCCGCCCCACCCCTCACCGAAACCTCTTACTCTCCTCGCGGAGCGTGAAACTGGATATGATGAGATAACAGAAACAAGATGTTCCATGTTGGGGGATGTTATACTGTTGGCGCACACTCCGGGTGATTAGATTTATCAGACAATAGGATTTGCCTTGTTTCTGGGCCCTAGCATCAAAAGAGCACTTGTTGTAAGATTGCTTCTAGATTGATTTGATGGTGAAGCATTCTAATATGATGATGCAGTACGTATTACGATTTAATTCGATAACGAGTTCTGATAATTGTATATTATTGACTATGGCGCACATAAATGTCTTCACATAAAGACATCGGGTTAAGTCATTCTATAAAAATTCAAACCAGTCAAAATCCAGGGCAAAATACTAAGGGGATTCTCGAAATGCCCCATTCAAAACTAGTTTCATTTCATACAAAAATACACTAAACACCACTACATTTGATTGTAAACTACTATTTGCAGTAGTTTACACTAATTTTATATGCTTCTTATGTGTTCCCCTTAAAATCCATAATATTTATGCAAACAAACTATTCTACGATAATAGTTATGTATATGACAAGTCCTCGAAATTA
Organism: Acheta domesticus; assembly: GCA_031308135.1. Classification (NCBI taxonomy): domain Eukaryota; kingdom Metazoa; phylum Arthropoda; class Insecta; order Orthoptera; family Gryllidae; genus Acheta; species Acheta domesticus. Next base: position 17,077,776 of record JAHLJT010009436.1, read on the forward strand.
GTCCTAAAAGACTAATAGATGACGTGTTACATACATTGTTTTTTGTTATTTCCAATTATTCAACATATACATTCAACACTTTCATGAGTTAAGACTTCTCATTACTCTCGATGTTCTGTTACGAGGGTTGTTGGTACAGGGTTGTTCGTATCATTTTTAAATAACAATCTCAGTGCGCAGAAGGACCAAAAGGACAAAGGGGGACAAGCTGTACAAAGTGGGGAAAGGAGAACGAAGAGGCCAAGGGGAGAAAAGGGACTATATGGACAAAATTGGGAAAGGGGAGAAAAGGGACCAAATGGGGAAAGGGGACAAATGAAACAGCGGGGACAAAATGGGACAAGAGGACATCGGGACAAAATAAGCCAAGATGTCAAACGGAAAAGGGGGACAAGTACGACCACTGGGACATGGGGGACAAAATGAACAAAATTTACCGACATAAATAACAAAAAAATATTTAGTAACATTTCGTATATTCCGATGAGATCGCCTGCCTCCATCTTAAGCAATAGACTTTTTTATAGTACTGCTATGTGAATGATCTACTGTTATTTGGGTTGGCACAAATGCTCGACTTGTCTTCGTTCATTTTAAAAGCAACGTCCTAAGATACAATTTACAGCAGGACTGCAGAATGCAATATTTATTAACTATCTATACATGACCATCCGCATTTGTCTACAGATATTTGTAGTAATATCAGAATACTTACACTACAGACACTCCTTCATGTTACTTCACAGTATCTTGCGTCTATCCAAGACACCTAGGTTAAATTTGTCCATCGAATCTCGTTTTAAAGATTAATGAAGAATATAACCGTATCTACTGGTCAGGATACGATTCTCACTGACGTAACTTCACTTCTCAAAATCGGTGTGGCGAATCCTGGGGGGTGGACATGCCCCCCCCCCCCGAAAAAAAGACCTAGAGTTTTCGTTTGTTATCTTCTTTTATTTGACAAAATTGATTTAAATATTTATTTATGTTAGAATTGTTTAAAAAATTATATTGTATAGTATCATTATATACTACAAAAATAATTTAAATTTAATAACAAATGCATATACTATTTAAGAAAAATCTATGATCCCCTCCCCCCAAATAACCGGCTGTATCCGCCCCTACTCAAAATACACTTACTTAAATCCTCCACCTCTACCTAATTCAACAACGCATGAACACGAATGAAAAAGTTGGGGACTTTAGTTTGGAATCGTTCTCAGAACGTGAATATATTTTCTAAGTTGACGTCAAAGCTACTTTTAAAGAGTACACCTTTTTTAGAATCACGTTATATTGTGATCATTCAAGAACATTACCAGTCGCGAATCCTGAACATTATTTTAAGTATACGGCACCTCTGTCATAGTTCTCCTTAAACGCGAAACATCTTCATCGTACTTCAATTGCGGAGAATTGATTGTACTTACCGAGCTTATTGGAATTTCAGCTCTATTAATCGAGATTTCTTCAGAAATAGCTCCAAAACGGTCTATGTAAAATGTTCATTAACATCTTTACGAAGTATACAAAGTAACTGCCTTTCAATTGACATCATTGACAACGAAGATGCGCTTTCGGGTCCCATATTTGATCTGAGATTTCACCCTATTCAAGGTGGAAAAATGACCGTTCAACTGAAATTGTGTTTAATGGCGCAGTTAAAACTTGACATGCGAATATGTATACTTCCGGCATGGCCCACGTCAAGGGTCTCTCGTTAGTGATTTTTACAATCTGACGAACAGATTTCCCTTGCAAATCTTGATCTTGAGACAAGTACACAACACTCATTTCATTTTTCAGGCGTATTAAAATAACTTTTGAATCATAGGATTTCAAAAGCTTTGAAAAAAGGTGAACAGGGGAAGATTCTTAGTATTCCATAAAGTTTGAGGTATCAAACTGTATAGACTACAACTGAAACTTACAAATTCGAAAATCTAATTCTTATCTGATTGAGTACATTGACATTAATTATATCTGAACACTCGTTTAGATGAATAGCCACAAAATTGAGGCAAGTTCCTGTGTAATTGTATGATGGGGAAGGTGTTGTTCCTCGGACCGATTTTGACGTTTGTATTTTTAATTTTGCCCTTTCCGAACAAAAAATGACCGAACTATTTTTTCTGCATACTCTAGAGTTTTATTCACCACATATATATTTTTCAAGTATGTAGTCTTACATCATTGATTTATTTGCAAACTTAAAAAAAGTGTAATTAGGTTACATAGGTGTTGTACCTTGGACCGCTCAGAATTATGTCGGGAAAATGGTAACTTATTAGAAAGAATATAGCTATTTATTAACTTTTAAATTAACATTAATTCCTTAACACGAAATAAAGCATAATAAACATTTTCAGGTAAACACAATCTGAAGTAAATTTTCAAAAATAAGTTTTAGCAAACATAGGATCAATCGATTTCAAATGTAAAGTTTTCAAACTGCTCGTCTAGTAGGAGCTGGATCTGAAAGCTTAATTAAGTCATCATTCTTGACGATTGCATATATGGTAGTATTTTTGAAAATTCAGATCCTTTTACATGTATTGCATGACATAATTTTAACGTGATACATGTAATAATAAATAGTATGATATTAATAATAAATAATCACATAAATTGCAACATGTTTTTTCATCATCAGAGCTATAGCTTTTCAATGTCCTCCTTGATTACAGGTTTTCTCTTGACACAGATTGCGTGGCATTTGGTTTTTCTGAAAATAAAATTTTGAAAACATCTGTATTGTACATTTAGTTGTAAAGCTAAACGTAAATAAATTACCTAAAATAGAAAAGTACTATAATTTGGGAAGTATTGTACGTCGGACCTCTCCAAGGTACAACACTTTTGATAGGTCCAAGGTACAATACATAATGACAATGAAGTGCGTGTCTTTTTGCCATTTTGAGGTAAGGATGAGCTTTATTTCAAACACATTGTTCTCCCCTTAAAACAATACGGAATCAAGAATTGCTTTCATTTTAGATGTGATCTTACAAATATTTGCCCTATAATTAAGATAAACTAGTGAAGAATATTTACTTTTGACAGGCGATTTTACGTTTTTAATAATTTCTACTGCAATTCGAATGCCAAATAAACAAATTCAACTGCACAGAGACTATTATTGACAGTTTTATAAACTGCATTCATATACCTCGCTAAGCAGAACAAGAATTAACCTAGGTCCAAGGTAAAACACCTTCCCCTACTATAAAATTTATTACAGCTTCGATTAAATCGTTCTGGGTAACAGATAAAGAACATGGAAACTGTGGTATTTAACAAATGATAATTTGGGAGCTGGTCATGTGTGCTGAGAAAATCTCATTTTTCTACGTAGTTTCCGTTATTAAACAGTGCTTCTGAATCATCGCGACCCTTGAAAGCTTGTTTTTGCTTTGCTAGGTGGTAAACAACATCAATTAGTATTGTTAGTATCAATCTGTTCTTCTTTGCCGTTTCGTTGTATTCCGAAATGTGTAAAGCCTTCTGAGCACTGAGTTGCAAGTCTACGTGGATATTACCGATATTACACAGAGTAAATGCACAAAATATATGATTTCTTGTCTTTTTATGCTTGCCTAAAGAACTAGCAAGGGAAACTGTCGAATTCTTCTTTTGACCAAACGTTACTACATCTGTCACTGCTAAAAACACGACACGGTCAGCAAAAAAAGTTTGTACAATTTAGATCAACCCGTTACCCGTGTCTAGAATAATTAGAAGTGCAGTAGTGTCTGCTGTACTCTCGCTTCCTGTTGTGACGTTTTACAGTCAAAGCGGAAGTTCTGGTGTGGACCTACCATTGACTTTTATTTTGCGTTTTTCTGAAAACTCAATAATATGACGTTCAATCCTTAATACTTCTTCTGTAATACAATCACACGATTGGGATCATTAATACACGCCATTTTCACAAAACTTGAGAGAAGCGAAATTTTCGAACCTCCCCTCTCCCCGCCCTTGAAACAGGACGAGTCCAGGGTTCCCGTGGTTGGCATCATGGTGGAAAGATTGGTTGGCCTCCACTGCGCCAGCGAATTCTCTGGGCAGCATTAAGAACTGCTTGAAACTTCTCCCTCCTACGTACTTACTAGGGCAGAAACTTCCGGATACGAAAGACTGGCTCGTAGTAGCACAACAGTTGCTTTTACTTTCCCGTATACGTACGTATACACGGAGTGATATACGTAGTATAGGGAAAGTTATGTAATGCTGCGCGAAAAAATGGCCAATTTTCGGCGGAAAAAAATTAATTGCCGGACCGTGAATACGAATAAGTGGATAAAACCAGTTGCTAAATTAAGAAAAAAAATCCTCTATCTCGTGGTGTGGTCAAAATCCATGATTTGTTGCTTCTTTATACTTAAAAATCGATTGACGGCATTCCGTCCGTCTGTCCGTCTGTGGTCAACGCTAGCGCCTAAACCGTTCGGTCGATTTTCTTCAAAATTGATATTCCCCAGTCGATCTGATTCTAGTCAAAGCTTTGTGATTTTGAAAAAGATTCTTTAAAATTTGGGGGTACTTTATATGAAGCCCCCCGGGGATTTTCAACATTTTCTCAAAAACGGCTCCAAATTTTTTCTTTAAATTTCTTGTATGAATAGAGGAAAATACACTTTTTAACATGGCGTAGGTCCGATTTTCACGTACAGCTCTGAATTTTCGAAAATTGTGAAAGTTTGAATTTTTTTCGGCGTCTTTCTCCAACTACAAAATTGAAGATAGAGATTTTTTCTTCAAATAAAATTTGTTCTGCATATTGAGTTCTTTAATAAAGGTCATTTAAATGTTTTTCACAATTTTGGTAGTTTTCGTGCAATATTGCGTGCAATATGTGCAATTTTAAAAAATTACAAAAACAAAATTTTCTCAAAAACGGCTCCAAATTTTTTCTTTAAACTTTTGGTAGGGATAGTGGTAAATGTACTCTATCAATGACATAAAAGCCATTTTGGTCTATCGGTTGGTTTTTTCAAAAATTACCAAAATGTAAATTTTTTTACTTGTCTCTCACGTCGTTAATATTTACATTATCGGCGATTTTTTTACATTATTATATTTACGAGTATATATGCTTTAAATAATGTCAAGTAAAGTTTCTCGAAAACACTACCGTTTTCTGTGAAAAGTAGCTCAAATTTCGGCATTTTCAGAAATGCTCAAACGTCATTTTCTCGTATATGGCTGCAATTTTTTTCTTGAAACTTTTGTAACGGATAGTGCTAATTACACTCATTAGTATAGCGTGAAGTTTATTTTGAGTTTTTTTTGTTTTTTTCAAAAATTATGTAAATATAAATTTTTTGAAAGATCTCTCACATCTTTAATATGCACATTATCCGCAATTTGTAAAGATGATTATATTTGTGAGTGTAAGTGCTTCAAATAACTTCAAATAAAGTATTTTGAAAACTCAAAAATTTTCTGTGAAAATGAGCTTCAAATTTCGCATTTTTAGTAGTGCTAAAACGCCATTTTCTCTTAAACGGCACATAATTTTTAAAAGAAAATTGCCATTTACGGCTAGGTTTTTGTGCTCTTTAATATTCTAAAATTAATGTTTCTGTTCTACCAATAGGAAACCGAAAAATTAAGAAAATGACAAAAAAATGTACTTTTGGCGATGATAGATGGTAGCTGGCAAGAAAGAGTATGTGGCAATTCCGAATAGCTAGCGAAGACCCAGGAAAATAGAAAACTAATACGGGAAAGTCTGTGCCATTCTGTTTCTGTTTTTTGACAAATAAATAAATAAAATAAATACGGTCATGCTTAATTTTTTCAAAATACGAGTAGTTTTTCTTTAATTTTGTGACAAACGTAATAGGCCGCTGTAAATTTACTGCGCTTCGGACAGCTGGATGCGTCGTAAATTAGAATGTGCAATTTTGTATATTATTTCTTTCTTCGTTTCTTACATTCGAACTTTGTTATAGACTTACACATTAATATTTTAGAAATTGTTTATTTTGAAATATTTGAAATAAGTAAAAAGAATTAATAGCTCTCAGAATAGCGACAATGCAGGGTCTGCAACAATGGAATTCACTTTGCGCTCGCGAATATCTGTGAATTAGTGTCATTGTTGTGAGCTAATGGAGCTGTATGAAAAGGAGTTATAATTGTCTAATTTATGTTGATATTTGCAGGCAAATATTTCGTTTTGCACCAAATGCTGTACCATTTGTAGTGAGTAGAGAATTTGTTGCATGGTTTTAAAATACTCTTCCCTAATCATGGCCCAATGGAAGGCATTTCTATATTTCCAGGGTATCAGGCTTCTTTTTCCAATACAGGGTTACAAAACTTTTGCATTCTATTTTTGTGAAGTTGTAGAATTCACATAGTTCTGACAACACTGCAATGGAAATAGTGAGTTCCAAGCGAAGATGTTAGTAGCGCATAAAGTGCAATATTACAGTACTACTTAGCTGTTTCCTCTAATACGGGAAAGTAAGTGCTGTTGTAGCACCACTAGTTTCACATGTTTTAAATATGTTCAAAATCTCAATTTTTTTAGGGGATTACCATACTTACGAAACATTTTTTATACATTTCGAATAGGTGCAACGCGGTTCAATTGGCGTTGAATCTTTGAATACTTTCGCATTTTCGGTGATAGACACGATTGTAAGCGTCACTAAAGACATACAAAACACATTTAACTCGTAAGAAAGTTTGTAGGTAGACGTTCATCGGATCCAACCTAACGAAAAACGACCGTCACTATTTTCAGCACTTCAAAGCATTGGAGTTGTGCAGCCTACTACAGTCGACTCCGATTATAGTGAACCGTAGGTTATAGTGAACTTAAGTCACTGATCTCGGTTCACTTACATTACAAATAAGCATAAGAAGATTCGGTTATAGTGAACCTGATTCTCGGCTGTAGGAAATGAGTCCTGGAAATTAATTGGATCTCGTATGTTATTAGGCGAGTAAAAGGACCTTCGGAGAGTGGGATGATGGTCCAACAGTGCAAGAAGGCACTGAAGGGTATCAAGACTGCATTCGGACTGAGGCACAATGCATCAAGGCTGAGGACAATGCAGAATCAAGCGTGGAGAGGGCACGAACTGTTGGAGAAATTAGTAGTGAGAAATGTAGGAATCAAACAATTGAAAATAATTGTTTTTTTTAAGGACAAATAAAAATATTGAAATTTTCATTTCGTGCTGTTAATCAATTTTCCGGCATAAAAAAAATCACTGTGGAGAAATTGCATATAATTTGACATCATGGAATATAGTTTCGCTCTAACCGGAGTCTGCATAAGTGTATAATGTGGAGATGGCTGGCTGGGCGCGGTCGCGGCGGCGCGGGGCGGGTGTGGCTGGCCCAGCCGGCAGCGCATTATCCGCGCGACGCGCCGCGACGCGCCGCGCCGCGACGCCGATTTATAGGCGGCGATCCCAGCGGCCTCGGCGCGTAACTCACGGCGCTCGGGATCGACCGCGCCTCCGCCCCCTCTGCCACCCCCACCGGGCCTCGAGCCCCGGACGTCTCAAGATAGTCGCTTCCACGCAGTGCTCCTCTACAGTGCCATGGTTTCCTTTTTCTTTTTCAGACAGCCCCACATTCTTAGATAAAAAGTAGGACATATTTAACATTATGTAGTGTGTGATCACTACATTGTAAAAACCTAATTAGGATTTATAGTATTAAAGTACGTTATTTTTCAATTTTCCATTTCACAACATATAATAGAACTACTTTTAATCATTACTAGGGCCCGGATAATTATGTAATTACATATTTTCCTAAGGTAACTCTATCAAGTCGAATCAACGATATGTTCACGTTTTACATCGGTTAGTGGCCAAAATCGTTGAGTTTTTAGTACATATATTTACATATTTTGCCCGAAATTACATATATTTACATATTTTACACAAATAAACATATTTTTACATATTACTGATTTTTTCCATTATCCTACATTAAAAAAAATTATTCCCTTTTCCTATCTGTTGTTCATAAGGAATCATCCAAACAAACAATTCAGCATTGTCAAACATTTTTTTCTGTAGCCCCCTCACTAAAATGAAGCTATTATTACGCGCTGAAATGAGTGTATCCATAAATGCCAACGATATTAGAAGTAAAAGGGGAAGGCGACGATGCAATCCTTAGATTCTGTTCTGTTAGTTTCCAGCGCGAGTATCGCAGAGAACAGAAAGGAAGTTTAAAATTTGTGAAAATGATATCTTAAGCAGGCGATATCGCGCACCCACTTCGCATATTCTAGAGGTCTCCTTTGACCTTGATACCCTTCACCAGAAACTACACGCACCAGCTCAAGAAGGGCTGTTGACGTTTTTCTTTCCCTGATTTTTACATGCGTCCCTCTACCGTTCGTAAATTCTCTCTTTGGACCACAAATCTGAAGTAAAATCTCGCTGTGGAACTGATGTGCAACGAAATTGTATTGGCAAGGTTGTGATAGGTTTAATGAACATTTAAAAGTGTAAGTCTTATTTTGTTAACTTGTGAAGTGTTACCCAAATGCAACCATCAAACTATTACAAAACTTTTTAACAATACAACGGGATTTTTGTGGCCTAATGAAGTGAAACATAATGTTTTCCTTCCGGTACTAGTGCAGCGCCGTACATGTGCAAGGCAGCAGAAGCCCTGCAGGTATTGTTCCAAAATTACTACTTTGAACCTATCTTGTGCGTGCGTTGCGTTTGCAGAACTGATTAGATCTCAGTTTGATAAAGTTGAAACATTGATTTCCAATACAAAAAAGGATTTACGAGATGGGGCACCTGGATCGACGCTATGAGCTACAATACTCAAAATTTTGATTTTGTAAAACAAGTTATACATCAATTTGATTGTGAAGCTGCAGGATCTATAGGCATATCGAAGCAATTGTTTGATACTCAAAAAGTTGAATAACTATATTGCCTCATTTTTCAGTACAATTAAATTTTTGTAAATATCTTCCCTGAAACTTTCTGGTAGCTTTGAAATTACCCAATCAGCAGATGCTTCGAGGGTCAATAGGGGGATCTACTGAAGAAAAAGAGGTCTTTCGTTCTGGAGAAAAACCCAGGATTCAAACAATTTGTGTTATTAGTGCAGTGCTGTGAGGGGACAATTCAGTCACACTGAATCCAGAAAAACGCAGAAGTATAGAAAGTGTATTTTACATGAATATTGTAGGTCAAATGAAGTCAAAATGCAATTCGTCAAGTCTCCTTGAAGTTCTCTTTCTTTAGAGATCTCATTTTTGAGACCTCATTGTTTGCGTGTTAGAGCAGCAAAGGGAAGGTATACTACTGAAATAATATCGGAGACGATATAGGTTTCTTATTGATGCGGGATCTTTGTAAATAATAGGATTATGAGAACTATTATGTTTAATTCTAGTCTTTGTATTAAGTCTACAGAACAATATATACTAAGATAAAGGTATTTTAATAAAAAATTATTGATATAATGATATTTAATGTTACATATTTCATACTTTTGAGTACATATTTCTGTATATTATGATACATATATATGTACATATTTTCCCAATTTTTAGTACATAATTATCAGGGCCCTAATCATTACATAATAATATTTGGCAACATTGGGTGAATTTCACTTTCTATACATTCTATTAATTTATTCCAAACCAAAATTATGCAGAAAAACTAATATAATGATTGCAGGATTAGATATTTGTATTCATACGAAATTAGAGTTCAAAAAGAATTATTTTATAAGTTCTCTTTTAGGTACTGGCAGAAATGTATCCAAGTGCACTAACAAAAAGGATGCTCTGAAAATTAATCTCTTGCAGTTCTTATTCATATATTCACGAAATGTCAACTATGATATTGTTGGAATTTAAATAAAATCTGAACACATGATGTGTTTTAAAGCAAATTAGATCATTTTAAATTAGAAAGAGTTAATATTTTTCTTAAATTAAATAGGTGTACTATTCCCTCTCGTGCCACTTCGCTGGGCTCATATCAGCAGCATCGAAATGAAGGAAATTTTCCTATTGAAATCTATGATGTTGCACTCGAAATGTTAGTGTCACGTAATCGCCTTACACCTTTTTTTTACTTTCTTGCTATTGCTTACGCAGTATAGAGAAAGTATTGCAATGCTGCGGGGGAAAAAAAACGAATTTTCGACCGAAAACCTCTTATTACCAGGCCAAGGTAACGAATAAGTGGAGAAATATTCTCCTTCTATGTAGTAAATTATTTCCTCTTAACACGTTGTGTGAGAGTTGTGGTGTTTGCTGAGTGTTGGCTGAGATGTGTTAATATCGGCAGAAATTGCGGTATTTTAATATCACATACCCGCTACCATCTGCGAGAAAGTTCGTGTTAGTTTTCACCAGTTTTATTGTACGGGCGGCGGTGATCTAGAAAAGGTGGAAACTCCTGATCTAAACCATTGAGACATTTTTTTTTCAAAATTGATATTCTCCGTTCAATCTCAACTTATTTCAGGGCCCTGCGAATTTCAAACTGATCATTTCATTTTGGGATGCTTTACCCAGCAACATTTTCTCGAAAAGATCCCAATTTTTTTATTATACTATGTCCTGGAATAGCGTGAAGAACTGTTTAAAAAATGGTGCAGATCTCATTTTTGTTGAAATTCCTGATTTTTCGAAAATTTCAAAAGTTCAAACTTTTTTTGGCGTTTTCCAGCGATCACAATGTTGAAGTTTTTCCTTAATGAAATCTGTTGTTCAAATACAATCTTGAAATAAGATAATGTAAGATTTTTCGAAAATTTGAGTAGTTTTGGGTAATTTTGCATGAAATATAAAGAATTTTTAAAGAGTTATTTTTTCAAAAACAACTCCAAATAGCATTCCTACATGTTTTCGTCGAACGTTTAAAAGGACGGCAAAAGAAGTGGCGCTGGTCCCATTTTCGGCGAACTTGTATTTTCGAAAATGACAAAAAATGAACATTGCAAAAGTACAATACTGATAATAGAGATATTTGTCTGAAATAAAATATGTTCTAAAATATTATAACTCTAAAAAAGGTGTTATATTTTTTTAAAAATACAAGTAATTTAGGAATTACTGCTTGAAGTAAATGCAGTTTATTCTCAAAAATGACTCCAAATTTTTCTTTTTCTTTCTTTCACGGACAGAGCCAAGCTGCTTAAATAATGGTGCAGATCTCATTTGCCGTTGAAGTCTCCGTATCTGCTATGGTAGCGCCACCAGTTTCTCAGAGTTTATGTGAAAAAATATTTGAGATTTTGACAATCATGATTATTGCATTTTCTAGGATTTACTTAACTGTTTGAAAGCTTATTAGATGCCAATAAATTGTGTAAATGTTATCCTCATATTATTCGTTCAAAATAGGTTTTTTATCAAATGTGAGCGAAAATTTGGGATACCTATTGATTTATAAATTTAAAAGCTGAGCAATAAAAAACAATTTTGTTGGTTTTTACCCCCGTAGAATGTAAACATGAATTTTCTGGCCAGTATCGGGAACCATTTAAATAAAATATTAGGTTATAACATCTTGAAATATAATTTATAGTTTATAGGGCGTCGTGAGGTTTTTTGTAACATCTCACGTTCATATAAACCGCTTTTCAATGCCCCCTTCCAGAACCTAGAAACACTGTGGATAAAGACGAATGCAGCACCATCTCTGAGACAGAACAAGAACCTAATGAAAGTTTCAGTGGACTTCCATTATTTTATTCATTTCTTTTATATTTTTCAATCTTGCATTATATATTACATCAATTAGAAACAAAACGTTTTTTCATGTTTACTACCAAATTACTACTATTCTGATCCTTTATCATATTTCATATTAAAATGTGACAATTTCCGGAGCGAAGGCAGACCTCGCAGCGTTCCGTACTGGTGCGACATCTACCAGCAATGATGCCAACTGTGTGCGCCGGCCATTGCGTTCAAGGTTTCCCATAATTATCTGTCCGCGGGCGTTTCGATGGACAATGCTGCGCAGATCATTCAGAGTTGGTAATGACTCACAAAGGCCGACCTTCAGAGGACGCTCTATTACCAAGAGCTGCCGTGGGGCGGCGCTGGCAGCTCGCTCGCTATCGCAATTGCCGGGAGCCACCTGCAGAGAAGTGCGACGAAGAGAGTTAATAGCGGGCGCATAAGACACGCTGTGCAACTGCGCGGACCGCCTCCCGGCCGCTCTCCGCGTGGTGTTAAGGCCTGGCTGGCGATTTCTCCGCCGACGGCGCGGCGTGCCTCTGTGCAGCGAGCGGATGGACGGGCATTTGCTTCACTTTCGCCCGACTGTTTCCGTGATACTGTGTCTATGGGAAATTTAATACACCACAAGAAGAAAATAATTTGATTTTTTTATTTCAATGTATAAACGATACTTTACACACAACACTTTTTCCTTCTAAAATTTGTATTATTTTCAACCCTATCTACTTACCTTAATGTAATAGAGAATGGTACTCAATATAACAAACGCTAAAATAGTTGGTAAAATTCTTATCTTTTAGAAAATCGAAGTATCGAATTAACACGTAACTCAGCGGAATGTCCGTCCTTGATGGACTCACCCACTCTCCATGGCTGATTGTTCAAATTGTTGTTTGACGAAGCACTTCTCTGAACGTCAGAGCGCGCGAAATGAACACATACCAAATACCTACCCTGACGAAACGGCAGCGATCGACATTGCCTGCATGAAAAGTTTCGAAATAGTGCAGGTCGCGACATTAATTTCGTCTTTCCGTGTCAAAATACTATCCTCATTGAATTGCATGCTAAAACAACACACGACTAAGTCGAAAGAAAGTTCCATATTATCCTTGGTGAAACTATCACAGTTTCCTATTACAAGTGAACAAATAATTGTGTTTAATTTTCTTCAATTTTCATCATATCTGTTATACTGTGTGACCTATAAATTCAACACTGAATGTGACAAAAGTTCTGGAAACTTTATAAGAGTATAAGAACAAAATATTGTTTTTGAAAAATAGCATTCTAAAGAATACTCATTGGTTTTGACAAACTACATATGTTTATTGACATCAAGACTAGCAGATTTAGAAACAATAAAAGATGTGAAGAAAATACCAATATGGGAAACAAAATTCGCGTTAATTAAACAATAGTTTTTAATCATTTTATACACTACTGTCTTAGCCTTTCCCAGTTGTTACTGTCTTAGCCTTTCCCGTTCGATGCCTTTCCCAGTTGTCCTCGTTGCGTACGATCCAGATAATCATTCTGTACGGTGTACTTTCTGTTTTGTACAATTTAATCGTGAATTCATCGATTCACAGTCGATTTTCTTTCCTGAGGAGTAAGGTAAATTATCTTCTCTGATCCTTCTTTAATTGAAAACGAATTTATGTAATTTACAAATAAAAATTTGGACTATAATTCATAACAATTTTTAGTTTCCGTTATTAAAATTTAATTTTTATGTGACACATTGCAAATATATGAGAAGCAGAGCTATCCGTATGAGTTTGGGCAGAGAATAAACGAGGGTTTAGGTAAAGCTGTTCGTTCAAGAAATTAAAACCTCTCAAAGAAAAATTCTTCCGATATTCCCCTATCTAGGAAAGTAAATGCAACTCTTTCGTATTTTACTTATTTCATCAGTAATACTTAATAGTCTAGATATCCAAAAATTGTTTGACATTTCATAGCCACCACAAAGGATTAATAGAAAAACTGTCCATGAATTGTGTTTCATTTAATATTCTGCTGTTTCGTTGATGATTCAGTGCTACTGAGAAGTTTTCGCATAACACAGTGAATTGGTTATCATAATAATAAATATCACATTACCTAATGATACTTTCGTCCAAGAAGGACCAACGTTTATTAAACATAAATGTCATCAGAATACCGGATCCAAGCAACAGTATAACTAAGGTTCAGAATATGAGTACCAGTTCTATCGGTCAAGAGAGATAAGATACGCTACATGACGGGGAGAAAAGACGCGAAAAGGCAAACGCCCTCACAGATTTATTGCTCTTTGCCAGCACTACAGCAGTGTATGCTCTGTAGTCTAATGGTTGTCTTTTCCTTCTTCAGCTGTGAGATACAAAAATAATGGGATTGGGGCAATTGTATGTAGCTTTCAACTGACAAAAAGACAAGCGCACGTAAACAATTCCTTCTGAAGAGTCTAGTTGGCTCTCCAGGAGGGGTGAAAATTCGCAAATATCCTTGATTTCTTACAGATTTACTGCAATGCGCGTTATTGGGGCCTTATGTCATATTTTTCTTCTAAATAAATGCTTGCATGGAAGGAGTATAGCGATGATTCAAGACAGGTCTATGAAATGAAGAGATGTTGACAATTGTACACCAGGATTCTCGGTAAGGAAGAAGGGTGGCCGCACGCAGATAAGGTTAGTGACAGGTAAGAGGAAAATGAGATATGGGGCAAAAATAAACAAGGTAGTAATGTATTAGTCTTGCCAGCCGTGAAGATTAAGGAAGGAAAGGTAGATAAGAAATCAGACTGGGAAACTTTAGATTTTATCCAACTATAGAGAGGACAACTATCGAGATTAATAGAAAGACTGAAGAGGGGAAAGATGCTCATAGAATTATTGAAACAAGTGGTACTACAACAGTACATACTTTCTCTCATGATTTTTAAATTTGTCATTTTCGAAAATTCAGAAAATTCAACGAAAATGAAATAGTCACCGTTATTTCAAGCATTCCTTGTTCTATCCGTGGAAAAAAATCCAAGAAAAAATTTGAAGCGGTTTTTAAGAATTTTTTTTATAAATTGCATAAATTTCAATCTGGAAATGAGACTAGCACCACTATTTTACCTTCCTTTGATACATATGAGGAGACAATTTTTAAAAAATTCAGGGCCATTTTTGAAAAAAATTAATTAAAAATTGCTTACACTCAAAATTACGGGAAAACTATTCACATTTTCGAAAAATTGAACGTAACCTTATTCTGGATGTCTTTAAAGAATGGAAGGAAAACAAATATCCGTTTTGAATATTGTAGGAAAACGCAGAAACAATGAAACTTTTACAATTTTCGAAATATTAGGAAAATTAGGGGAAAAAATATCCTAACACGTGGTACAGCCAGAATCCCTATTTTGTGGGGTCTTGATACTGAAAAACCAATTGAAAACAAAACGTCTGTCCGTCCGTCTGTCTGTGAACAATGCTAGCGACTAAACCGTTCAGCCGATTTTCTCCAAACTTCATACTCCCCGATCAATCTGAATGATCTTGCGGCCCCTTGAATTAAAAAGCGATATTTTAAATTTGGAAGGTACTTCACATGAATCCTCTGGGACATTTTCAAGAAAATGGCGCTAACAATTTTGACTAAATTTTGTTAAAGAACATTTAAGAGAATGGCGTATGTTGAAAACTCTGATTTTTCCAAAATAAAAAAAATAATTTTTTTTTCATCTTCCTACCACTACAATTATGAAGATAGTTTTTTTCTTAATGAAATGTGTTCATAAAAAACAGGTCTTCAAATAAGATCATGTTCAATTCTTCAAAAACATAAGTATTTTTTTTCGAAAAGTTGTGTCAAAAAGACAATTTTTTATTTTCTTTAAACCATTTTTTTTAAACTGCTCAATGTATTTTGATTAAATTGAGACCTGAGATAGCATAAAGGAAGTTTAAGAGAATGAAGCAGGTTTCATGTTCGTTGAAATGCCTGATTTTGCAAAAGTTTTAAAAATTAAAAAAATTTTGGCGTCTTTCTACAACTACAATTGTGATGACACAATTGTTTCCAAAAATCCAAAATTTTCCTAATGGATTATGCTCATCAAAAACAGATCTTCAAATAAGGTGATGTTGATTTTTTTGACAATATTAGTAGTTTTTCTATAATTTCCTGACAAACTTAATAGCCCGCTCGGAATTGATTGCATTTCGTTTTCGTCGTTTTCTTATAAATACAATTTTAAAAATTCATATTTTTCTAAATTAAATGTATTTATCAAAAACTACATGCTTAAGATTATGCTTAATTTTTTCAAAATACGAGTAGTTTTTCTATGCTTTTGAGACAAACATAATAGCACGCTTGAAATTTACTGCGCTTCGGACATTTGGATGCGTCGTAAGTTAGAATTTCCGATTTTGTTTTATTTCTTTGTTCGTTTCTTACATTCGACCTTTTGTTATACATTTACACATTAATCTTTAAAGAAATTATTTCTTTTCAAATATTGGAAATAAAAATTGCTATCTCTTTATTTATTTATTTGTCAAAAAACAGTAAAAACTGTATATGACGTGTGGGGAAAGAAATTTATTTGCGCACATTTTCTTGAGGGCCAGTATTTAAAAAAACAAAAAAAAAAAGGAAAAAATGAATTTAGAAAATAATTATTTTAGAAAAATCAAAATATTTGAAAAATGTTTTTTCCCGAGTTATAGAAAATCAATTTCAACTGTAAATGAACTACAAGCAAAAGGAGTGCTCAACAAAACGTGCGCACAGTGAAGCTACATTTACGACCAGAAGCAAAACAAGGGGCCATCTCAGCATTTGCTCTATGGATCAGGGAAACTGGACAAAAACCTGATCGAGATGGGGGTCATTGACCCGGAAGCTGAAGTACATTACTTGTTACAGGCGTATTAAATATTTTTTGTTTTAAATGTATACAATGCAAACGTAAACTAATTCATTATATATCTTTGTTTTGTTACATTAAACATTATTTTTCTTTTTCACGATCAGTATAGTCTCTAATTGTATAGAAACAGTTTTGCAGCAGAAAAGATTTTACTTTAAACTTAAATTTGTGTACCGATTTTAATTGTTTTATGTCATCTGGCAATGCATTGTAAAGTAACGTACATGTATTGTATGTTGATTTCTTGTACTGAGCTGTTTTTATTTTTTTTTATTTATTTACGTCAAAAACCGTTAAAAACTGCATGTGACGAGCAATGGGGAGAAGTGAATTTTGTGCACTTTGTGTGCATTTTGTGAATTTTGTTGATACTGACACTTGATGCACGTGATTTCTACGGCGTGTGTTGTAATTATAAATATCAATATTGCATGAAAATATGTTCCCTCCGTTAATTAGGCCATTTTTGACAAATATTACAGATTCGTAAATAAATAGACAAGGCAATGGTAACATTCCCAGTTCAATGAAAAGAGGCTTGCAGGAATCACGTGGAAGGCATTTTTTCATTATTCGAATAATTTTCTTTTGCAATCTGAAGGTCTGAATACTACAGGATGAGCTTCCCCAGAATATTATGCCATATCTCAGGCGGGAATACACATTTGCAAAATACGCAACGAGCTGCATGAAGGCTGACAGAATTTGAAAGAATTCTGAATGCGTAGCATAATGAACTTAATTTAGTGTTTAATTCTGTTATATGTACATTCCATTTGAGGATTGATTGAATTGAAAGACCTAAAAATTTTGTTGCCCCAACATCAGCTAATTGCATATTGTTCATTTTCAATGGAACATGCGATTTCCGATTTGAGATGCAAAAATGCATTGAAACAGTTTTTCTTTCGTTAACAATTAATTTGTTATTATTGAACCAATTTGAAACTTCTGAAATTGTACTATTTACTGCTTCTTTTTTGCAAAGAACATTCGTGTCATCAGCAAACAGAACCGTTCTTCCATTTTTAATAGACGAGGGCATATCGTTTACATATAACAGAAAGAGAATAGGCCCTAAGATCGAACCTTGCGGGACCCCATGCTCAATTGGCAAAGAATTGGAAATATAAGTATGTAATGTCCTTTCCTGCCAGTATGGTATTTCTACTCTTTGAGTCCGATGTTTAAGGTAAGAAGTTATCCAATCTAGGGCAATACCACGAATTCCATACGAAGGTAATTTTGAGAGCAAGATCTTATGGTTAATAACGTCAAAAGCTTTCTCTTTAAGGGAGTATCGACAATGCAGGGAACGCAACAATTGAATTCCGTTCCACTGTCGCGAATTTCTGTGAATTACGTCTTATTGTTGTGGCTTGATAGAACATTATGATGTCAGACTTATTTTTCCAATACAAGTTTACAAAACTTGTGTATTATATTTTTATACAATTTTGGAATTCACATAGTTTTGACAACACTGCGATGGAAACAGTGAAATGTTCGCACTGTGTTGACTCCCAGTCTAAAACTGAAGCTTATGTGAGGCTAGTTCTCACAGTTCCCGCATATAAGTGCTGCGATCTTGGGGTCTCATTTGGGCAAAGCCATGATTGGTCGTGTAATGTGTAACAGCCACAGTTTAAGATGTCATCATAAGATGTACATCTTACACCGCGACCTAGGCAGATCGTGGGCGCCGTACGGACAAGCGAGAAACTAGCCTCAAACTGGCTTCAGAAAATTTGCCCCAAAGACGCTAGTTAACACACCTATGTATCTTACACCGTGGTTGATCGCTTCTTGATTGATATGGATGTTTTCAAATAATAGCTAAGATGTTAGTAGGGCAGAAAGTGCAATATTTCAATTCTACGTAGCTGCGTCCAATAATACGGGAAAGTATGTGCTGTTGTAGCACCACTAGTTTTTTATTTTGAAAATGTCTCAGGACCTTGATGTAAAGAACCCTCAAACATCGATTTCGAAACCGTTTGAAACTCCCAGAGCCTCGAGTTCATTTAAATCGATTGGGGAACATGAATTTTGCAGACAATCAGCTGGACGGTTGAGGCGCTAACGCAGACGGACAGGCAGACGTTTTGCCGTCATTGATTTTCGGTATCAAGGACTCACAAAACATGGATTCATAAAATATTCTGTTATTCAATCTTGTATTAATTATCGTATAATATGTATATTTGCAGTCGCTAATAACCTTATCGTTGATGCGACTTGAAATAAAATAAACTAAAACAAACAAACATGGGTTCTGGTTTCACCACGTTTAGAGGAAGTAATCTAATACATAAAAGTCAATGTTTGTTTGTTGGTTCGTGCTTAATGCACTGCCGTACCGTTCAACCAATTGCGATAAAACATTGTCAACTTATTGCTTGCACTTGCGGTAAGTACATAGGCATAGTACAATTATTGTAACTCCACTAGAGAGCACTGCGGCACAAGATGACGCTTCAGTTAAATGCAATACCCAATCCACTTGAGCTTCATTGTTGCTGGACGTTCCCGAGTAACGTGGGACGAGGTCGAGGACAGAAGGCGCAAGTTGATGAGAGGAGGGGGAAAAAGAGAGAAAGGGGGAAAAGAGAAACAAAAGGAAAAGATAA
Source organism: Acheta domesticus (assembly GCA_031308135.1). NCBI lineage: Eukaryota > Metazoa > Arthropoda > Insecta > Orthoptera > Gryllidae > Acheta > Acheta domesticus. Next base: position 17,097,040 of record JAHLJT010009436.1, read on the forward strand.
ACAGATTGGGGGAAAGAGGCATAGAGGTAAAAAGAGAGACAGAAGGAAAGGAGAGACAGAGAGTGGGGGGAAAAGAGACACAGAGGAAAAAGAGAGGCAGAGGGAAATGAGACGTAGAGGGGAAAAGAGAGACAGAGAGGAGGGAAAGAGAGAGTAGGAAAAAGACGGAGGGGGAAGAGAGTGAAGAAAGAACGAGAGAGGGGGAGTTGAATATTTTCACAATTATTTCTTCTGCGGCAGCGACGCGCCAGGTACCAGATAGTTTACTACATACGAGCAATAGGATTTATCATCTTTAGGTTACCAGGGCCTGGCAGTAAGAGTTTTTCTGCCGAAAATTCGCCGTTTTCCGGCGCACGATTACGTAACTTTTTGTTCTTACTAAGTACCTTCGTAAGGGCGAGAAAGTAAAAATGGAGAAATGTATTGGAAATGTGTGTGAAAATAGAAGGGAAGAGAAGTTATAAGGGCGTGAGTGTACAAAATCAATAGAAATAGATCTTGTCGGGATCATTGAGGGGGTGAATATGATACAGAAGTGAGAGGAAAATGGATAATTGGAGGAAAGATGTCGAATAGGGGATAGAAGAGGAGCTGGAGGTGGAAAAAGAAGAAGAGTAGATTGTGATCGTTAAGTAAATATGCTTTAGTGTGAAAAATTAAGGAATTTGAATAGCGATTTTATTCATTTATAGCTTAATTTGAATTGTTCATCATATAAATTTTCAAACATACGGCACACCTCAGTAATTAAGTTTTTGCTTTCGCATTCTTGACTTGCGTGCCATACTCGCTCCTCTCCTTGCCCTCAGTGTGTCACCGCTCAAAGATTTTTTCCTTTCCCTGATTAGGGAAACTGAAGCGTTACATATTTTTCATTTCCTGGGCAACTCGACATTCCACAGGAAAAGTTAGAAATAAACCACCACTCATGTCAATACAGGAAACATGCTGACATGCACATCTTACAAGGTTCTTGAGTTTAAATATATTTTGAAACGCGGAAATGTTATGAAGATGGACGATATTCCCAGTTATTTCCTGATTTTGCATTGAAAAGAATAGCGTGTTTCAATGGCTATAGAACTCCAAATACTCGCTATTTTAATATAATATTCTAAAACGTATCCATATATTTCTTGACACCTTTCAGGACATGCATTTTTTAGAGTAAATATGGGAAAATAAACAATGACAAGTCATCCTTTACTGAAAGATTGCCACTTCGAGAGTTCGTAAAATTCAATGAAGATAATAAAAATGTACCAGCATAATTTAGTGAAGTAAATACTACTTACATGAAAACGGAGTGAATGTATCACTTGTCGAGTTAGTTGTCAATAATATACAGTCGCAAGGTACAATTACTATATTATAATTACTATGCATCAATAATTAAAAATTAATGAAATCATTACACCTTTTGAAACGATCATGAGAGATATTTTTGTGAAAGTAGGAATAATTGATGTGAAATATACATCTATTCACGCTAGGTATTAAAACAATTTCGTTGGTTTTTCCATTGTATCTGAAGAAATGAACATATTTTTCATAACCTCCCACATCTTGGATTCATAAGCAACTCTTAACAGACTTTTTAAACTTAGACCTGCTGTAGCATTCTGTGCTCGCTGACCCCATTTCAGTAGTACGTAATTGAGCAATATATAAGGTGCGTGTTGAAGTGCATTGTAGAACATATCTAGTCCCCCTAAGGATTTCATCCTCAACAATTGTTTGCAACCATTTCAGTGCAAATTTAGTGGTACGTAATTGAACGAAATATGAGGTGCGTGTTGAAGTGCATTGTAGAACATTTTTTTTAAATTTTATTTCTTCTTGTTCGGCATTTCTGCCTTTCAAGGGCGTTTACATACGATTACATAACGTTTTAGGATGAACCATCCTCAGGTCTGTCAATATTCTTTGTGTTCTATTTTTAGTTCTCTATGCAGTTGGTCGTTACTTATAAACCACGGAGCTTTGGTTATTTTTCTGAGACACTTATTTTGGAAAATTTGGAGTTTGTTAATGTGGCTGTTGGCTGCTTTTATCCAAACGGGGCTTGCATAGGTTGCCGGGGGCCTAATTACTGATTTGTAGATTATTTTACCGCATTCTATGTTAAGTGAAGATTTATGATTTAATAGTGGATAGAGTTTTATTATTTTTGTGTATGTTTTGTTTATTGTGTTTGTGATATGTGCTTTCCAGGTTAATTTGGTGTCCATTGTGAGTCCAAGATATTTAACTGGTGTTTTATTTGGTAGCCACGGTATGGGTGTGTTTCGAATGAGTAGAGGAGGAGGTAATTGAGGTTTACGAAGGGTGAAAATCTTTGCTTGTGATTTTGAAGCATTAATTTTGATTCTCCATTTTTCAGTCCATTTCAAAAATTTAAGTAAGTCATTTTGTAATTGATCATGTGCGCATAAAATATCGTCGTGTGGTGTGAATATTATTTTACTTATACTACAATATTTCCATTCCACCAGTGGAATGATTACATTAACTCTCGGAGTGAACACGGAGGACGAACAGCGTTGGAGAGAATGTATGTTTTGTGCGATAACTATTCTGTTGAATCAAGGGGTCATGACTATTTGAGAGAGATTGAGTCATTTCGCCCCTTCCAGCTGAGGGATTTCCTCTTGACAAGCAATGGCGCATATAACAATCAAGTGACAGAGATAGTCTATCCGGATGCCGGGGGAATGGAATGTTTGAGAGAGTGCGGGAAAATTACAGCATTTGATACGTTAGCCTCACGACGACCCAGAAATGTTCTCAAGTCGCGCAATTTCCGCTCACAATCCCATTAATATTTTTGAAATTGTAGAACTACAAAAAATCAAATGATCATAATGGAATTACTCCTTTGGATGTGATGCAATCGATATGTGGTAAAGATTTTGAATAAAGTGAAGAATGTTACAAAAATATGTTTGCTTGTGGGATTGAGACATAGTCCTCATCCTCAGATCCGCCATTGAAATATCTTCATTATTATGTTTACTGTGCACATCAAGCAAGCTTTCTATTTGAATAGAATTGTCTTATTTAAATTTAAAATTCAAAGTAAAAACAAATCAATAACAAAGTATTAAAAATTGTACCTTTTTTTCGCTTACACAAATTTTACTAAGACGATCACCAAAGCATACTTAGAATGCTTTGACCAAAAGTGATCTTCCACAAAAGGAATAGCCCGTTCTCGGAATAACCCATGAATGACGTACAAGCATTCAAGTCAAACATATCTTCATTTTACCTATTGAGAGACAAACAGAGCTTTCTGCTCAGCAATGACACCCACACAGGGAAGGGAGGTTCTAAGGTAAACTTTCTCCCCGAAGAATTAAGGTTACAACTTACGGCAAAAATAAAGGAAGAAAAAAAAAGATTTTCTAATTCAGAATTTCGTCAAAATGAATTTCAAAAAAAGCAATAGTTAGTTGTTGTGAAAAGGAAGTATTGAAATGACGACACCCATCAAGCACGTTAATAATTTTCAATTCTCCACACTAGTTTGATTCCCCCTTCCCGGAAAAACAAAATCTGGTCACTGTCTCGCATGCATCTCAGAAAACCTTTTTGCGTCATCGTGCGAATTTCGATGTTAATCTCGTCTGAGGAGTAATATGATGTGTTGCCAGTGAAGCATTCCCCAAGTGCACGCATTCTATTAGGGCCTTGCCTCTCGGACAATGGCGGAGCATAGGTCATCACTTTCTGCGCCATCGCCAACCCCTCCCCTCTCCCCCCCCCCCGGCCGCGCGCTCTATTTCTGGAGTCACGCCGATCCGCGCCAGCGACGTCGCCAAGATATAAGCGTCAGCAACGAGCGATAGTGCTACCGACGCACCAAGAGAAATAAAAGCATTATTATCAATATTTCGGTGTAAATGAACACGAGGACGTTCGCGATAAAGACGGTTATGGAATTTTGTAGAATCACCGTAAAGTCGTGTGAGTGTAGACATATAATATTGTATTGGAAAATTTTGCTTCAATTGCACAAAAAACCTTTTTTTTTTTTGTTTATTCTCACCAGGGCAGATTTTTACTGTTTTCTGTGACATTTTCGTCTAATTTACCACGCTTATGGCGCTTTTCTTAACCCTTAGTAGCGCTGTAGGCAGCGTGTGTCTCATAATTACAGCCCGAAAGTCTGGCAAAATGGCTTTTTATTATTTTTGCAATTTTATAACTTCTAATAATAGGCATCACTTAATTATACATCTGGAGTGTTTTAGTAGATTTTCATTTTGCCTCCGTTTTAGCGTATTTTGCTTTTTCAAGTCTGGACAACACAAAAGCACGGTCGAGTTTATGTCTTTATGTGGAAGCCGAGTCTCTAGGGCCAGGTAGTGCTAAATATATAAATGCAAAAGAAAGGCAATACCAATCAAGATTTTTTTTTTCATTAATGCCGACAGGATTTGTTCGCTCACAGGGAGTCACATCCTGCTTTGAGTATGACATCCGATCCCTCTTGAGAACAGAACTCTCAGAATATGATATATCTTCTCAATGCTGGCGATTTCACTGATGCCATTTCAAAATTCAAAAGAAAGTCTTCAAGAGAATTTCGAAGAGACAACATCGCAAGTAACACAAGTCCCCAATCATCATGCTGGGTAACTATGTCAATTCAAGATTACAAAGAAAAGATTGTTTCCTGGAACATAAGTGCCAATGTAAATTTTAGTTAGAATAAACAAGTAAATATTTTTAATTATTAATTTTTTACAAAAATTCCTTTTAAATGTGATTTTTCATTTTTTCACGCCTTTTTGCACCATTACTTTAGCCAGAATAAATCTTTTGTGTGCCCGTTTTGTTAAAAATTAATGCCTTTTCACTGCTTACTTCTACGTACAATAAAATCTGAACTTACGAACTCTACTCATGGTGTAACTTCATTATCTGTGCACGTCTTTTAGAGTTCAGTGGGAAATATAGTTATTCAAATTATCGTTTTCCATATAATTGCGGCAAAAAAGTATTATTCTTTCAGTAAGAATATGATGACGGTTAAGGGCACAAATTAATAGCTAATTTACCTTTGAAAATAGATTTTATTATATAGGGGCGAATTTTTTGTCAACAAAACTTGAAAAAAAACGCTCTTTTTTTCTGTATTCAAAATTGGACTAGAATATGGTTTAGAATAGAGATCACAGAATTATGAAAACGTGCACAAATTTCACTTCTCCCCATAGCTCGTCACACACAGTTTTTAACTTTTTTACGTAAATAAATAAATGTTACGGTGAATTATGAGTTTGTGAGTTTAGACCTCATTGTCAACATAGCTTAGTTCTCCACCTCCTATGAGTGAGGGAAGTACCTCTGCGATGAGCCGGCCTCGGTGCCGCAGAAGGCTGCGCGTTAGTCTCTTAATCGTGAGTCGATCCTTACCCGGGGCATTATTTTCTTCTTCTCCAATGCTTGTGAGTGAACGCTGTAGGTACATAACTACAATGGGCAGTAAGTGAGAGCCTCACTGCCTAGCGCAGTAGGCAGCGCGTAAGTCTCATAATCTTAAGGTCGTGAGTTAGATCCTCACCAAGGGCATCATTTTGTTCATTACCAGTGCCTGTGAGTGCGCCATGTGTCTCTATGGGGAGTGGGTGAGAAGCTCACTGCCCGCCTCGCCAGCACCGGAGACCGAGCGCAGGTGTTGAAATCTTAAGATGGTGAATTTGATCTTCACTTGGGGCATCGGTTCGGTCTTCTCCAGACCCAGTGAGCGACGTAGGTTGATGTCTTCACCATCCGCCTCGGTAGCACAATAGGCTGCACCGGGAGAGATGGCTCGGTGCATCAACCTGATGTCACTGTAGTCCCTCTGACCGGGAGGTCCTCTTCCGGCAGGATTTTCGACACTAGCTCGCAGATAGATCGAATTCAATCGCTGTCTGAATGAGAATTTTATCGGCCGGCTGCTATGATAGGTAGTTTTCCGTGGTTTCTCCGATCAACACCAGGCGAATGCCGGAGCAGTACCCTAACAAACGGGCCACGGACCGCGCGCGATCCTTCCTTCCTCTTCCTTGTCCTATCCTCTCCTCTTACACACACACTTACACTAACATGCACTACACTATCACACATGCCGGGAGACCGGTCGGGAGCTTACAGCTTGTCCCGGCTGGGGCGGTGCCCCGCTGGTGGGAGATACATGGTTGAGGGGAAAACCCCGCTGGTCGACGGTAGGTCGACGCCGGATCTCGCCATTCAGCGAGAAAAAAAGCGTCATTCACCTCCCGAGAAAAACACGCACTGCACTTACGGGACTAATGACCTAAGTAGTTGACGCGCCCGAAAACACGAATTAATCAAATAATAGGCTGCGCGTAAGTTTCATAATGTCGCGGTCGTGAGGTTGATCCAGGGCTTCTGTATGACTTGCTGATTTTAAGGAGGGCGAGAGGGAGTGGATCGGAAACCACAACAACCCATGTTGATGTGAAGTAGACGGCGCTCAAGTCTGAACCTATGAATATGAACCTATACATGATGAGCTCCATCTTCACCGACTCAGTGATTTGACCTGCTACTGTTCAACCAGTTTGAAACGTTTAAAGCAGTGTTGTCAAGGTCGATTACACGAGCGGGAGTCCGTGGCACGAGTGCCACGACGAAATCGCTTCTCCTCGCAGTTCATAACCCCGCCGCAAGAGACAGCGCCATCACTATTGTAAAACGGCGTGGGTTATTAATACTTTCCTCTCCCGACGCTAGTGGCGCAGAAAACCTCTTGGCATGGCAAGGTGCGTGAGACGTGCCACTACCACCAGTAGCAGACCTTGACACCACTGGTTTAAAGTTATTTGGCAAGGAATATGGTTTCAATATGTTTTACAGGTAAGTGAAATCGAAAATTATGCTTAAATTGGCTGGTTAACTCTTGTTTTCAGGTCGTGTATGTAAGTCACAATCAATACGAATAAACATGGCAGGACTCCACTTAACTTTGTACTTATCCGATCATTGAAATGTCTTGGAGGAAGCGCTCATCATGCACTCACATTCATTTTTTCGAAACTGAGTCTGAATAACTTTTTTATGCAAGTAGGGAATTTAGAATCCTTCACATCTAAATCCTGCAAAAATGGTTCTTAGCCTCCGATTTGACATTTGATGGTAGTTGCATTTTACTTAGCTCTTTAGAAGTTTCAGACGGTACATTTTTAATTCCATACCCATTCCATTTCTCAAAAGGGTTAATGCCCGTCTTTTCCTAGCGAACTGGGAGTTCCTGCCTCGACTACCTCATTCGCAGAGAAAATACTGTTTTGTGTAATTCTTTATTTCTAATGCGAAATATCGCAGAAAGTTGTAGATTAATAAATTGTTGCGACCTTCATGTTCAACGTTCAGTTATGTCTTTCGTTTGGAAATATCCCTTATTAAGTCTTTCTGCTCATATTGTGTCATCTTCTGAATAGAAGTTTCTGACTAATGCAGTTTGCATCTCTTGTATTTGATCTTGAGTGTTCTCGGTTGTTTGAAGAAACACGACTACTTTGGTCAGTCGTAGCCCACATAAAATATTTTTGGGAGGTTCACTAATAAGAAATTATTCGACATGAAGGACAGAAAGAACTTCAGACGATGTATTATGATATTTCAGCTCTGTGATTGATAGGTTCTTTCCATGTGCGTGCGCAACCTAAAACAAGACTGGTGGTCAATTTCATTTCTAGGCGCCCTTTTCCATCACACTTTATTAAAATCAAACTCCGTATTTTAATAATAACATATTAACCTATAACCAAGGGGAATGCAATTACAAGATAAACTATACAATACACAATTTTGTTTTTGCTGAACCATTTTTACTGGGTTAGGAGAACCGATTGCAACGGGACAATGGGACGTTTGTCAGGTTAAATGGAGGAATCAAGGAGTAAACATATTTAAGGAAATTAAATGTTTCGTTTCGTAAGGAGACGAAGCCCCTTTCAAAATCTCTAGTGAGGCCTCTAGTTAAAAACTGCGTTGTGTCCTTTCCTATTCATCCTTGCGTTGAGTTGGGCGAACACAACGCGAAGTGCTGCCGACTGTGAGACGTAACAACCCGATATTTAGTGGAAAGTGTCATAATTTGTAGTTACGACATGTCTGGCGCTAAACCTGAAATTTTATTGAAAACGTAGGCTTTCGCGGCCGGAGTCAGTGACTACTTGGTTCTTCGGAAGACGCTGCGTCCTACGCCCAGGTTCCAACATGTTTTGTGTGTTGAACCGAATAAAATCACCCATTCCATTCCATTTTTTGGGGGGAGGACGGATCAGGAGCAATAAGAAGTCACTTCGGGACCGCAGTTGTTATCCTGGATGTCGCGTAAGAATAGAATCACGCTCTCAAGCCCCTCTGCTTCTATGTGTAAGAGGAGGGTCGAAGATCTTGCTTTTCACCACTTGGTTGATTGAGGTTCTTATGAGGGCCGACATAGGTGGGGACACCGAAGTAGCCCCTCGTTTCACCAGCGCGCCAATGCTTGCCTCAGTCGGGAAGAAAGCGGCTGTTTTCGCCCTCACCTTCCTCAGAACGCGTGTGACAGTCGCCTGCCTAGTGTGTGTCCTGTCTTTGCTCAGCTATTTCAAATTTGGTGACAGAGCTGATCTGTGAGTATTGCTTCTTTATTCGCAATTTTTCTTTCACGTGGAAATACGTTCTGATGCAAAAAGTATGTCGGTTGGTGGACGTAATTTTCAAAAAGCCATTTAGTTTGTTAACATAGACAATGCTTACGGTTATTGCTGATCGTGAATGAGGATATTACTGTTAACAAAATAAATTCGTTGACCATCGTAATTTAATAAGTTCAATCCTCGTTTGGTTGCCTAGAATTATGAAACAAGAGCAGAAAAGTGATGATCTACAACGAGGTTTCTATTTGTATTGTGACAACGTGCGTTGTGATTTCGGAATTTTCTTTGAGGAAGACATCCTTTTGATGCAAAGGTTATTATATTAAAAATGTCACTGTGATGATGTTTTTTTATTTACCATCAAAGAGATGCTAATAAACTGTGTGGGAGAGAAGTACAATCTGTGCACGTTTTCTTGAGCACCGAAATTCCTACCTTGTCTTTTATTTTACGTAATTGAATTGTGAACAAAGGTAAAATGATCGTTTTAGAGAAAAAATTATAAGAAACAATAACCATTCCTGTGAAACAGAAACTTTTTGCATCGAATAACAAGCTACGGAGATTGACTTCACTTATCGAGTTTCACGAGAAGGAATCGACTTACCCACAGGAACACGTAGAACGATTATTTGATGCTACTAATGACAAAATTACTGAGCTTCTCATTAACATTCCTAAGAGTTCAAGAAAACGTGTACGGATAGTGATGCTACAATTTCTGGCAAATGAAGGGGACAGTCGGCAGGGTTTTTTTCTTCTGTGGATCAAAAGAAGCAGAACGAAAACCCTGATGTAGATAGGCATCTTTGACCCCGAATCTGAAGTATAATATCTATTAGGTGCATATTTATTTTTTGAAAAGTATACATTACAATTGTACACTCATTTTGCTACTTTAACGTTAGTCATTTGCTCATCGTCTGCATTTGTTTATTTTCAGTGGAGTTTGCAGTTGTTTGTTTGAAACGAAAATTTTTAGTGAAACAGTTCTTCCTTCGATTTCTATCAATTTGTTATTACGAAATCAATAGTTATCGTTTGAAGAAAATACTTCAATTTTTATCGTGCGTGATTTTACTGTAGGGAGAATGACACCACTAGTTCTACTTCACTGTAACTTCTACTCCAGTTCTTCTCTCATACTTCTCCACTCTAAATTCTAACGTGGATCAATTTCTCCAGCAACTCCCATCAGTTTCTCAGCAACTCTCAAGACTTAGAAAATCGAAGATGGATCGGGATTATGTTGTAGAAATATTTACAGGGAACATAAAATTTTGAATCGTTGAAGAAGTCAGCATACAATGATTGATTCTTAAAGAACTTCCCTTTCTTGCGTTCTTGCTGAACATAATTTTTGTAATAATCTAATACGCATGCGACGTTTGCAAATTTACTCAATAAAGACTAGAAATGATTGTAATTATGAATATTGAATCACTTCATTGACAAATTTTATAATTTTCAATACTGCAATTCTCACAATTCATTATTTAAGAAAGTGGGATTAATAAATATGATCGCCGCGTTTTTAACAGTCCGAAATAATTATGGAGTTATTTATGTGGAATACCTTGATGATTTGTGCATTTGTTTTATTCTCCTTTGTACATATCTCTGAATCATCATAATATTGTCATTTTCCAGTCTCGTGTGATTAATGGACAATGTATAGGCTAATACAGCTTGAAAAATTCCTAAAATTCCTTCCCACAAATTAAGGGATCTATTGAAATACTTTTCCTAATTAATAACTCATGTTCGAATACTTTTATGATCAGGAACGAAATGGTAGTGTAAAAATGACGAAGTTTTGTATGCTTCAACCCTCTTTTATCTCTTCATGGCGAAGTCGACGTACAAACTTTCCCTTTGAAGATCAGATCCGTTTAGCGTGGGCGAGCGACGTTGTTTACGCCCGAGGGGAGGTCCATTGAACGAGGCTTCAGCTCTTGACGTCGCGTCGCCGACAGAGAAAGTGGGCTGGCGCTGGGGGTCAGTTCTGCCGCGAGCTAATGCGTCGGGCACTTGACGACGCGTGGCCTCAAGAGCGCGTTGCGAGCGACCCTCGATCCATCTCCCCCACAGCTTAGACTCACAGTTCTGGAAACTAATAAAGTGTTTAGGATTGATAAGTGGGTTTCATTATAAAACGAAGTAATTTAAAACAGCATTGAAGATATTATTGGAAGCGATCTTGAGGGTACATCGTGTTAAAAATGCAAATTAAACCACGAGTGACAGACGGCCAACGACTCCTTCATAAAGGCCTCAAAAAGCCTTTTGATAAAACCTTGAAGAAACGTCAGCAATCTGTAACTGATGATGGAATTTGTTATTAACATAACAGCACTTGCAGTGGCATCCACTGCAACCGTACTAATAAATGTACTAAGACATCAAGAAAGAGAGGGTTGAATATTGAAAATAATATCATAAAATAAAAATATATTATAGTACTACGCTTCATATATGTTTTTGAAATATTATCATCTTTCTTTTCTCATCGTTTTAGATAATTTGTGAATGTATTCTTATACCGCACAGACTACATGTACTTCGCTTACTTTTTGTTCATTATTCACTCGCATACTTTTTATCAATTGTGAAAATATCATTATATTTTGTAGTTTACTAAAGCACACGTATTCGTTCTCCAAAGGAACTTGACAAACCTAATTCTGTGAATTTAATCCAATTAGATTTCATATTACTAACTGCCGTTTCTTCAGTAGGTATCTTCCGGACAATCAGAGTACAGAGTCGTATATTGCACTAAATACCATCTTTCGAGATCAAATGTTAATAACCGAGCGTTTCTTGATTAAGCCCGTGGATCCCGCGGGACCTTTAATTGTATTAGCCTTAACTTGAACTTTTGAAACTGAACCCTTTCAGGCCGAATGTCTATCAGTGTTTTGCCTCACCGCTCAGAATGCTTCGATTGCTGTCGCTTGACTTTCGCAAGCGAAACGCAAAGAAGGCGTATTTGAAATAGGGATGCGCCATTAGCAGCTAAACTGTTATTTCTTAACAGTTAACGTTTAATAACTGTTACGCGAAATAATAGTTATTTCATTTATCCTGTTATTGGCTGTTATCGGTTGATATTCATAGTACTCCACTCTATTGGGCCAAACCCGAACTACTACAAGCTTTCGCGGCAACCATTTTGTACGACAACAGTTTCACTGCTGCTAATAAATCGTGATTAACAAGTATTCAAATTATAGATTAAATAATACATAATTCTTCATTACACACCATGTGCCACAATATTTTTGTATTTTATGGTATTACGTACAATACAATAAGAAATTTGTCCTTGAAATTAAATCCGTCTAATATGTCTGTTAACTTCTTTCTGTCCCATTACAGCTTATGTGAGATCCACTAATATTTCCCTAAGTCTGATAGAATACAATGAGTTACGGTCAAATAACTCGCATTATAATATTTGATATTCAACAGCCATCACCACTATAGTTTTAGGTAAGCAAAACACAATTTCTACTTCTCTTTATTTTCGGCACTCGTCACTTCACTATGAACATGTTGCATATTCGAAAGAATATTTGCAATCTGATCACGAATCACAGTTATTTTAGTAATATTCTATACACATTTGCTTCTCATCATATGAACTACTATTTTTCCTTGACAGTTCATCGAGTCTCGTTCATATCAGCTGTCCCTACCTAAACACGTGTGGGGAAGTAGTGCAGACAACCGCCATAAGGTAGCTGCACAAGCGTTACGGTGCTACCAACGTTATTCGTTTTGCCTGGTTTAACTCTTAGCAGTCGCCACAACTGATTTAACTCTTAGCAGACGGCTACGTTAGGTTGCTGATCATGGACGTGTTATTTTTCAACTGTTATTAATAACCGTTATTACGAGTCCACTGTTATTCCGATAACAGTTATTGACGAAAAGCTGTTAAGCCCATCTCTAATTTGAAACTTCCTCCCTCGTGGCCTAGTTTAGAGCTCGTGCCCAATGAAATTAGCAATGGTGTTGTCCCACACTGCTACAATTATTGACAACTCCAAACCCAGAGATAAACCTTTAAAATATTTTGTATGTAGCCTGTAAAACAATGTGTAATTTGTTGCCCAGTAGAAACGTATTTTTTAGAGAATAGGAATGTTTTAAATATCTTGAAAATTCATTAAAGTCCGGACATCTTGCAACATTAATCACCCCAATTACTTGGGGTAGATACTGAATTTGCCTCTACCTGGAGAGAACACAGAAATTCCCTGTTGATGAAACTTCTATGCGCTATTGCAGTTCGGGTATAAATCTTCTAAAGACAAATATGAGCAGGATATTACTAATTTTCGTAAGTACATGTGGAAAATTAAGTCACATTACACTTTATAAATGATGAACAGAATTTTGTAGATAAAGAGGACCGAGAAATTAAAACCCCCTCTCTCTTAAATATATTTAATTCACAGATTTTTACGGTATGTACCTCTCCTAAAGTGAATGCATGCTACTTTCAGATTTCATTTGAAGTCTTACTGTTAAATAAGCGTTGACAAAGAGTAAAAAGTACCTCCAGAGTGAATGTATTTTGGGTACAAGGTGAAAATACTGCATGCTCTTGTCTTGGGCATAAATCAAGTGCCTACTCTTGAAGTGTTGCATGAAGGTAAAAGAGAATGGCGCAGTTGGTTTTCTGAGGATGTTTCTCTGCAAGGCTCAACTACAAAATTCTATTTGGTTATTTCAGTATATTGTAAGACGTGCAAAAGATATTGGAACTCAATCAAAGCAAAACTAATGTATGGAATTTGTGAACATTTTCATCACACCTTTGTATTGCTATTGTACATTTTGGGATTGGTATGCCGTTTCTGTTTCACAAGTATTTCAAAACAGCAAAAACAAATCTTCAGAACGAAGAGCTGAACATTTTGAACTGAACTAATTCAACCAAAATGGCAACCACTTCTACACATACACAACCATCAATAACTAAACAGTATCTCATGAGTCATGGGTTTGATACGGATTTTTATATTTTATTCTTTGTGTTATAATGTGACTCTTGTAACACGTATTTTTGTGGAGTAATTTCTAGTTGAAAATAACACAAAACTCCTCGAGAGTCCAGCTGTCAAATATTTTGAGTTACTCTTAGACATCAATTTGATAAAGAAAACTCACATAATTGAAAAACGAAAAGAAACGGAAGTGAAAGAACGAAAACTGTCATGGCTTCTCAACCAAAGGTCGCAGGTGTCTTTGACCAATGAAGTGGAACTGTACAAAACTGCCATAAAAGCTACTTGTTCCGGGTGAAACAAACAGATTTTAGAAGATTCGAAATCAAAAGAAGAAAGTTATGCGAAAAAAGTAAAAACGTTATGCGGAGAACCAGGATTCGCTACTGACAATAATTTATAACGACCTAAACTTCTCATCCATTGTAGCAGTCGTCACAATAAGAAGTCAAGAGTACCTGATGAAATTAAGTGAACAACGAAATCATCTATCAATGAATCTACTTGACAATAAGGAATCCATATACTACGCATTGACACGCCAGCATAACTCGGACCTGCCAAGAAGCTACTCTGATTAATAATTAACCTAAATACGTAACCACAATGTCTATGAAAATGTTACGAGTATTGTTCTCCATTCAAATCATTTACTGAATGTTCTAGTAGAACTGATTGTGAGTATGCAGATGTCATTACATTAAAAAAATCTAGTCGAAAGATATGAATCCTAAGGACCTAAGAAGCCGTTAAAATGAATTGAGAACATAAAAAAACTAAATTTAATATTTAAAAAATAAAGAAGAGTTAACATTGAAAAATATATTTAAAAAAAGCTAAGACATAATCAAATCATTACTGTGAATCAACAGATTCCTGTTTCTCACAATCAAGAGAAATTAAATTTTTCTGCATTATAAATGACTCTGGTATATGGACAATTTTTGGCAAGGCAGATCGGCAGAAATAGTTGATACAGACAATTTAAAACAAATTAGTAATGCGATGAACTGAACAAGAGCTGAATGAAGAAGGGGCCTAGGGAGCACTTGCCATCTTCGTGGATCTTGAAATGCTTGAATACATTCTCTTCCATTTCCTTATATTATGAAATTAATTTAGATAAATAAACAAATTTATAAAATAAATTTAAAAAACTTCTGAAGGTTAACCATATATATAGCTTATTTTAAAAAGTGTGGAAAGAAGTTTATTTGTTTCGTTTTCTTTATATGCCACCATAGTTCGTATGTCACCAAGGGTCATGTGTTATCTGTTTTAAGATTCGGTGAATCCCCGGTTGTGCGGAGGGTCACGTGAGCTGATGCGTGTTTTTTTTTCCGCAGGATCGTGCGCGAGTGATTCCCCGATGGCCGTGGCGTGGTGGTTGGCGGCGGCAGCGGGGGCGGTGCCGGGGGGCGCGTGGGGGGCGGCGGCGGCGGCGGCGCTGCTGGCGGCGGCGGTGGCGGCGCTGGCGCTGCGGGCGCCCGCGCTGGCGGCGCTGGCGGCGCTGCGGCGGCGCGCGCGCGTCGTCGCGCTCATCGAGCGCATCCCGGGGCCCCCGCCCACGCCCCTGCTCGGCAACACCGTCGAGTTCAACGTCGACCACGACGGTGAGAGACGACGCCACCCCCGAAGCAGTAGAGAGATTAGGGAGCTTTTGCCACCTCGAACGGGAAGCACTATCGATCTTCTGCGCATGCGCAGTTCCGGTTTCGCAATACTTTAGTGCACCTGCGCATGCGCAGAAGATCGATAGTGCTTCGCGTTCGAGGTGGCCCCCTATTTTGCACGTCATAACGGAGAGCACTATCGATCTTTTACGCATGTGCAGATGCACTAAAGTAATGCGAAACTTGAACTGCGCATGCGCATAAGATCGATAGTGCTCTCCGCTATGACATGCAAAAACTCTAGTTTTTGCCACTTCGAACGTAAAGCCCTATCGATCTTCGGCGCATGCGCAGTTCAAATTTCGCGGCACTTATGTGCATCTGCGCATACGTGCAAGATCGATAGTGTTGCCCGCTATGGCGTGCAAAATCTCCCTACTCTCTAGTGCCCCTACTCTGTAGTTCGATTTATTTAGAGCTGCACTTGCACGAGCAGACGTGAATCAGCTGTTACAGTGTCATCCAATCGGGAGCTTTGTCATCACTAGCCTCACGATGGTGACGTTCAACATCCCGATTGGATGACATTGCAACAGCTGATTCACGTCAGGTGCTGTTATGTTTAAATGCAAGTACAGGCATGTGTAGACCAGGCAATCGCCCGAGGCCCCGCAAGTCAAGGGGCTGACGGGAACAAATAGTAAAAAATTATTAGAAGAAATTAGAACTCGAGAAAATCGTTATCGTAATTTTATGTCGCGGTGCAGTTGTCTCATATTTTTTAAAATTTTCAATTCATTTTTTACCTTAAACAATTAATTGTAGTCGTTACTATTCGCGCAAGTTTTCTTGATATTCCTCAGCGGGGAGTGCGAGGAGAGAAGGACTGTGGCTACGTCGCCGCTTAGAAGGGCGTACCAACTGTTGGCATGAACTTAACGCGCCGAAGAGTGCTATGAGAAATGCTACGATTGTTTTGAAAGCACGAGGTAGTTGTTGCCAGCATTGTAAATTGGTACGTGCCGTTCCGAGTCGAATCTAAGTATCTCAACGGGCCGTGCTATTAAGCGCTGGCTGACGAGGGAGCTCGTGTATCAAGAAAACTTGCGCGAGTAATAGTTATAAGATGGGACTCTACGAAAGGAATCAAATGACGCTAACATTAAAATAGGTTCTACTGAAACACATTTATTATTTCTTGTATTTAATAAGTGATTTTATTAATGACACACTAAACACTACACTTTTTTTTTAACGTTTACAGCTCATCGTGGAAATTGTATTATTTGACCACTAAATACTTGTACCTAAAAATATTATTTTAAATATATTTCCAAAACCTTTTTCTAGCTTCGTTGTATCTTTTGCCAATTGTGAAAAAAAAAATAACTTAGTGTTTCGTGATACAACTTTCACATTTTGAATTTTTTCGGGAGGGACGTGGCACTGGCGGATCCAGGGGAGGGCCATGGTTGTCGTTTACCTTCTTTTATTTGGCAAAATTAATTTAAATATTTATTTATATTCGAATTATGTAGTTATTTAAACAATAATATCGTATAGTATCCTATCTACAGTACATAAATAATACACAACATAATAACGAATTTGTGCAGATGCGTATCTAGGGATTCAGGCGCCCATGGCAAACATAGAACTTACGCCCCTGTGGGATGCCTGAAATTAAGGTTGTTGTTATTTGTTTTAGCGTGTATATTCTAAATAGCGCCCCTTGTAAGTGTAGCCCGTGGCAAGTGACACGTCTGCCATACAAGTAGATACGCCACTGAATTTGTGTATTATTTAACAAAGATGTACGATGGCCCTCTCTCCCAAAATGATGGGCTGGATGCGCCCCTGGGGGGGGGGAGGGGGCTGCGTTTCAGCGTCGCCGGGACGGAATGCGTCGCGTCGCCGAGGAGAGCGGCGACAACGCGCCATCGCGCCGCCGCGCCGTGCGCCGGGGAGCGAAAGGGAAGGAGGAATTTGTGCAGTTTGCTTCACTTTCTCCAACGCAAGGTTCAGTGAATGCTCTCCCGACGCGACGGAGCGGCAACGAACGGCCACGGGCAGCTCGCATTCAACTGCAGGAACTGCGCTTCTAGTTATTGTAGTGATACCGAATAGATTCAAGTTTATTCTGCCGCAAAATAACTCCACGCAGGCGGCGACGCGAGAGATGCGAGGCGCCACGGGGGCGACCCGAGGGCCAGGCGAGGCGCCACGGTGTCGGCACCCTTCGCCCCATAATTCGTCGCGGACACGTGTGCCCCAACTCTGGGTAGCCGCTCTGCACACGACCCCTTCAGTATTTTTCCACGACGCCTGGAACTCTTCCGTCAACCTCCCTAGAGATTCCTAGCCCCTCACACCCCCCGGTCGTTAATAACTGCCCCTTTTCGACGCAAAATTAAAGCGAGAGGGAGCGATAACCAGCCCCTCTCTCACTCTTTTCTCGGCCTCGAAAACATCCTCTGATTGGGCAGAAAATATCTAATGCGCAGTACCCTTTCGCCAATAGCAACCAGAATTCGGGTTTGTTCTAGAATATTCCAGAGTCACAGGGATAATTTTGGTAGGGGGAACGAGGTTTCCTAAAACTTGGAGCGACGAGGCACAAAAGAGAAGCTGGGGAGCTGTGTTCAGAATCGGACGCAAGTGGCGGCCGCAGGGGGGAACCTGTTATATTCTGTTGTGGCGTTCGGTTCGATGGACTTAGAAAAATTATTAAGTTTCTTGTAGAGTTTGGGTACAAGACTTCTGTGACGAACGCAGGCCGTAGAACAGTATTATGAACATTTGACAGCAATTCGTATTATATTACGTCCGATTTACGTGCGAACTCGAGACTCTCTTTTCCTTAGTGAATTTGTGCGATAATTCACGGGCTCATTAGTATCAAAGTATTGTGAGATCGACCGGGAATGAACCGACCGTGTCAGTGAATGAACTGTGCTGACCCATTCACCGCAGCGAGCAGACGGCGCTTTTGTGTTCCGGCCGCCTTGGCCGCTACCCTCGCAAGTACCTGATCTGACCTACATTTTCCGAGCGGCGCCCCTCGCTCGCCACGAACCTCGCAGCCAGCTGACCTGAGGTCGTTCAACTTCAGTGGGTGGCGCAGGCCGCCTAACAGAGGTATTTTCTGTTTGAGTGTCTTATGTCGTACCCGCGATCGAGAGGTGTGAACAGTACATCAGACAATCAGTGTTGACTTCCTCTCGACCGGGCGACGAAGAGGAGTTCCCGGCCGCGCATGGCCGTCAAGCGGGAATTCGCGCGCGAAGAAGAGTTTCATCTGATTGTAATCACTTTGTAATTTTTTGTTCTCTTATGTGCATGACATTTCATTTTTTTTTGTTTTATTTCGATTTTGGGGGCATGCTCGCCAGAGTTATCATCACCAGACCATTAGCGTTTTCTTTTTTTTAATGAATAAATTCAACTTGTTCTAAATTCACATGTTTGACTTCTCATTCAACCTAGGCCACCGGCTTCCTCCATCTTCGCCGTTTCAGGTAATCTGTCGACTGAGCGGGCCGGCTACCCGTCTGAGGCGCCCAACCGAAGACACGAGGGTAGTTGCAATTGGCTTTCCCCACCGTGGGGCTCGATTAACGCGAAATAATCGTAATTTTCATTTTTTAATATCCCAGATAAGCGCCCTGAGATTTCTCTGCCTAAATTATTAAATTGTTTAAATTATTAAGATGATGGATGGAAGCACGGTGTAGAGAAGTTAATAACTTATGGTCTGTTGAGGATGTCATTTTGTACTGTGTTTTCCTTGTAAGTGTCATTGTCTTGTGTTGTGTTGTGTTGTGTGAATACCGTGTGCGCGTACTAAAACAAGTGAAACCGCGTAACATTGTAAAAATGCAGGACGAATCAGGTATTGACGTGACGGGTGAAGACAGTTTTGAGGAGCCGTCGACGCAAGGTCCCACCTTAAGTGAGATCTTGCGCGTTATGAGAGAAATTTCAGATAACACTGTTGCCAAATTTGAGGAGAAATTTTCAGACAACGCCGCTAAATTGAAAGAAATTAAAGACCAGTCAGATAGCAATGTCGCAAAATTAGAGGAGAAAATCTCAAATAATGCCGCGAAATTAGAGGAGAAAATCTCAAATAACACTGCCAAATTACAGGAAATGTTAGATGAACGGTTCACAGCACATGAGAGCAAGTGTGAGGACAGATTTAACCGAATCGAAAGTCATTTGGAAGCCCAAGCAAATAAATTAGAAAGTCTCGAGCAAAAACTTAACCATGAAATAGGGATTTTAAAGAATCAGGTCGAAGGCAGATGCGGGGAAATAGAGGGGAACGTAGAAAAACTCAGTCAGGAGTTGGGAAGGGCACAAGCGGAAACTACCGAAAATTTCAAAATTTTTAAAATCGAAATTCAGACCAAATTACAGGCATGCGACGACAAAGTAGAAGCGTGCTGTGAGTCGGTTACTGAAAAGATCATTGAAGTTAAGCAGGAAATGGGCGAAAAATTTAATAAAATCGGACAGAAACTCCATTCAGAAGTGTCGCATATCCACGAAAAGTTCGCGCAAGTAGGCAATATTAGTGAGGAAAACATCAGGGAGAGAGAAGCCAAATTAAAAAGGGAAATTGATCGTATTGTCCTAGAATTGGTAAAGGAGGAAATTGAAAAGGAACGCGAGAATTACCCAAATCCGAATTCTGGTGGCTCAGGCCTTCGCTTCTCGTGGGCTCCACCGCAAAACCTGTATTTTTCCGGAAAACCCGATGAAAATCCCAAAGTTTTCCTTGACCGGGCGGAAAATTACATGAATCTCACGAAGGCGGTACCTTCACACTTGAAGGCTAAATTTATGCAAGAATTGTTGAAAGGCAATGCATCTTATTGGATTTCCGCTTTAAACCCTTTCCCTCAAAATTATGAAGAGTTTCGGGAGAAGTTTCTGAATCGATACTGGGGCGAACAACGGAGATATGAGTTCGAGCGGAAGATTTTAGAATCGCGATGGGAAAACCGCCACGGGCAGTCCTATTTAGACTACGCCATGGAGAAAATCTCCGCCATCAAGCTGTGTGACCCGCAGGCAAACGACCGAAAAATCATCTGGTTACTGACAGCTCATTTCCCAACGTATGTACAGAATATTGTCAACAGCGTGGAGTGTAGAGATTTAGAACGTTTCCAAGAACTGTTGGCACAATTTGATAGAACGCGGGACAACTATCACAATGAGAAACCGCGACAGAAATCGCAGGCCCGACGGAAACTACCAAGGCAGGCCGCAGTGGCATAGAGATAATAGGGCCGGAGGGAACGAGGCAGATGATCGGCGAGCGCCGCCCGAATCCCGTGAGAACCGTGGACATCGCGATGAGAGAGATGGACGGCAAAATTCATCCCGGCCGGCTTCAACAAATTAGAAACGTCCCAGCTGTCTCGGTATCTGGGTGACGGACGAGTTTCTTTAGAGATACCATTTCATGCGATCATATCAGTGAATTATGCCTTTTTTGATTTTAACGAAGACGAGGATGTGACTATCAAAGAACGTGCCAGAAAATGCCCTATTATTGAATCCTTTATGGGAAATTTATGTGTCCAAGCTCTTATTGATACTGGTAGTGAAATTAGTGCTGTGTCAAAGAAATTTTATGCGCGACTTATAAGCGAGCGGATTCCAGTACCGACATTACCTACCGTCAGATGCTATGTCATAGGGGTTGGGAGAAAACGAAGCAAGCCAATTTCAATGCAGGTCCTGATTTCAATTAATATAGGAGATATGTTGTTTGATGTGCCCTGTCTAGTAATTGAAGATCTTAATCATGATGTTATTTTGGGGGTTGATTTTTTAAGAGAAAACGGTGGAATAATAGATTTTTTCCAGAAATGTTATGAGTTTCGGTGCCGGTAAAGAAATTATTATTCAAGATGACGGGGAAGATAGGATTGATCTTAGCATTTCTAGTGCAACTTGGGAAGGGGGGGAAACGACGAAGGGGATTATTTGCCAAAATGTGCAAAAATGTGATTTTTTGAACTATGATGAACGCTCCCAGTTGCAGACAGTGCTACTTGATTATTTACATGTCTTCGGTCGCCCCGTTCATCCAATTAAAGACTTTGTTTTCGAATTAGGGTTACCGATGACTCGCCGTTTAAGATGAAAAACTATCCTATTCCACAAGCTTTAAGGGGGGAAGTTGATGAGACCGTCAGAAAAATGATTGACGAGGGCATCATCGAGAGATCAGTGACCGCCTATCTAAATCCGATTGTCGTTGTAAAAAAGAAAGACGGAGGGGTCAGAATTTGTTTAGACGCTCGCAGAATTAATGAAGTGACCGTTCCAGAAAATGAGGCGCCGCAGAATATTGATGATATTCTTTGGAAGTTTAACCAAACAAAAATTTTCTCAGCTTTGGATTTTTCTAGTTCGTACTGGCAAATTGCTATTCACCCAGACGACAGAAAATTTACAGGATTCTTTTACAACGGCCTCACTTATGTCTGGAAGCGGATGCCTTTCGGCCTAAAGAACAGTGGCGCAGCCTTCATTCGATGCTTAGATGGAAAATTAGGTGACGAACTCAAACTCTTCGTTACGCCTTATATTGACGACCTTGTGATTTCATCTCGAAATTTTCAGGAACATCTTTGTCATTTAAGGCGACTGTTAGAATGCCTTTCTACCAATCAAATGAGATTAAATGTAGCTAAGTCACAGTTTTGCACACGTGAAATTTCTTTTCTAGGCTATTGTGTTAATACAGAAGGTGTTGGTTCGAACCCCGCGAGTGAGTGATCAGCCTGCAGGTCTTTTCCATAAGTTTTTTCCATTGTTTACTGGACCATTTATTATTGAAGCCATTCCGCACCCTAACGTGTGCCAACTTAAAGATGCAAACGGTCTCCCAGCAGGCAAATTCAATTTTTTTAATCTGCGACCCTTTAAAGAATGAAAACTTAATTCCAAACTTTATTAATCTCTAAATAAACTCGCCAGAACCGTACAGCTTACCGAGTAGTTCGTGATAGCCGTGCCTTCACTGTTTAAGAAATAATATTTGTAACCGTAGATTAGGGAATTCAGATTTTCTTGTAGTTTATTAGTTTATTTTATTACTCCACCATTATTAGGGTTAATGAGTTTAATTTAAGGGTAATTATTTGAATAAGACCTTTTATGTAATTGTTATCACAGAAATTAGTCGTTAGAATTCGGTACCATTTTTTTAAATTTTTTTTTGACGAGATAAGCATCTCAGGTTTCAAAACTTCTCACCACGCCTTACGAATTTTAAAACACGATGCATATCTCTACTGCGGGAAGGGAGGCCAATGTAGTGATACCGAATAGATTCAAGTTTATTCTGCCGCAAAATAACTCCACGCAGGCGGCGACGCGAGAGATGCGAGGCGCCACGGGGGCGACCCGAGGGCCAGGCGAGGCGCCACGGTGTCGGCACCCTTCGCCCCATAATTCGTCGCGGACACGTGTGCCCCAACTCTGGGTAGCCGCTCTGCACACGACCCCTTCAGTATTTTTCCACGACGCCTGGAACTCTTCCGTCAACCTCCCTAGAGATTCCTAGCCCCTCACACCCCCCGGTCGTTAATAACTGCCCCTTTTCGACGCAAAATTAAAGCGAGAGGGAGCGATAACCAGCCCCTCTCTCACTCTTTTCTCGGCCTCGAAAACATCCTCTGATTGGGCAGAAAATATCTAATGCGCAGTACCCTTTCGCCAATAGCAACCAGAATTCGGGTTTGTTCTAGAATATTCCAGAGTCACAGGGATAATTTTGGTAGGGGGAACGAGGTTTCCTAAAACTTGGAGCGACGAGGCACAAAAGAGAAGCTGGGGAGCTGTGTTCAGAATCGGACGCAAGTGGCGGCCGCAGGGGGGAACCTGTTATATTCTGTTGTGGCGTTCGGTTCGATGGACTTAGAAAAATTATTAAGTTTCTTGTAGAGTTTGGGTACAAGACTTCTGTGACGAACGCAGGCCGTAGAACAGTATTATGAACATTTGACAGCAATTCGTATTATATTACGTCCGATTTACGTGCGAACTCGAGACTCTCTTTTCCTTAGTGAATTTGTGCGATAATTCACGGGCTCATTAGTATCAAAGTATTGTGAGATCGACCGGGAATGAACCGACCGTGTCAGTGAATGAACTGTGCTGACCCATTCACCGCAGCGAGCAGACGGCGCTTTTGTGTTCCGGCCGCCTTGGCCGCTACCCTCGCAAGTACCTGATCTGACCTACATTTTCCGAGCGGCGCCCCTCGCTCGCCACGAACCTCGCAGCCAGCTGACCTGAGGTCGTTCAACTTCAGTGGGTGGCGCAGGCCGCCTAACAGAGGTATTTTCTGTTTGAGTGTCTTATGTCGTACCCGCGATCGAGAGGTGTGAACAGTACATCAGACAATCAGTGTTGACTTCCTCTCGACCGGGCGACGAAGAGGAGTTCCCGGCCGCGCATGGCCGTCAAGCGGGAATTCGCGCGCGAAGAAGAGTTTCATCTGATTGTAATCACTTTGTAATTTTTTGTTCTCTTATGTGCATGACATTTCATTTTTTTTTGTTTTATTTCGATTTTGGGGGCATGCTCGCCAGAGTTATCATCACCAGACCATTAGCGTTTTCTTTTTTTTAATGAATAAATTCAACTTGTTCTAAATTCACATGTTTGACTTCTCATTCAACCTAGGCCACCGGCTTCCTCCATCTTCGCCGTTTCAGGTAATCTGTCGACTGAGCGGGCCGGCTACCCGTCTGAGGCGCCCAACCGAAGACACGAGGGTAGTTGCATTATAGTTAGTTGTTATAGTTAATGCCTTATTTTACGTGGCGAGACCGTCTGACCACGCAAATTTCGCTACGCTCCTTTCACCTAGCGGAGAAAGAAAGTATTATCTCGGGCGACGAAACAGGCGATTTGAATTTAGCTCAGAGGCGTCATTTAGGCTTGAGGATCTTTTACATGCAAGTAAATCTACTAACATGGGCCAGCCGGCTTTACTTCCCCTCCGCGGAAGGCGTACGAAGGATTTTTTCGCCCTTAAAAATCCACGGCTTCGATCGGATTTGAACCCGCGAACTAGGGTATGACACGCTAACCGTCACACCATCGAATCCGTATGTCTATGCTTCTGTCTATGAAGTTCCGTTTGAGAGGAAACGCGGTCACGTATCAGTTTTAGCTCAGAAACAGATGACTGAACATCTGGGCCAAGCGAGTTCCTCATATGTGTGTTTTTCCTATATCATAATCAAATTCTGAGTGCCCCACTCTCGGTACATTCAATTCTAGCATTCGCGACAGTTTAGCAAGGCGAGTGATTCACTTAAAAGTGGACTCATGCACACGGAACTTGGACGGTTCATTTTGAGGTGCACCAACTATATAAAATACAATTACAGAAAAAAATATAATTATTATCACATGACACATTACATTAAATTTTAAATATCTTGTAATATTACTTTATTTAATAATAAATTCGTTAAACTGGTAATAAGAAAATACGAGTAATATCATTTATGAAGCTTTACATTGTTCATTTTTCAGCTTCAAAAACAATGCAAGAAAGGGCAAATTGCAGTTGGTTCAGAAGGCTAACTTTGTCAATTTCTCTTAAAGACGTCTTCGCATCGCGAGTAGGAAAGATTCTGATTTCCACACAAACATTCTGTTCCTTTCCCACTTCCTTATCTCTTCACTGCTTCTCGTGAGAAAGGAAGTAAGAGTATTTCACCATCTATGCATGGTTGTGATAAAACTGCATGTATTTAAGGTCTGTGATACAAGCAAGAAGGGCATAAATCGCGTTTTATTCAATTTTTTATACTGTTGCGTAACTTGAATAGCAACATTTAGCAAATTTTGGGGAAGAACGTGGAATAATTTAGGGCTGTTTTTGTGAAAATCTTGTTTATAAGTTGTCCTTATTTCACTCAGTGTTTCGCTTAAACTATTAATATTTTCAAAAATATGCACAGAACATTAAATAAAGAACTAATTGTAAAGAACAAATTTCATTTCAAGAAAAATCCTTATCTTCAGTAATGTAGTAGTACAAGGGGTCCAAAATACTTCAAACTTTCGAATATACAGAGTTAACAGTGAAAATTGGAGCTGTGCCATATTTATTAAAACGTATGTCACTCCATTATGACAAGTAATTTTGTAGAATAAATTTAGAAAGGTCGCAAGAAAGTCTGGAAATGGACGGTGTTATGCATCAACCGCCCAAGCGCCATTTTTGAAAAAAATAAGATATAGACGCCATCAGTTGCATTGGACCATGTTCTAAGTGTACGCAAAATTTTGGAGCCAAATGTGTAAAATAGCCTTATAATTAATGAAAAATGTAAACGCCATCAGTCACATAAGAGATTTCAAATCTGCTGTTCTTAATTTCACATTATGCAGGTAAGCGCCAGATATTCCACTCATGTCTGTGTAGTTTGGCGCTTCAATGAATGAAATAATTAATTTACAGATTTTAGAGCTGAAAATGTTATAAAACCTTTGAACACGATTTTCTCAAAACTTGTATGATGTCGCATAGCCGGTTGATGCATAACACCGTCGAAATATCCCATGGGCTTCATGTAAAGTATTCCCGCAAACCATATTATCTTAACTCGGGCGATCCACACGTGACCCCGTCTTGTTGATCTCAGCAGTTTGCATGGCTGCTCTAAAATGGGGGGGGGAACCATGCGAGATATCAGACCGTAATATCCATAATGCTGTTAAACACATTGGAATGACTTCGAATTTCTGAATTAACTAGAAAAACTCCTAAAATCTAAACTTAACCCATTTTTGCATTGAGGGGGTATTGACGCCTGCAGGACTCGTGCGATACGCACACAATGTTCTCGCCCGCCAAAGATGCAAGGAACTCCCACATTTGACTAAGAGCCTTTCGCGGGCCGCCAGTTGGACAATCCTGCCTTATAATATATCAGAACGTGGTGATGCGGCTCTTTCGTTATTAAAAGCGTTGTTAAACTGGGCTTTTTTCGTCGGCAGTTGCCAGCGTTGCAGCAGCGTCCTTGCTCGAACGCCAGAAGCGTTCGAGTCGCGCGACTTTTCTTGACGTCTCCCAGCGCGAGGTGCGGGAAGAGGACGTTACTGCCTGCGTCACATCAGACGGGTGCTGCCAACATTAACATTATTAATACTATTCGCGACTCGTTCGCTCTTCATACATCAGGATATTATAGACGATAAAATAGAACAAATAATAAAGTAATTAATAGCAACCACAAGTGAAAATAATTAATAAAAATATTACTTATTAATGAGATTAGATATTAGTGTAGGTACTTAATGTGCATCTTATAGTTTGAATCATCGCTAGAATCCGAAAGCAGGGGTAGGCAGCCCTGATAATCTTGCCGTGACGTTACGTGTGAGACCAAGATTTGGCTAAGTCGTGCCGAGTCGTGCCAAGTTGAGCACTAGGGAGCTCAGACGTCAAGAAAAGTCGCGCGACCAATACCTCCTAGGTGAGGAAGCGAGTGGTGCGGTGCTGGTAGGAGCCCGACCCTCGACCGGGCGGTGCCCGGGGCACTGCTGGCGTCATGCAGCTGTAGCGGCGGTGCGCGTCACGGCCCGCCCACGCCTCAGCAAAGAAAAAAACACAGCGCTGAATCAAATTATATATCCGAGCGGTTTACTTCTGGCGATGTTTCTCGCCTCCTCTTTTCCAGCCTTCTCCATCCTTTACATCTTCCTCTGGCAAATTTCTTCTCGCCATCGCAGTCAGTATTCCTTGTTTCCATGGGGTTGATGGTATGCCCCTCCATTTATATATCCATTTATATACTTGTTTGGGCCATCTCTCTTCTGGCATTCTCAGCAAATGCCCCTAACATTGGAGCTGTTTTCGCTCTACAGTATCTATTACATCCTTTTGAATTTCCATTTTCACCTTTATTTCATTATTACGTATGCGGTGTAAACGAAATATTCTACAACTTCGTCTCAAAAAGTTCGTCTGAATCGTCAATAATCTCTCTTTCTCTCTCTCTTTTTTAGTTAGTTCCCATACTTCTGAGTCATAATAATAAATAAAAACATAAATATTTGTAGGTACTTAGTTAAATGAATGTTTAGAAAAATAATCTTTTTTTTGTGTGTGTGTGAGTAAAATGTCAAATAGGAAGTTCAGAAGCAGAAAATGTCAGTGCAAATATTTCCTCCTACAGTCAGAAAATACGCGTATTTGGGATAAGTGCTAAACATCCAATTTCCAACCATAAAAACATGAGTTTATTATGCATAAAATTATCATTTTCCTCGTTTTCTGGATGAGCATCCAATTTTTACAAATTAATCCACACATTTTCCTTGAAACGCGTATTTATTTCTGCATATTTTAATCCGTAATTTTTTAAAATTTATTTTTACTACCGTTTTAATGTGTTTGTATTTATGTGATTCATTGTGGCAGATATCGATTTTCAGGAGCTGCATTACGCAAGATATTGATCTGGAAAATCACGGTTGTTTTGAGCAATACGTGCCGTCAAGACAGTCTTCAAAGTTAGTGACGCAGATGAACTTGTTTTGCTTTCAATTCAATATGCTGTCTCCAAATGCGACTTCCTCCACAAATACTATAAACAAAACGGAATGTGAAAGAGAGAAGGGCTTTCCTTTTCATGATATGAGTATTTAAACTTAACTTAACATTTAAACACTTAACAACAGTATAATTAGTTTAAATGAAGTTTAATATAAGATTAGAGAGTTGGTTTTTATGTTTGTGTGTGTTTGTGTGTGTGTATTATCAACTTGTAATTTCAAATTCATTCCAGCTTAACTTGTCATGGCTCTGACTAAATGCGTCTTTTCCTTTGATACATGTTGAAGTAATTAAAATCGGCTTTAAGCCGTCGTCCTGGCCGGGTGGTTGTGTACATTCTCATTTATTTATTTTATTTTTTTAATGAGTTCTTTAATGTAATGAGATTTTCTTGCTAACGTTTTGACACGTATGGGTTAATGAATATTTTTTTCATAATTTATTTTCGGGCATCTCTTTAATGTTCTCTTGTGTCAGTAAATGCTTTAAAAATTATTTTAAATACAAGAAATACAATTAATACAATTAAATACAAGAAATCAACATACAATACATGTACGTTACTTTACAACGCATTGCCAGATGACATAAAACAATTAAAGTCGGTACATAAATTTAAGTTTAAAGTAAAATCTTTTCCGCTGCAAAACTGTTTCTACACAATTAGAGACTATACTGATCGTGAAAAAGAAAAAGAATGTTTATTGTAACAAAACAAAGATATATAATGAATTAGTTTACGTTTGCTTTGTATACATTTAAAAAAAAATATTTTATACGCCTGTAACAAGTAATGTACTTCAGCTTCCGGGTCAATGACCCCCATCTCGATCAGCTTTTTGTCCAGTTTCCCTGATCCATTGAGCAAATGCTGCCCATTGTTTTGCTTCTGGACGTAAATGTAGCTTCACTGTGCGCATGTTTTGTTGAGCACTCCTTTTGCTTGTAGTTCATTTACAGTTGAAATTGATTTCTATAACTCGGGAAAAAACATTTTTCAAATATTTTTATTTTTCTAAAATAATTATTTTCTAAATTCATTTTTTCCTTTTTTTTGCCCTCAAGAAAATGTGCGCGGATAAATTTCTTTCCCCTCACGTCATATACAGTTTTTACTGTTTTCTGACAAATAAATAAATTTTTTTTTTGTTGCTCAATGTTGAAGAGCATGCACACTTCCTTTGTTTTCCCTGTTTTTTCCCGGCCCCTTAAGGTAAATGCTGGGACGTTTTGTTTTTTACTTTCACTTTGTGAGCCCGGGGGCAAGACATATCTAAGTTGTATTTTATTTAATTTACTAAATGTACTGTTCAATTTTTATCTATTTATTTATGTATAACGTGGTTAGGCGGAAGAGCGGGCCTGATGCCCCGAATTTCGCCACATAAATAAAGTCACTATTATTAACATGGCATATTTTAGAGCGTATTTACGGAATTTGTTTTCTAGAATGAACGCATATTTACTGGTTATTAGAAATTTGGGACGCGTAATTGATATTTGAAGGAAGAAAAACTATTTTAGCATATTTTGTAGGGAACAAATTTAGACAGATATTAGTAAAAGCACTTAATTTTATTCTTCTGTTTTGACTTCCATGTTTACAAAATAGGTTGCAACTCTCTTGCAATAGGTCTCATTTATTTCACACCTCTCAGTTGAAAATTCAGCCCCAAACCCATTTTTAGCACTAATCAACTTTTATAAACCTTATTAATATTCTCACAAGCGCCCTGCCACTACTCTTTTCGAATGCACCAGCTATATACAGCTGTTTGCCTGTTTGTCTCCTCAAAGAGTTTCATAGAGATGTGTCGCTTGCGTTTCGTGCGCCGTCACAACGTCCAATCAGGGAGCTCTAAAATAAGTCCCATGCACTAGTCTAGTGCAGATTCAAAAGATGCAGCCCGGCGCTCCTGCGAGCACGCACATCATCCCCCTGACTCCGCTGTCATTTAATACTACAACTATTAATAATAATAATAATAATAATAATAATAATAATAATAATAATATTATTTTCGTGCAAATGGACTGTTGTTCGGTGGCAAGTTACAAATACAATAATCTTAGACAATATTCTAAATGTAATACAATAGTAAAAAAAATTATTGTAATAATAATTACAGTAGTATTAATAATACAATAATTAATAATACAAGAGTACTCCCAGTTTTATACACTTAAGAATGTTGAAAGTAAGTAGTACATTACAAATAAAACAATAGTTACTTATGTAACTAGGGCACCAAGTCCAAGCCTCCGCCCGGAGGGCGACCTCCAAACCCAAGAGCCTCTGGCCCGAGGGGTTGGATGTCGCCCGAGGGGCAAAAACATCTAGTAACGCCCGTGGTGCACACAAAACCTTACGGGTTACTAGCTCGTTGCTCAATCAAACGAGAATTCGAAAGCCTTCAGATCCAGAAAGGAGTGTACACGCTGAAGGGGGAACGTATAAATGGAGCGTTTATGCATGCACCTCTTATTACTTTATTTAATGTTATTTTTAATTTATTTTGCTTTGTGTAAATAATTTTGCTAGAGAACAGAACCATGATTTAATGGGCAATTCTTTGCTTATTTTCGTTTTAATGTTATATTTTAGTCATTGGGTTATTTGTTATTAATAGTTCCAATTACGTGAAAAAATAAGTCTTTTTCGGGCAGCAAGAATCTTTGTTAAACCTCGTGACCTCGTGACGTAGATAATACAAATTATTGCTTTCTTAATTATATGCGATTACTAAACCAAGATCTTTGCAATTCGAAATGTTTCGTTTTATTTACATAGGATTGATTTATTTTACTTTAATGGATCATTTCTTTGTTTTAGTGGTGGAAATGGGAATTAATATCGCTTTTGGGGCAGTAAATGTCACGTGACGTCTCTGAAAAAACTGTCATGCGCCAGACATTAAGTGACGCACCGCTATGGCGCGGCAGCCGGGAACATTTGCACAACACTGAGGGTGGGTTTCTAAGATATAGTCCGAACCATGGTTTTGAAACCATGGCGTTGAAGTCACGGCTGGAGCCGCGGCGCGAATCCCATTGATAAGAAGATGTTTCAGCGAAGTCTTGTGAGACCGCGGTCTGGAGCCGCGGCTGTGGAAAATCAGTTGGGCAACATTGCCTTGGCCAATGCGAACGGCGTTCTTAGTGTGTTTTCACAGTAGAACGGCTCCAAATGATTTTTAATTCAATTTTTGAAAATTGCAAAAGTTACAAATATGCAAGAAAGTATGTGCTGTTGTAGCACCACTAGTGTCTAATTGAAGTCTTGTTAGAGAATTCAGAAAAGATGTTCCGCGCGCGTTTGGATTAGGGATGCGCCATCGATATCAATGTTTTCAAAACATCGATGTTTCTATAAAAATATCGATGTTTGATACATTAGTGTATTGAAGCATGTTTTTTTAACATCGATGTTTTGGTTTCGATGTTTCTTCGTTTTCAACGTGGATGAAAGATGCCCATAATGACAATTTTCTTAAAGTTAAATTAATAAACAGTTACTGATGGTACCAATATCTTTTTGAATTCGATCGAAACGAACGTGGTTTGCTTCATCATCAAGCAGACTACCATCCCTTGCTCGAGATGATCCTGATGGCCTGGTATTTCCTTTGTCTTTCTTGTATTTCCACATGGAGAGGCGTTGTATAACGTTGTTTCCAGTTAAATTTTAATTATAAATTAATGAGCACAGCCATTGTCAAATTAAATTTTGTTGCCCACGAATGTAAAACAACTTTAAAACATCGATTATTTAAACATTAATGATATTTGGTCGATGTGTTATTAACGTCTACAGAGACTAGAGAGTTTTTGCTTTCCATAGCGGACAGTACTAGCGATCTTCGACGCATGCGCAGATGCATAAAAGTGATACGAAACTTGAACTGCACATCATGCGGATAGTGTTGTCCGCTATGGCGTGCAAACACTCTCTTGTTTTTGCCCCTGGAACGTTAAGCATTATCGATCTTCTGATCATACGCAGGTCAATTTCGCATCACTAGTGCATCTGCGCATGCGCAGAAGATCGATAGTGCTTCTCGTTCGAGGATGCAAAACCTCTCTACTCTCCAGTGTTTTGATTTTGAACATCGATGTTTGGCAGCATTGATGTTTTCTTGTCGATATTGCATCACTAGGAAGTTTTTGCCACCTCGAACATTGAGCACTACCGATCTTCTGCGCATGCGCAGATGCACTGAACTGATGCGAAACTTGAACTGCGCATGCGCAGAAGATCGATAGTGCTCTCCGCTATGACATGCAAAAACTCCCTACTATTATAGTTCGAATGGGCCCAGAGCGCGGCGCGGTGTGACACGGTGCGGGTCGGGGCGCGGGTCGGGGCGCGGGTCGGGGCGCGGGTCGGGGCGCGGGTCGGGGCGCGGGTCGGGGCGCGGGTCGGGGCGCGGGTCGGGGCGCGGGTCGGGGCGCGGGTCGGGGCGCGGGTCGGGGCGCGGGTCGGGGCGCGGGTCGGGGCGCGGGTCGGGGCGCGGGTCGGGGCGCGGGTCGGGGCGCGGGTCGGGGCGCGGGTCGGGGGGCGGGTCGGGGCGCGGGTCGGGGCGCGGGTCGGGGCGCGGGTCGGGGCGCGGGTCGGGGCGCGGGTCGGGGCGCGGGTCGGGGCGCGGGTCGGGGCGCGGGTCGGGGCGCGGGTCGGGGCGCGGGTCGGGGCGCGGGTCGGGGCGCGGGTCGGGGCGCGGGTCGGGGCGCGGGTCGGGGCGCGGGTCGGGGCGCGGGTCGGGGCGCGGGTCGGGGCGGGGACGGGCGGGGCGTGGCGCTGGGGGGCGCGTGGCGGGGCGTGGCAGAGCGCGGCGGGGCGGTGGCGGAGTGGCGGCGCGGGGCGGCGCGGGGCGGCGCTCTCGCCCGATTAGAGCCCCACAATGCGCCGCCGCCCACCGAAGCGCGCGCGCAGCGGAGAGGTGAGGAGCGGCGCGTGGCTGGCGCGTCGCGTCGCGTCAGATCAAATGACGCGGGGAAGGGGGGGGCGACCTCCGAGCCCGAGCGGTGGCGCGCGGATCTCTCGCGGAAGCGCTGTGACTCACGGCGGGAGGTGGAAGAATGAGCAATACCACCCGGCGACGTACGCCTCTTTGCTTAGCGGACTTTCTCATCATCGTATGAAGGAGAGCTCTCGTATCTGACACACTCGTGACTCACCGAGTCAGATAATTTCTGGCATTCAGTCGCGGCCTCTGTTCTCAATGCCCTTCTTTCTTTACGACTCTGTGTCCATATAGTGCAGAACGAATCGAATCGTTGGAACAGAAAAAAGCAAACTAGGATGTCCGATTGCGGCTTGGTGATCACCGAAAATAATTGTTGCAGAATTTGTATGTCAGAATGCTGAGCCGCAAAGGCTTTTTGGATGGGAATATATTTCCAATTATCGACTTGCTGCAATATATTTTTGTATTATAGTCCCATTTTGTTGAAAAACATTTAATATTGATAGAAATGCTTCACAACCGATATTTTAGAGACGTGACCTTTCTTTAACCTCTTGAAAATTAAGAGAGGAAATACAGTATCGCCAACCTTAGCTGCTTTCGGTCTGTAATCTCTGTAAAAGTTCTACTACAAGTTTTGTTGAATTAAAATTAGTTAAAATAGTGAAATTAAAAAAAAGTATAACCTTTTCGACATTTTTGCCATCCAACATTTTCAAGTGAATTTTCCATAGCGAATTGAGTAGAATGTATTAAAGAGATCTAAAAGGCACACATGACAACTCGTATCTCAACATGGTTCTTAGGTGTTGGGGCCCAGCATTGCCGTTTGTACTGCGGAGGACTTGTGCGACTAATGATATAATTTACTCATAAGTGGTCATACATTTACACATACACTTTACTTAACACATACATTTTACACATTTATTGTATGTATAAATATCTTTATAAATTATAAATCAAGTTACTTCGAGATTGTCAATTAAAATACTTGATACTGACTACGATTATGTCAAATTCTGCTTTCCCGAAGTTCAAATTAAAAAATGAAGTTATTCTAAACTCGAGAATTATTTGTTAATAAGAGTAAATCAAAATCTGATGCGTGGCATACGAAATAAATGTGTTAAAATTATAAACTATATTTAGAATAAAATATTTGTTTCAATATAAATAACTAAAAGCTGAAAAACTCTTAGAATGCCGAGAGTTAAGTGAATGACAATTGAGTGATGAAACGATAATCAGTTTGAAGCGCCGAAAGGCACCAATTTGTGTCCGCAGAGGTGTTCACGCGCCTTATGGCAGGTGCCATGCTGTACAACCCACAGCAGGGGGTGGTGCGCGGGTGGAACGGCTCCGCTCCGTGGGTGGTGCTCTACCGAGCACCAGTCGCAGAGGTAGGTACCTGCTTTTTTTCTTCTTTTCTCCAACACATTGAACTGAATATTTGATGCGTAGGCTCCTAGGCCGGAGTCTTTTGATTCTCGGCCGACCCGGGATGAGCCGTGTCTCTCCGCGCGGACCGACAGCCGCGGCTCCTACCGGCCAGCCGAGAATCAAATGCACTATTATTATTTCGAAGGAGAAGAACAGTCCGAATTTCTGCAACAGTTTGCTACTTGCTAACTTATTACTAACAAGGAACTACATTGTCTCATTCTCTTGTATGGATTTCCACAATATTTCTGCGAAAACCATTGATTTTAATAGTAAATTAATTTGTTTTCAAATAAAACGTAAGATAGCTATTGCATCCTCACACAACTTCTTACTCTCCTGTAGGAATTCACAACCGAAATGTACGCAACTTGGTTTGGATGTTTTAAACCAATAAAAGTTATGTTCGAGCCCATGAATGTTTCTTGTCCTGAACAAGGACATTCAAACCTAGAAATCGACGGCCGGGATAGCGGAGGTCGCGAACATTGAAGAGCCGTAGCTGCCTTGTGCCTGAAGGGTCGAATCCCGCCTGGGGCATGAATGTGTGTGTCCGTATTCAGTTACCCTTACCTCCCATGTCACTTACAGTGGTCGCTATATGATCTATGTAGTTGAAAAGCGACCTCAAATAAGTTTTAAAAAAATCTAGAACTCGAGCCATTACTTCTCCTCTTTCACTTTCCTCGCAATGTAGAGCGAGTTCAAATATTCACTCATATTACGTACCTTCAAATTGTATTGAGCAATACAGAACAATGTGATTTCTCTTATTAGGATTAGATTTAACTTTCTCCTCAACATTCTAATCCGATCGTTTGAAGTTATTTTCCTTCATTTGTTTAAAAAAATAATTCAAATTTATTGTTTACAAAACTAAATCAAAATAAACCTAGAAAGACACTCTGGTCATTAGTCTAAAGAGAAGGCATCCTTAGTGCGTTCTACTTATAGAAAATGTCGAAGAACAATATTTATATTTGTATTCCTGAAATGTTTCATTATCATATCAACCCGGTGTTCTGCCGAGGGGCAGGTCCTTTATGCAATTATTATATCTTCCTTCTTCAGCTTTTACTTTAACAATAATACTACAGAAGAAATACTGCATCTTTCTTCTATGTTCATACCTAAGATGTTACGGTGTCACTTAACAAGAAAAAGATAACAAACAACATTTTGTGTATCATTTCCTTTTATTGATCAGAAGTTGTGTCCTATATGAAGAGAAAGCCAAGACCCTGGTTTCAAGGATGCGCTCAGCATGTTTACTTTTGTATAAGCGTCTCGTGATTAGATAGTAATAGAAGTAGGCTGTGAATATCCGATGCGAGTGAATACGAGAAACATGATCTCTTACAGTAAGTATGAAATGATATTGAAAAAAATCAATTCTTAGATTACGATGCGTGGTGTAATTTGAGCTGCTTCAACAGTATCGAAACAGCTCCTATTACTTTTCCGGATGAATAATCAGTGTCACATTATCGTGATGAATTGTCGACTTTTTGTTTCTACAATGCCGTATCGTTAAAACGTTTTAAATAACTATCTAGTTCGTGAATTTAGGCTATTGTAAGCAAATCTCGTTATAAATCTTCAGTCAAGTGAACATTCACAAAATTTTTTTTCTCAATTTTGTTGTTGTTGTTATTGTTGAAAAGACGCTCATCATCCTGGCCCAATCTGAAAAAAATGTCAAGTTAAGATTGGGTTCGTACACGTTCCGTGAAATACGAGATCGCCCTGTTTATTTGAGTTCTCGTATGTGTTGTCCCGAAAAACTTTGTTGGGATGCCGAAATGCCCATATTTTGCTTCGAGCCGTTTTTCGCAATTTGGTGCGAAAAATAAAAATATCGACTTTTTCTAAGTTCAATCTTGTACCTCGCATGTCCGGGGACTTGTAATATGTTTTCGTCTTTACCATTCCAAACACAGCTGTAAAGTTACAAATTTGTCGACCATGGCGCAATATAACCAAAAATGATATATTCACACTGACAACTGACAAAATTACCTATGATATAGTTTCTATCCACAATAGCTTCTATTCCCAATAGCATTCGAGTTATTTGCTTGCAAAAATAAAATATTTTAAAAAAAATCTTTGTCTCCTGTCTTTTGATATACTCTGCACTTTGGCTCCGGAACCCTTAGTTTTGTAAAACTACGGGTTCTCTGTAGCGATACCCTCATAATTGAAATCGAGAATTAAACTTCTTTAAAATGAGTTATCTCTGCTACTTTGTCTTTAAATCATCGAAAGTTGCAGAATTAAAAATATTTGGACAGCGTCAATTTTTGTTTTTGCGTACCCTGTTCAAACAATTGGGCATATAATAGCAATTTTTCCTTTACATCTCAACAGAAAAAAAAGAAATACATTGCCCCCTGTTGACCAGTTACTCGTATAATGCAAATTTACAGTAAAAGAGAACATGCAATTACTAGACGTGTCTTTTGTGATTTTGCGATACCTTCAGGAGAAAAAAATGTTATCCCATTATTTCATAACAATGTACGAATCCGAAGTTAAGTCGTGGAAAAACCCTGAACTTTATTGAAAATTCAAACATCGGGTCTAATTTGGAAATGGGTACTGGAATTAGTACAAGCGTTTTTTTAACACATATCCATAATCTATAATATATTTTGTAATATGTGCTCGTGTATGTATTACCACCTGTTATGAAAAATCACTGCTCTTTATGCTGATTTGACCAGATACAACCTTTCAGTTCCTGCTCCCTTTTTCGTAACGCCGAGTCATATCCTGGTTAAACGCTGATATCCCGAATGATACATTCAAGCCGCATCTGGTTCTCAGAACTTGTGGAGACGTCTGTGTGACCTCTGGGGGCCCTTGTCCCTGACAGTCCTTGGGAGGGGGAAGCAATTGCTTGATTGTTCGAGCCTTCCCTACATTACTCTTTTGTCCCCTATTCTACGTGCTGAGAATAACGGTTGTACATCATGTGTATTTAAATTGGAGAATAAAAATGCAAAGATTTGCTGTGAAAGAAATCGTAATGGCATGATTGATATTTTTTGTGTATTGGTGATCATTAGAGCATGTTAAATTAATCTGCATAATTCCTAAAATAGTTATTAATTAGTATAGAATAT
The DNA here is from genome assembly GCA_031308135.1 of Acheta domesticus. NCBI lineage: Eukaryota > Metazoa > Arthropoda > Insecta > Orthoptera > Gryllidae > Acheta > Acheta domesticus. The sequence goes on from JAHLJT010009436.1 coordinate 17,134,485, forward strand.
TTTTCTTAATATCCTCTTCCGTTTTTTTTTTTCTGTAAAAATCCGTAACGTAGATATTAATCGAGAAAGTCATTATACCTAGAAATTTTGCTGGTTTTCTGACAAAGTTTCAAATATGCTGAACTAATCTTTTACTAGTATTTCTAAACAAAGAAAGAGAGAAGGACAACCTAAACCATTAATTAATGGAATCACGTGAATCTCAGTCAAATTTTCTCCTAACTAGCATGACAGAGAAACTTAAAAGCGTGTAGGAAGAGTGAACGACCTTTTGCAGTAAAACACCACAATTACAATCTTACTTCTCTGCTCGGCTCCACGAACTTCACTTAAAATGATTACATTTCACAGAGATTTCAGAAGAGATGCTGCCTTGTTTCGTCGCAAGGCGTTATCAGAGATAATCAGAAATATATCATAGATGTTATGAATGATTTTTTATTAACTATGATATTTTGAAAGATACTAAATTACTGAAACAGGAAATAGAGTATTAAGAAAAAAAGTTTATAATGTTATACTTAATTGTATAAGTACTTGTTTTGAAAATGTGCGACGTTAGTAGCGAGTTTTCAAGTTTGTACAAATGCAATAAAGTAACGTTATAAACGAGCTGCATACGCTTTTTTTTGGGGGGGGGGTAAAACAACATTATAAATTTATAAAAGAACCAAAGTTAATTTTGGAAATAAATTTCAAAAGCAGTTTTGCAGTTGGCAACATAAGGAGTTCGTATTAATGAGGTCACGCACGGAGCACGGTGTGAGCCGAAAAAAGCCGATTTAAGGACGATTTCTTGCAACGGAAATAGTGTTTTATAATGCTGGAAATATATATATATATATATATATATATATATATATATATATATATGTGTGTGTGTGTGTGTGTGTGTGTGTGTGTGTGCGCGCGCACATCGATTAAGCAATTTCAACATCTTTCCTAGTTTATTCTGCTGTTAAGTGAGTTTTATTTCAATCATTACAATATAATATATTCATTATACTAGATCGATTATTTCATTGAATTGGGGGGGGGGGGTCAAGTCATCGTCTAGAAGGAACCGATTAGTCGGAAAAAAGGTCGGATATCAGCGTCCGCTTTTGGCCATGTTCCTCCGGAAACCGCGGGCGCCGCCGCATTCCGAGCATCTGGCCTCTGGCCGGGGGCACGCGAGTCGCATGCGCACTTTGCGGAAACAGCGCACGTTGGCGGCGGCGGGGGGGGGGGGGGCAGCCGCGCAGACGCGCAGCGCGACGGGCGACCGACGCTAGCGCCGGCAGCGGAAGGATGGGGCGGCTGCTGCGAAGGCCGCACGAACGCGAACGCCTGCACGCGCGCCCCGCCCCCGCCGCCGCCGCCGCCCCACGCGCTGGCCAGGCCACGCCGACGGCCACGGCCTGCGCAAAAGCTGCACTGGCACGGGGCCACTGGGCAGAGGGTAGGGATGCGACTCCGGCGACAAAACATCCATGTTTGAAATTTAAATATTCATGGATTCTTAGTGATTAAGGGCGCGTCAACTGCTAAGGTCATTAGCCCCGCAACTGTAGTGCGGGAGGGGGCGGTGATCTTCCTCTGCTGGATGGTGAGATCCAGCGCTGACCTATCGTCGGGCAGCGGGTTTTCCCCGTCTAGGTATCTTCCATCAACGGGGCATCGCCTCGCCGCCCCTGAAGAAGCTCTATGCTACCGACCGGTCCCCCGGCATGTGCGCTACTGTAAAGCATGAAAGTGTGTGTGTAAATGAGGGGTGGGCATAGGACAGGAAGGGGAAGGAAAGATCGCGCGCGCTCCGTGGCCCGTTTGTTAGAGTACTGCTCCACCATTCGTCTGGTGTTGATCGGAGAAACTGCGGAAAACTACCAATCAGAGAAGCCGGTAGCTGGAATTGTCCTCCACACAGCGACTGAATTCCATCTAGCAGACAAGCTAGATTCGAAAATTCTGCTACCGTCAGGACTCGAACTTAGGACCTCCCGATCAAAGGCACTATCAGGGTTACATTCTTGAAGAATTTTTTTAAAATTTAAGCTATTGTACAATATTAAAATATCTCAATTCATGAAGTTTATTTCATTAAATCTTGAATTCTACCATATTACCATACTTTGACACAATTCAATGTTGTTAAAAAATTTCAATGAAATTTGAATGAAGTGAAAATATGGAATAGTGTACAAAAAAGTATTTTAAACGCATGTTTAATAGTGTAACTAACTACAAGATTCGGTGCATCTTACTTTGCTTAGTAAAGACTTCTTAAACACTTTCTTCTGGTCATGTGAGTATGAATGATTGCCGCCATCATTTTGTTGATTTTGTTAGCAAACGGAAGGGAATTAATGAGCCATGAAAAGCTTGCCCGAATAGACGTCACGAGACTACAATTATGAGCAAAAGCCGTAGGATATTTTTACGTATGTATATATGATTGTATATACGTATGTACTACTGTGGCTCAATATCCTCTGAAACCTGAGCGTACCAGTGGTATCCCTGCCTTGCGGCCATGGGTTTAAAGGATACGTGTAGTTAGCACATAGACATTCTTACGCCCTATTCCGGTCTTCGCAACATGAGAAGTGAGCTTTCTCATCGTCCCACATACATATACTAAGTTTGCAAGGAAAGCGCGTACTATGATCTTGCCCAACCGGGAATCGAACCTGGGGTCATGTCGTGGAAAGCGAGCACTCTGACCAGTGAGGGCGATTTTTATGTAGGCAGCGCAATAATTGTAACAAATTTATACGAAATATTTCTAATTTCCAATGCGCGTAGGAATTGAAAGAAAACTACGCAGCCTTTCTAAACTGCAATGTGAGAGATGTCTCTGGCTTCTTTACATACCCAGAAATTCGAGAAGAAATACAAACAATTAAACATTTTCCATTTTGACTGAAAAATGCAAATACTTCATTGTGGTATTTCATCTATTCTACCGTACCGACTGAATTCTCACACTCAGTGCTCCACAGCTTACGACACAGTTGAGACACCAAGGACCCAAAGAAGAGCCGTTTTTCATTAAAGTTTCTAGTAAGCAGTCCAATATGATCGTCTCCTCTTTTATTATTCTTGTTGTAGTCGTTGAAAGAACTACGAATGTTTGTCGTGCGTGTCGTGCTGTTATAATTACGAAGTGGAGAAAGAAAACTTCGTTTTCAGGCTCCCGGTACCGTTTGGTAATGATTCAACTTTCAAATTGCAAGATCATTTCCGAAAATACTAAGTCGATTGTTTTCTTCTTCAATTTCATTCTCTCACTTTTTTTATTTTCTAATGTACGGCTAATAATAGGCAAGTTTTAATGCATGAGATTTTTATGATAGGTTAAGTCAAGTCACAGTATGTTTCGAAGCTTTTCTCAATTGCGAACATACTTGCACATTAATATCGTGAGATTACATCTTTCGCTTGCTAATACAACACAATCATATTACAGACACAGTGAATCATGGACTAATAGCTTCTGGCCGACATCTCTTATTTCACCAAGAACTCTAATTGATCCTCTGGAAAAAATTGTCTAATACTGTAATGATTTCATTATTCTTAGGCATTCCCCAAAACAATTGTGGACAAAAGAGTAAATATTTAGGATCTATAGTCTATGAAGTAAACAACGTGTATTATGAATCGATGAACAAGACAAAAGAACAGCGCGCCGCGGAAGGTGTATTTCGATCATTCTGGAGAATTTTAAGGGGTTCAATAAATTCGGAAAGAAATTTTGACTATCCAGTTAGTTGAAGAAGAATTAAATGAACGCTGTAATTTTTGTTTGAACGAGATCGGACGACGGGTTCTCTTAAAATTGTAATTAGAAAATTTAGAGGAAAAGCCCAGTCGAACATGTTAAATAGCATAACTTGAATTATCAAGATTTCGCGAAGAAATGCTAATTAAACAATGAGAGGCGTCGGGAATCGTCGTATTATGAATTTAGCAAAATTTATAAATGGTTTAGAGAGTTTATAAAAACACTGAACGTCCTAAATAAATAAATATTACAAACTAATAATACCAGAAAACAAGCGACGAATTACTGCTGTGGAATGTCGACAGAAAAATTAGCATTTTCGACGTGAAATAAATAGAAAACAGCCGTCTTGACAAGAAAATCTTAACATTGGGGAAAAGCTGAAACGAATAAACACGAAAACAAGTCAAAACGAGGAATATGGGACATTTTAAAAAATTTTATGGAAACAACAATGGAAAAGCGAAATGGATTTCGCCGGCATTTTTTCATAATCCGAGTTAACATGTTAAATCGACATGATTTTTGACTTCACTTCGGTCTAGTCAGCGGTTGAAGGGACATGGTTTCCACGCTTGCCGTATTCATGATTTTAAATTCTTTCGGACTTAGACATTTTTTGGGCGGCGGATAGAAAGTGAATAATGGACATATAACTGTGCAGACATTGTTAATGCAGTAAACATTTTGAAGAGAGAAGAAGTATTATTTTCTGTAGTGAATTTGTGGCGCAAGGTGTTTGGACAATTTTATGGAATTCCTGGGGAGAAATATTTGAAGAGAACCGGCCCGTACCCGATTGGAGCGTGCGGGGACATCGATGCGTGCGAGTGGGCGCGCATAGGACCACCGAACCGGCAACGGCGCTGTTTTTCGACGATGCAGAAAAAAGGAAAGTGATGCATTCGCGAAATAATCAACAAAAAAAAAAATCAGATCTGAACTTGCGCATATTCAAGACGTAAATAAACGTTCATGAGAATCTTAAAAATTTACGAAATTTTATAGGCGGAATTAATGTAATATAATAATTTGTCAGCTAGGATCTAGTATTTGTTAGTTTTTCATTTTTCATTGTTGCCTTGGAAGTACGTACGTACATAGTTTTGGTAATAACATTGATTTGTTTTGAAGAAAGGAATTCCTAAATATTAGTAAATTGCAAAACGGCTAATTAATGGCCATTTCGTGTTGTAATTAATTGTGATTCATGCAATTGGGCAATGGCATTTTAAAAAAAATCATAACAATATTGCCAAGCATAAGTAAATGTTTACGCGCTGTGCATTGTTGCCGAAAGAAACAAATAGAAAAGGAATTAAAATTCTTGCTTTCCTGTTTGAAAATATGTTTTATTTCAGTATTTAGTAGCCCTGTGCACGCTGCTTTGTTAAACGTTGTTTACAGGTAATTCCCGTACGGGGCCGTCCACGACCTACGACCCAAACAAATTTTATGCAACGCCATTAAATAATAATGTTGATAAATTTAGTAGTGGTAAGAGAGGTACAGTTGCATTGGCACCAGAGTAAAGAGCAAGTAGTAGAAGGGGAAATAAATAAATAAGTGAAACTGACCTGTTGCAATATCACATAATATCATAAATAAGACCTGTTGCAATATCACATTCTTCAGCTTGTGATTCATGTCAATGCCGATTAATAACGCAGGTTTTGTTTTTTATGCAACAGAATTACTTCGTGATCCAGAAGAAATTATTTCAGTGGATGAAGCATATATATGATCTATAAAGAAAATTATAAAATCTTAATAGAAGTGTATTGATATCTTATGTCAAAGAGGAAAACTGTTTCGTTTATTTTTATACTTATTGCATTCCTAAGTACTTCGTGTTATGATTTAACCTGATATAACTGACATATTTCAACGAATACAAATGTACAGCATAATCGCTGAAGAGAATTTCGTAGTTAGTGTAATTCAATTACGTATTTCAATTTGTTAGAACCCTCTTATACGATATAGAAACGTATCGCTATGTCACATCTCCTGTGATATTAACTGCACAATGTAATTCAATGTTATGTCTCCGTGTGACAACTTTCATGTGAAATAATTGAACTATGTAGCGTGACAGACACGGCTTTACTGCTAGTTCATAGATAGGATGATAGTCCAAAGGCCCGACCTGAGCTGTAGTGCCATCGGAGAAAAATTAAAGAAAAAAATTATATTTTTTATCTGATTGATGGGCAGCTGTTGCTGTTGCTGTACGCCCTCTTACTAATCATGATTAGCTTTTCATGTTTATGTGGCAGCAATCATTAGCTACAAATTTTCCTGACCATGCTTTCTTCAGAACACGAATCATTTAGCGGGATCTATCATGATGCAAAACTTTCATAAGATTTGTCAGACGACCGTCAGGAATATGAAATTGCTAAATTGAATGCTGTCGTTTCAGAAAATGCCGGACAAGATTTCGGCCAAATTTTAATATTAAACACTAGTTTTCTACTCCATCTTTTATGTATCTTCTTTTTAATGTCTCTAATGAACTCTTTCCTCCTTTGGTTAAAGAACCGCCATCAATGATTCAACTGTTTTGGTACAAAGATTAAATTCTTCAACTTGAGTCAACTCAGATTGATATGATTGTAACGGACGCGTATCCCAGCAGCCTGAATGGATGCCGTAGCGCGACAGGAAAGTCCCTCCGCAGTGGCACCTGTGGCTGGTGAGAGTGCACGCAACAGAAATTATGTTGGTAGCACGCACTGCGGCTTGTAACAAAAGAAAACATAAACTGCATATCCATTGAAATGGTAATAGATGATGGAAGTGTTGTTCCCTTCACTCTTTTCCCTATGATCTGGTTGCTACCATAAATGCAAATTTTAATAGGAGCTTCAGCTTAATAGATTCAGCTCAGTGCGGAGAGACTATACTGAATGTCTTATCTTTACAGGCAATTCTTGGCAGCAACAAACATGTTGAAAAAAGCCATGAGTACAGGTACCTGCATCCTTGGTTGGGCACGGGCCTTCTTACAAGCGGAGGTACGTACAAGTCAATAAACAAGTGGAAAGTTTAACAGTTCAAGATTTTCGATGACAATGTTTACTTTTTACTATTACCGTGTGTGTATCTTTAAAATATGAGTTATTATAATATTGTGCCACATTTTATACTGTGTCTTTGTTAATGTAAGGCTGAAAGACAGAGAGAGAGAGAGAGGAGGGGGAGGGAGAGGTAAGGAAAGAGGAGAGTTTAGGTCTAGAATTCAATGGGATGAACTTTATTTGGATTACCACCACTGACATCACTTAAACGTTTTAACCAATAATAGTTTAACATCTAAATTCTTTAGTTATTAAAAGTACATACAAGCTTTCTCTTACATGATAAAATAGTCATGCATTTCGCATACCGTACTTTTGGTTCCCCATTGTGACATATTAACATGTCCATGTAGTTTTACAGTCTCGGAATATCTCAGCTGTAATGTATATTACGCATTTGCATTCTATATTTTATCTATTAAAATAATTGAATCAGCACTCATTCAGTGAGTAACATTCCTTTCATAGGATTTTGAGGTAAGTTTCAGTCGTGACAAATTGCGTTTCATTTTCACGCGGGATGTGAATTGGAGCTGAAATGTTTTTCCTTTAGCGTTACGAAACGACGTTACGTGAGCCGAATGTTTCTGGCCGAGAGAGCCCGAACCAACCCTGCACGATTATGTGCATCGCAGTGATACTGCACGTTAAATTTCAGTTTATTAGTATACATTAAAAAAGAACATTTATGATTATTTCAATTATTATGCAAAAATGTTACATAATAGTTGCATTAAGTACATTCAACTCAATATTTCACTGATCATTCTTTATAATCGTAGCTGTTACTGTTTATTCTGTAGAAACAAAAACAAATGACGCTCTCCGGGACGGACTTTTGAGACGAAGTTTTTCAAGGAAAACACACATCTTTTACATCCTTAATGGGATGTTTGTCGGACAATACACTACGAAATTAACGCCGTTGTGTGATACCTATTTGAGAGGAGCAGAATGAGAGTCCAGCTGCGACACCAAAAAAATACAGGGCACGAGTGGGACATGCTTCAACTACCACCCGATGCAATCGTCTGCGATAGTACAGCGCCAACACCTTCACCTATGCAGCATTGTTGACTTGGAGGTCCTAGAGTAGGAGATCCGACAGTGACGAATTTTCGACACTTACTAGATGGCTGGTTCGAATTCACTGACTAGGAGATAATTCTATTGGCGTGTTGCTCTGATTGGTAGTTTTCCGTGGCTTCTCAGATCAATACCAACAAATTCCGTAGCAGTACCCTCACACTACGCTACCACACAGGTCGGGAGCTTAGACCTTGTCCCGTCCGAGGCGGTGTCTCTCTGGGAGAGACATCCGGAAGGGGAAATCCACACGCCGGCAGGTAGGTTGGGACTGGACCTCATGGCAGGGGGCATCGTCACAGTCCGGGTTATAACATGTCCTAACATAACAGACTGATTATCAAAGTAGTTGACGCGCCTGGAATCAACATTCCATTAACCGCAATTCAATTCAAAGATAAGATACTTGATGTACATGAAACATTAGAAAAAGCGCTGAAAAATATTATACAAAATAAAAATGCAGTCTTTTGTAAACACCACTAACCTAGGAGAACGTAGGTATATTATCCGCGACCGGAGTCAGTAGCTACTCGGCTGTCCGGGAGACGCCGCGTCCTTAGCACAGGTTCTGACTTTTCGCCCTGAGGAGGGGCGCAGAATAGCAGCCGAAACGTTGGCACCTGTGCCTAGGATGCGGCGTCTCCCGGACAGTCTTGTAGCCACCACCAACCAAAACTATGCAAATAGTAGAGTATTAAAGGTGACATCACTCAAGTGGTAAAATTACATCATGAATTTTGCTACAATTCTAAATGACCAAACTACATATTAAGAATTTCTCACAAATAATCGAATATTAAGAAAGATCGGTAGACATCCTTACTAGGATATTTAAAAATGTGTCAAGGAATTCCATTTGTGGTGCGCCTTAGTCCCTTTCCCATCGCCTGAAATGAAACAGTAGCGGAGTAAGAGAGGAGGCTGAATTTAGTCAAAATAATTACCATTACAGATCTTATCTCATCCAAAGCCGTATTCCCACTATTAACGTACTGCAATATTTCTCTTATTCATGCTAACAAGTAAACAATTATAATTCTTCATAATATTGATTCGGTTCTGACCTGAAATACAGCCTCAATTGATCTTTTCACGTCAACTGCTACGATCAATACTCTCGTACATCTAATGCATGTTTTTATAACGGAAGGTGGCAGGTATTTCCCCCGGCTACATGACGAGATCCGGCCCCGACCTACACGTAGGCTTCCGGAGCTTTCCCGTCAAGGTATCTCCCGCCAGCTGTTCCCGCCGCGCAATGCGTTTCGGCCCCGGCACTGCACCGCAACATCGCTGCTCAGTGAAAAGAAAACACACATCTTTACATCTGTAATGGGGTGTTTGTCGGACAATACACTATGAAATTAACACCATAAGACCATTCTGGGATCCCTATTTGAGAGGAGCAGAATGAGAGTCCAGCTGCTACACCAAACAAAAGACAGGGTGGGCCATGCTTCAACAACCACCCGATCCAATCGTCTGCGATAGCACAGCGCCAACACATTTGCCTGAGCAGCGTCGTTGACTGGGAGGTCGTAGAGTTCGAGATCCGACGGTGACGACTTTTCCGCGGCGTCGCTGCGCAGGGGCCAAATGGCGCGCGCGCCGCAAGCTGCTGACGCCGGCCTTCCACTTCCGCATCCTGGAGGACTTCGCCGCCGTCTTCCACGAGCAGAGCGCCGTGCTGATGCGCCTGCTGCGCCCGCACGCCGACGCCGCGCAGCCCTTCAACCTGCAGCCCTTCGTCACGCACTGCACGCTCGACATCATCTGCGGTGAGTGCATTCACGTCGCCAGGGGCCTTCAGCATGACTGTGCTCTGGGGTCAGGGTGGGGCCTTCAACCTGCAGCCCTTCGTCACGCACTGCACGCTCGACATCATCTGCGGTGAGTGCATTCACGTCGCGAGGGGCCTTCAGCAGAACTGTGCTTTGTGGTCAGTGGGGGATTCAGGGTGGGGCCTTCAACCTGCAGCCCTTCGTCACGCACTGCACGCTCGACATCATCTGCGGTGAGTGCATTCACGTCGCCAGGGGCCTTCAGCATGACTGTGCTCTGGGGTCAGGGTGGGGCCTTCAACCTGCAGCCCTTCGTCACGCACTGCACGCTCGACATCATCTGCGGTGAGTGCATTCACGTCGCGAGGGGCCTTCAGCAGAACTGTGCTTTGTGGTCAGTGGGGGATTCAGGGTGGGGCCTTCAACCTGCAGCCCTTCGTCACGCACTGCACGCTCAACATCATCTGCGGTGAGTGCATTCACGTCGCCAGGGGCCTTCAGCATGACTGTGCTCTGGGGTCAGGGTGGGGCCTTCAACCTGCAGCCCTTCGTCACGCACTGCACGCTCGACATCATCGGCGGTGAGTGCATTCACGTCGCGAGGGGCCTTCAGCATGACTGTGCTCTGGGGTCAGGGTGGGGCCTTCAACCTGCAGCCCTTCGTCACGCACTGCACGCTCGACATCATCTGCGGTGAGTGCACTCACGTCGCCAGGGGCCTTCAGCATGACTGTGCTCTGGGGTCAGGGTGGGGCCTTCAACCTGCAGCCCTTCGTCACGCACTGCACGCTCGACATCATCTGCGGTGAGTGCATTCACGTCGCAAGGGGCCTTCAGCATGACTGTGCTCTGGGGTCAGGGTGGGGCCTTCAACCTGCAGCCCTTCGTCACGCACTGCACGCTCGACATCATCTGCGGTGAGTGCATTCACGTCGCGAGGGGCCTTCAGCAGAACTGTGCTTTGTGGTCAGTGGGGGATTCAGGGTGGGGCCTTCAACCTGCAGCCCTTCGTCACGCACTGCACGCTCAACATCATCTGCGGTGAGTGCATTCACGTCGCCAGGGGCCTTCAGCATGACTGTGCTCTGGGGTCAGGGTGGGGCCTTCAACCTGCAGCCCTTCGTCACGCACTGCACGCTCGACATCATCTGCGGTGAGTGCATTCACGTCGCAAGGGGCCTTCAGCATGACTGTGCTCTGGGGTCAGGGTGGGGCCTTCAACCTGCAGCCCTTCGTCACGCACTGCACGCTCGACATCATCTGCGGTGAGTGCATTCACGTCGCAAGGGGCCTTCAGCATGACTGTGCTCTGGGGTCAGGGTGGGGCCTTCAACCTGCAGCCCTTCGTCACGCACTGCACGCTCGACATCATCTGCGGTGAGTGCATTCACGTCGCGAGGGGCCTTCAGCAGAACTGTGCTTTGTGGTCAGTGGGGGATTCAGGGTGGGGCCTTCAACCTGCAGCCCTTCGTCACGCACTGCACGCTCAACATCATCTGCGGTGAGTGCATTCACGTCGCCAGGGGCCTTCAGCATGACTGTGCTCTGGGGTCAGGGTGGGGCCTTCAACCTGCAGCCCTTCGTCACGCACTGCACGCTCGACATCATCGGCGGTGAGTGCATTCACGTCGCGAGGGGCCTTCAGCATGACTGTGCTCTGGGGTCAGGGTGGGGCCTTCAACCTGCAGCCCTTCGTCACGCACTGCACGCTCAACATCATCTGCGGTGAGTGCATTCACGTCGCGAGGGGCCTTCAGCAGAACTGTGCTTTGTGGTCAGTGGGGGATTCAGGGTGGGGTCTTCAACCTGCAGCCCCTCATCTCGCAGTGCACGCTCAACATCATCTGCGGTGAGTGCATTCACGTCGTAGGTGGTCTTCAACATCACTGTGCTCTGTGGTCAGTAGGAGATTCAGGGTGTGGCCTTGAATCTCCTATTTCTACAGGGTGGGGCACTGCACGCTCATCATCTGGAGCGAGTTCAGGGCTCTTATACATCGCAAGGGGCCTTCAACATGACTGTGTTCTGTGGTCTCGTAATGTTATTGAAATACTGAATGTTTGAATTCAAGATAAATACTTTCATGAAAATAAACTATTTTCCTTTCAATTGAAAAATATTATAATGTACATTTTAATGAACAAATATACGTTTTTGCTTAATAAATATTAGTGGCTAAATATTAGTTGGTAGTCTGAGTAGATAAGTGCGTAGACTGTTTGTGCTTAATCCGCCCCTCGGTGAGTTGCTCGCCCAGCCCGGAGCTCCCAACGCACTATTCCTAATTGCAAGGCCAAATTACAAGAGAGAGAACGAGCCCTTTGTCCAGGAAAGGTGGTGTATTTGTGTTTTCTTTTCTTGAGTTTCTCTTCATATATTTAAATTCCCTTTATGTCATTTGCACTTTAACGCCTAAGAATGTTATCTTCTGTACCATTTTCATCCAAGCAAACATAAGTTATTGCTTCAGTCTCCTTTTGAATGTACCATCTTTGCCCGGTGTACTAACTTTTTTAATAACATTCATCCAGTTTGCAACATCTCCCAAATAAACTGATCGATAAAACACCATGTAACAAATCGAAACTCAATGCGGTTTGATGAGGTTTTGATAGTAGATTGAATTATTGAGTATTAGTACAAGACAGATTGAATTACTTGCGCCAGTCGCGGGCCATATCTTATACCTAAGATATGAATTATCATTGTTTTTATTTATCATAATCTCAAAAATAGCCTTTAGGCGATAAGCTGTTCTATCCTTTGGAGAATGTCGATAAGTCGAAGTTTGACGTTTGAAGCTTACATTATTCAAATAGCTGTAGTTATATTTCTTCACTTTTTATTCCCTCACTTTCATTTATGTATCTGCAGTGAATTAAAATATTGTCATATTTTAATTTTAACGGCTTGATGTTGTTCCTGGTCATGCATAGTATCCAGAAGAAGAGTAGAGTAAAATCTAGAACAGAACTGCTCGAAATGATGTTAAATCCTAGAAGAGAAAAATTAATGAAAACCAATACAATTAATCATGAAAAATTGAATGATGTAGCAACTTCTATATTATTCTCAATATAAAAATGATACCTTAGTACGAAAGATATTCATATCTTAAAAAATAAAAGTACTTATTTCTAAGTAATTATAGTATCAAAAACAAATTATACGTAGATGGTTAGACTTAAAGTGTACAGGCATGTGAATTGTTAACGGTTCGCAATTCAAAGTGTTCCTTTTTGTCGTCATAATAAGAGTATATCTCTCAATTCCGACAAATCCACTTACCTTGAGAGGGTCTAGATCAATTTTGGGTTAGTGGATAACGGTTTCGTGATTCCATGTATTGTTACACCTGGCCATCGGGTAACCTTCGTTTGTATGACCGACCGTTCTTTACAAAGAAGAATTTTTATTCTGACTTTTTCTAATACAATTTCTAATACAATAGTTAACAGTTAAAGAAAAATATAAAAACAATTAACAAAAAGTTAAAGGTTCAAGAAGAGAGAGAGAGAGAGAGAAAAAAGAGTTAATAGCTAAGAAAAAAGTTTAAAAGTTAAGGAAAAGAGTTCTGCTCCGTGAGGGACGAGTGTGGCGCCTGTGACGCGAGTGCATCGCCGGTACTGCTGCTGCTGCTGCCGTTGATGCGGTGAGGGCGGGGGGCACAGATCTTGTCAACAGTCTCTGTACTCGCGCGGGGCGAGGTAGGGCCTGGCCGTGTGGGCGAAGTAGCACGCCGCGCTCCCGGTGATGGCTTCAGCTACGATACGCTGTCTTAGTTTTTTCAGCTGATGGCCATTCGAGACCTTTAGGAGCGCAGCCTCCCTTCCGGGGTACCATTCGCCCAGGGCACCCACCACCAGCGGTATCATTTCGGCGGAGGCGTAGCCGGCGCTGAGGAGAGCTGCGCGGGAGGCACTGTATTTACTCCTACACAGTTGGACTCCTTCGCATCCACCATTCGGGTCAATTGAGGCTTAAATGCCCTCCTTTAAATATTCTCTATACATTTGCTGCGTAATGGAACAGCAACTTTTTTGATATTCGTGACATATAAAGAACTGAGGAGACAAAAGTCATGAGATAGCATTGTGCAAATATACAGATGGCAGTACTATCGCACACAAAATGTATAAAAGAGCAGTGCTTTCATTTGTACTCAAGTGATTCATGTGAAAAGGTTTCTGACGTGATGGTGAACGCTTGACGGGAATTAACAGACATTGAACGCGGAATGGTAGTTGGGGCTAGACGTTTGGGACATTACATTTCGGAAATCAGTAGGGAATTCAATATTCCGAGGTCCACAGTGTCGAGAGTGTGCCGCGAATACCTCATTTCAGGCTCAACCTCTCTCCAGGGACAACACGCGCCGACGGCCTTCGCGCAACGACAGAGAGCAGCGGCGTATGCGTGGTGTTCTCAGTGCTAACAGACAAGCAACACTGCTTGAAATAATCGCAGAAATCAATCGACGTATCCGTCAGGACAGTACGGCGAAATTAGGCTTTAATGGCAGCAGAAGACAGACTCTAGTGCCTTTGCTACCAGCACAACTTCGCCTGCAGCGTGTCTCCTGGGCTCGTGACAGCATTGATTGGACCCTGGACCAGCGGTGCACAAGCGCCCCATATGAGCCCCTTCTTGGGGCGCCGGGAAGCCCGCGCCCCGCGCACGACGGCGCCCCATGAAATCCAGGAAAGTTGGCATAATCCCCGACGGCCGAGCTGTCTCTTCACTTTAGTCATCAGAATCGTCGGTTCAAGGCTAAGTGCGAGCACGAATTTTTGTTCACGGAGAGAAATGGAACAACAACGTGTCTCGTATGTCAGAAGATGGTGTCGGAGAAAGAGTAACAGCAAAAAGTAAAAGAAGCATTTAAAAAAGTATGGTCAAGTGTATTACAATCAGATATTTTTGAACTATATTTATGGTGTGTGTATTATTATTACAATGAGAAATTGTTAAATTTTCTGTTATTGTAGTTTAGTATAATACAAATATTTTCAAAATCATTTGCAACAGTAAAGATTGTTCGTGAAATGTGTGGAAGTTGTCGAGCAGTTTATTCCGAAATAATAGTATACATACAATACCTCCCTTCTCCAGAAACTACAGCCGTTATTTCATCGTAATTGAATACATTTCCGTCCTAAGAGCCGCAGGGCTTTCCTCCCACCGAGGGCTCGGGCAGCGGCCACTTGCCCCAAAAGCGAAAGTCTTTCACCAGAAGCCGGTGGGGCGCGGAAGGGCTGCTATGACCGTCGTGGGGCGCGTTGCTGGGGCCTTTGTGTAAGCATGCCCTAGACGACTGGAAAACCGTGGCTTAGTCACATGAGTTCAGATTGCATTTGGTAAGAGCTGATGATAGAGTTCAAGTGTGGTCCCAAGTTGTCAACAAGGCAACTTGCAAGCTGATAGTGTCGCCATAATGACGGGATCTATTTTTATATGGAACGGACTGGGACCTCCGGTCCATCTGAATCTATCGTTGACCTCAAATGGTTATGTTCATGTATTTGGATACCATTTCCAGCCATTCATAAATTTCGTGTTCCCAAACAATGATGAAATTTTTGTGGACGACAATTCGCCATGTCACCGGGCCACAATTGTTCGCGATTGAATAGCTAGTTAGTGTTGCACAAGGGCCAGCCTACTTTCTTCATTCATGCGCTGCTCTTGTTTTGCAGAGACTGCGATGGGACGCCAGGTGAACGCACAAGGCAACAGCGACTCGGAGTACGTGCGAGCCATCTACGAGTAAGTCTCTTCGGAATGTAATGACTCGCAGAACCACTCTTTCTCTAAAAATGTAAGATAAGATAAACAGATAAATTTATATAAACTGCAATTGGGTATAACCCGGTGGCAGCTAATTACAAAAACATAAAAATACAGTCTCTCAGTAACATAGAACACTGATACCAATAATAATAATAATAATAATAATAATAACAATAATAATAATATTAATAATAATGGTAAAATAATGGCAACAATTTCATTATAAAAGTTGAAAGCTCGTTTTAAGCACGAAATAAATGCAGGCGCAAAAATAAGTTCGTAATGAATGGATGTGACGACACAAAAAAAATATACATGAAATCGTTTAATCTTGCTAATTAGAGTTAATGTAATCCATTAAAGATAACGACACAGGACATGTACACTTGAGTTGCAATTCAGGATACTGTACAATTATTCCGTTTGTTATTTTTTTATCCACAAGAAGATGGAGGCGGTAATTTGAATATTTATAATTCCCACTACTTTATCCGCTTAATTTAATTTTTTATTGATACGTTATTGTTTGTTGTAACCTTCGATACGGGACTCGACGTACTCTGCATAACATATTATTTCTTGGATAATGATAACAGTTGAATGATTGTACACGTTCTCTTATGGAGGGAATTGTGGAAGGAAATTATACTGCGATTTTTGTAACTTTGCCCCTGACAGGACTCGGCTGTTTCGCTGTCATCTAATCGGGAGCTTCTATTTCGCTACAGTGACGTCACTATGGTGACGTTCAAGGTCCCGATTGGATGAAACAGTCAACAGCTGATTCCTGCCAGGGGCAACGTTACGAAAATCGCAGTGTATGAGAGGGAAATACGAAATGGCAAACCGAGCCAAGTTAACATCTAGTTAATTAGCAAGTAAGTAAATCTGAATCATTAAAATTGGCTAAAAGTTAAAATCTAGTATGTACTACAGCGGGTGTTAATTTAATTATCGAGCGGCTACAAAGGCCCTGGGGCTTCTGGCTTTTCGTCACCGCTCTATCACTAGCATCATTTTAACGTCCTTGGTGCCGAAATAACTATTTCGTGTGGATAAGAAATGATATCGTTGCAGACACGTCCCAATTGCTGGTGCTTTGTTCCCGAGCAATGAATAAATCATTTTCATTATCTCCTCTATTCTTAAAAAATGTTCAAAATAATATAAAATTTAAAAATCATTTACTTATAATTCTGAGATTCCCGCTTTATTCGATTGTATGTGACTATGAATAATCAATATTTCCTTATTTGAAATCAAAGTAACTAGAGAGAACCCGTGCGATTAAATCGCACGGTTAGTCAAATAACCAAACTGTTTTCTGCTTAAATTCTTTTTTTGTATTCCAGCATTATAAACGATCTAACCTCACTAAGATCACTAACCTCTCATATTTCAAGATTTCTATTCAATGTAGAAAATCACGTTCACGTGCTTACACAACCTACACTAAATTGAAACAAACAAAAATGCTTGAGATTGCAACATTCACTTGTTTCCCGCCACCGTCCGAGTGTAATTTTCTTCCGATAGATCGCGCAGCAATCAGATATTACAGATCCCGAATTACTACTTTTTTTAATATTTAGGTATTTTTAACGGCCTTTTTCAATACGAATGTCCCATGTGCAGGTGAAAAGAAACACGATTTTTCAATCCATTGCTTCTTTATACAGATCGGTTTCGTAAGTCGCCCAATTTATTGAAAAGACCAAACAGCCCTTTGAGAAATAATATATAAGATATTTTCAGGAACTATAACGTAACTGAACATTTAAAATTTGCTTTGTTGTCCAATGTTGAGGGATCTTAAAAGAAATATTTTCACTAAATTATATTATCTTTTATTATCTTATCTTGTGGGACCATTATTACTATTTTCGGATTTCATTTATTGTTTTACAGACTCGGGTCCATTGTTCAAAATAGACAATCTAAACTATGGCTGCAGCCCGACTGGTTATTTAGATGGAACAAGTTGTATAAGATTCACCAGCGGTGCATTAATATCTTACATGGATTCTCCAATAAGGTGGTACTTCACTTGCCTTTCTAAAGGTTTAGCAAAATGATCCAGAAAAAATTAACAATCTCTTTTTCTCCTCAAGGTAATTCAAGAACGAAAAGAAGAAATAAAAAAACAAAAGGAAGAAGAAAAGGCTAAAAATAAAACGAAAGAGAGTAGTGCTTCCACAACAGACGAAACCTTACTGGATATCGGTAAGTCAATGATGCCGAGAAAGTTATCCGCTTTTATACGTGAAGTGATTGCTCTGATGTGTACTTTTAATCACTAGGAGAGAAGAAGCGTCTCGCTTTTCTCGATCTCCTAATTGAGTACTCGCAAGATGGAGAAATACTTTCCAACGAAGACATCCGAGAAGAAGTGGACACGTTCATGTTTGAGGTAAAAAGAAAATTCGTGTTTCTGAAAATTCGAATTAATGGTTCAAGAAGTTTCAATATCTGAATTGTAACGCGTCACATCTTTACGTAAATTAACATACGAGTTTCAAATACGTATTCTTCAGTTTGAGTTACATTTTTATGACTTTTCAGGGCCATGATACGACATCGTCTGCTATTAGTTGGGCCCTGTTCTTGTTAGGCTGCAATCCTGAATGTCAAGTAAGTGTCCATCTAATACGAAATAAGATTCTTTTCCTGAAATTATACATTATGTGCTTTTTAGTGTAAAAATCATATTCACTGGTTTCCATTTCTTTCTCGATATTTTCTTTTTGCATTTGAAAACATTCTTTTCCCACATTGAAGCATTAGGGCCTACTATAACTTGTTTCGTTATTGATCGGCAACTTCGAACTCTCTGTGGTGTAAGATGTCAGTGAACAAGTTTTCACCAATGTTTTATATGAATTCCAGTGTAATATAAAACTGCCTTTTATAAAGACGTTTTTTGTGTATTACACAAAGCTTTGTGTCCATTAGACATGACTTCCCATTACTCTCCAAAATCCCTGTAAGTCGTCTTTGTGAAATGTTTTTTGTTGAATATAAGAAGACAAATGAAAACAGCAGAAAGGAGTACAGCAACTCTGTATCACTACATGCTTCACGCAGTTCCTAAAAACACTTTTGCTTACTCCGACCTCGTGCCAATTCAGTTGTGAGTCACGAACGTTGCTCTACCTTTGTAAACATGACGTTAGGGCGCTTGCAACCATTTAAATGAAATAGAAACTTGGGCAACGAAATGGAAAATCAAAATAAACCCCTCGAAATCTACAGCTAAAGTCTTCACTTTCAGACCATATTCCTTCCCCACTCCGTTTAAAATGAACAACAACATAATCCCTTGGACTCCCCATAACAATGCTGTTAAATACCTTGGCCTCCATATTGACAACACGCTGAATTGGAAAATACACAGACACCAAAGTTCAACAAGCCAAAGCAAAATTAATACAGTTAAAACCACTCTTAAATCACAGTAAACTCTCACTAAGTAATAGCATCATCTTGTATAAAATCATCATAAGACCTCTTCTTCTGTACGCTTGTCCAATTTGGACAAATGCAGCTAAATATAACGTCTACAAAATACGGATAATTCAAAACAAAGACCTAAGAACCAGTACTCAAGCCCCCTGGTTTATTTCCAATAAGCAATTACACCACGAATTTAACCTTAAACCACCACATAGCCTTCCTTGCCAATAACTTCTATTCCAACATAACCCTCATCAACCAAGATAGACACATTACCATAGGTAAATATAATGAAACCCCAACAAGAATAAAAAATAGATATCCACTCATTTCTAAACGTTCTTTCAAGTATTAATGATTCTTAGAGGTGCTCGGTGAGTCCCCTCGTCAGTTGTAGTGTTCAATAGATTTAGTTTATAGTAAATTAAATGTAAGTCAACAAAGCAAATGACGAGTTGTAAAAACTGAACTTTGTATAACAATCCTATATAAAATTAAATTTTTAAAAAAGGCACTTGCACTATTGCTATGAAGTTCAACGATTTACACCCTGCAGTAGACTGGCAGAGTTAGTGTTCCCGCTCGCTGCACACACTCGTCTAATTGTCCTTCCTTTTGTCTCAAGAGATGACTGCTCGCTCGCCGACTCACCGGCTTTAAGTTACAGCAACATTCTCATTACTTTTAATCTAACCTGTGTACTTCGAGATGACACCATTGACCGATACTTTGTGATCGTATTTAATCTGTCAATAAGGGTACATTCTGGCTGAGCTGGGTTTGGAAATGATTAGAGAGCGAAAATCGTTGGAGAATTTAATCTTCTCGAAGAGTTTATGGTCACCGACATGTAAAAGCGAAAAGATCGAGAACAAATTCTGAGTGGGCTAACAGCTGAATACTAGATGATGAAGCACGAAATGTTTTCGCAGAATTGACGATACCGCATCATCGACACTTGAGGAAGTAAAGTATTTTCATGCCATCAAGTATATTGTTGAAACGATCTTCTCTATCAACTTGTCTATTTTACGTAGTAGTTCTTTTGTGCCTATCTGTACTTGGCGTGACAGCCCTTACTTGCCAGGGCCTACCAGCTGCGTCCCGGCCTCGCAACCATGGGTGAAGGGGTACACGTACACATCCCTATGGTCTTCTCAACCTGGAAAGTGAGTTTTCTCGTTGTCACACAGCAACATATACATTGTACGGAAAACGCACACTATAATCTTGCCCGACCGGAAAATGAACCCGGGGTCGTGAGGAAAGCGAGCACGCCCACCAATGAGCTACCACGAGAGCAGTGGATCTTTTACATGGTACATTTACGTCATAAGTACCCTCAATCAAGCTTTCTGCAGTTTGAAAATTCTCACTTCACCAGCCGATTTTAGCTCATGCACCTTGTCTCTGCAGCGACGTTGATAGGGGGTTTTAAGGTTCGAATCCCGACGGCGGATTTTCGACAGAACTGAATAGCTGGGTCAAATTCAGCCGAAATCTGGAAGTGAATTCTCGAAGCCGGCGGCTCTGATCCATGATTGCCGTTTTCCGTGGTATCTCTACCACTAAAGGCGAAGGTCAAAGCAGTACCCTAACAAACACGTGCCATGGAGCACGCGTGATATTTCCTTCCTCATTCTCATCTCCTCGTCTCCCCTTACACACACTTACACTAACATGCACTGCACTACCACACGTGCCGGGAGCTTAGAGATTTTCCCTGCTGGACGGTGCCCCGCTGGCGTTGATACCTGCATGGAGGTAAGAACCCGGCCAATCCGCGTGCAGATCGGTGCCGGATCGCACTTTCCAGCCGGGAAGGGTAGCCGCCAACGCCAGGGATCTAACATACACTACACTTACGGGATCTACCACAGCATCCGTTGCCACGCGGTAACAAAATAGTCAATCACTAAAAAAGTTCATACTTCTTGATAAGTGATAATACAGAATATTCTCTTTTAGCCTCCCCTTGTGTTGAGGGGAGCCGGAGTGCTCTATGTCGCCAATGTTAATATAGATTGATAGATTTATTTAACTGCAATTGGGTATAACCCGGTGGCAGCTAATTACAAAATCATAAAAATACACAATCTCTCAGTAACATAGAACACTAATAACAATAATAATAATAATAATAATAATAATAATAATAATAATAATAATAATAATAATAATAATGGTAAAATAATAATGTAAGGAACATTTTCTCAATTCACAGTCTTCTACTTTTTTCAAAGTGTAAATTTATTATTTATATATATTTTAACGAAGCCTTTTTAAAAATAATTCTAGTTTTTTAAAAATAAATTTTTGTTTATTGTAGCAGTTTTTATGTTAAAAACACAAACAGTTATGAGAATATTGTGTGAAGTCTTTAACAAGAGGTGCTTCTTGTGTGACGTGGTCGCAGGAGAAGGCGGTGGCGGAGCTGCGGGGCATCTTCGGCGAGTCGCGGCGCCCGCCCTCGCTGCGCGACCTCGGCGAGATGCGCTACCTGGAGCGCTGCGTCAAGGAGGCGCTGCGCCTCTACCCGCCCGTGCCCATGGTGGCGCGCCGCCTCCACGAGGACGCGCGCATCGGTGAGCGCGCTTCGCACTCGCCACGCGCCCAGCACCCACCTACTCATCACCAACAGCTCATGTGCTCGGCGAACGTTCGCTCCCTTTGATGTGTGCGAAAGACCGACACGCGGTGGGGAGTGCGAGCGCCGAATGTTCGTCACTCGGTTCGGCAACTCCTCCACACCACTCGGTATTCGGTGAGCGGTTGCTCGCTGTTCGCCGAATAGCGAATGTGTGGAGCCGCCTTAAGAGTGTTGAGTAAAGAGCGTCATTCTTTACCAACAATAGAAGTATTAGTAATACTTAAATCACGTACGATCCTTGGTGATATTCAGAGCAGTTGGATGACAGCCTCTTTTTCGACCCAGGCTCCCTTGCAAACCTATCCCCGGCGCGGGGCTGGGGACCTTTCAAGCAGGCACGCCACGCGGACGGCCCCTGATACGCCTGGGGTGTGACTCAGTTTCTCCGCCAGATGTCGGTGTCAGTTAACTATATCGGAACTATCTGTTTCGGAGAAAGTGAGATGTCGTTAGGGCGATATATGGTCGGAGGGATTTAATTTCGCCGGGCATCTGCGAAGGTTCTTTTACTTGCCACAAGTGTGACGTGGCTACTGTGGATGTTCCGCCCTTCGAAAATCCACGCACCTCGGCACTGGAGATTCGTAGGCCAATCAGCTAGCCCCTCATGCATGTACTGTTTGTGCGGGTACCAACAGCAGCCTGAAGCTAAAACACTATTGGGAGTATTCTGTTCGACAAAAATATGAAATCGGGTCATTAAACTAGAAAGTGGGAAGGTAAAAGCTGCCCGAAAGCTCTCCGAGTAGCTTCCTTTTTTTAATTCTGTAGTAATTTTATCGGTGTTATTTGGCATTATTGTACGTTTTTCATCAAGGTGTCTTAAATCATTGCATTTTAATCTCTTTGCCGTGCAGCTCCTTTTGCTAAAATTTGATTTTTTCATATCCGTTTTAAGTAATTTGTTCAAAGGATTGGAAGAATAGTTCTATATATATGCCGAGATTGCGAAATGTTTAAGACTACGTGCGAAGACAGCGAGAGCTCATTGAAAACAAATTGTTTTGCTCCAATTCGAAAATACGGAACAACATTTTTAACAACGGCACTCTCTATTATTATTTTTTTCAATTTTAGTTGGTAAAAACACATCTACTTTCTTCAATATATGTTTCAGGTGAATACACAGTTCCAGCAGGCACGACAGCCGTCATTGTTACATACATGCTGCACAGAGATCCTCAGGTGTTTCCATTGCCAGATCACTTCATACCCGATCGCTTTCTGCCTGAAAATTGTGCGGGAAGGCATCCTTACGCATACATTCCTTTCAGTGCAGGTCCTCGCAATTGCATAGGTATGTACGCATACCAAAATATTGAATAATCATAGTAAAATGAAGTTTACGAAAAAAAAAATGATGTCTTTACATTTTTAAATGCTTATGATAATGCTTGTTTTGTGTAGGACAAAAATTTGCTCTTCTTGAAGAAAAGGCCGTGATTTCCTCATTTCTAAGACACTATCGCATTGAAGCTGTGGATCGGAGAGAAGATTTAACTCTTCTGGGAGAACTCATTTTAAGACCAAAGAATGGACTGAATGTTAGGATTTTTCATAGAACTTAACAACCTTTTGTATAAAAAATAAAAACAAAGTTTGTATTCATTCAAATTTGATGTAACGTTTTTATTTATTTTTCCGTGCGCTTGTATGTTGTAAAAACGAGTACAGTTTATGTAAAAAATAACTTAATTGTTGGTATGTTTACCTTACATTGTGAATTTCAAGTTATTGTATTTTAAGCTAGTAAAATATTACTTTGCATTACAAGAACAGATAAAAGGGAGTTATGATGGAAGAATTTCGTAGGGAAAGAGAAATCGAACATTTTACAATCCAGTGAAGCATTAAAACAAATACGTTTTTTCTTCTAATCACTGGCAATTCTATGTCTTGAAATTCTCATTATTCCGAGAATCTGCCGAAAGAAGCAACTCTCCAAGAACTGGCGGAGCGACACCATTTTCATCCTCCATCCTCTACAGAATCTTTCTCGGTGTAGTGCAGCCACATCGCACCTGGATTTGAGACAATCTCTCCGAACTGTAGGAAGTTCACTTGGAATTCGTTTCATTTCTCGGCACATTTTTCATGAAAAAATATTGTAGTGGAATTGTTTAACGGAGAGTAATTACGACTGGTGTTTTAATGATGATACAAAATATATTTTTTATTATGCCTCTCAATTTCGAGTGCAAAATCGTGTGTACTATTATAGCCGCTCGTAGTCCGTATAATTGATTGATTATTTCTGGACGCGACACCTGCAATGGTCGTTAGTCCGTAAGTGTAGTGCATGATTTATTGCGGGAGGTGGCGATGTTCTTCCCCTTCTCAAGGCTCCAAGTTCCCAACGTGTGTGGTAGTGCAGTGCGTGTAAGTGAGTGTGTAAGAAAAGGGTAAGGATAGAAGAAAGAAGAGGAAGGGAAGATCCCGCATGGTCGGTGGGTCGTTTGTTAGGATACTGCTCCGGCATTCGCCTGGTGTTCATCGGAGAAATTATAGAAAACTACCGATCAGAGCAGCCAGCCTCTAGAATTGTCCTCCAAACAGCGGCTAAATTTTGACTTAGCTGTCTAGCTAATGTCGAAATCCTGCCACAGTTGAGATTTGAATCCGAGAACCTCCCGGTCAGAGGCACTGAAGTTGATAGCCTCGGCCGGTGCTTGTAGTCCAGTCAAATGGTAGAAAATAAGGGAAAGGTTTGTTGCCGTTTTGATATTTGGTTCCTGTATAGTTTTTCTGATGCTGAATACGAATACCAACTTTACCAACAAGAATACTAACTGGAACACACTTTTTAAGCAAAAAAAGTAAAACTTCATACTTTTTCAGTTAACTCAAAAACCGTCTATTTTTCGTGAATAATTATCCTAAATGAAATAAATATATGTGAAATAAATGAAAATATATCCTTCTTGATGGGGTGAATGCTAAGGGACCCGTTAAATAGTGAGAGAGTTAACTTCCTGCACTATCTATTTTTGAAGTTAGGAGTGGCCATTGGCCAGAGATGTAGCGTACAAGTAAAAGCCATGTCATGTCTATCGATTTTTATTACGAGGTATGATCTCAAGAAGTTGATAATTTACGTTCTGCTGAAAATTCGTTACTGATGTATTGATGTGAACTTACAACATTCGCGATGAGATGTCTAACTCGTTCGCTGCGCCCAATTCGCAACTTTCTCATCAAGTTACCCCTGCCACCTTTGCGCACCCCTTCTCTCTCTCTCTCTCTCTCTCTCTCTCTCTCTCTCTCTCTCTCTCTCTCCCTGGAATATCGTCTTAACGCTAGGGAGTGAAGGTCTAAAGGTTATTCGCTATTTGCCTGGCCCTCCTTCGCAGATACTTAAGGATTTGAGGTATGGATCTATTTCTCTTAGTCGGCGATCGTTCTCCAGTTTTATCGTAGAAATATTTCTAGACTGATCGAAGCAAGCAACAATACTTTCTTTAATACTGAATCTCCAAAAAGTGAGTTTTCCTTCAATATTTTATGCTCGTACTTTTGCACAATTACAACGACTATTCTATATATAAAGATAAATTGAACATATTTGTTTGTTCCACGGGAAACATTAACAGTAAACATAAAGTACGTGAAAGTCTTAAAACATTTCCTCCTAAGAGTTTATCCTATCTAGAATATTATACCTTTTTCTTTTAAATTTTTTCCTTCTCCCTAAAAAGCAGTGATTTAAGGGAACCGTGTACTGCGAATACACATGAAATGCAATGTCTTGTATTTTCCTTTCCTACTTCAAAAGTATTTTTCCACTTTGTCTGAATTTTTTCTACTGACTTACTGTACTTTAAATATTATCACGTATTATTTTTAGACCTGTAAGTAATTTATTTTGGGTACAAAAAATATAACAATGAAAACAAAATTCAAAAATGCATTATTGTATTTTTGTACTTTTTTCTCAGATTGCAAAGGGCGTATTTGAGTGAAATTTTGCAAGTGTAGTTGAAATGTTCCTATGGATATTCTGTACCACTTTCAATGTTCCAAAGTTTAGGGAAAAAAAGATATGCATTTTTGAAAACGTTTAAAATCTAAATGTTTGAATTTAAAATTTTTAATTTCTTAAATATGGTTAATATCCATGACACCTCAATAATTCTGGTACCAGACATGTATATATGTATCTTGAATATTTGTGCCAAGTTTCAAGTACATTGGTACACCAGTTCTGGGAAAAAAGGTACAAAAGTATGAAAAAAATGATCTTCAGAAACATCGAAAAAACAAAATAAAATGTGTAATTCCATATTACCTCAGAACTTTCCTGGACAATAATCTTCTTGCACATTTTCTGAGATATTTTGTGTTTTTCTCTGCCTTTTTATTACCCTACCTTCTTTTGTTGTGGCTTCATTAGCTCTATTTGCATAGTACAACCTCAACCCTTTACAACAGTTGTATCCAATTTTTACACCCATTTCTTTCAGAACTTTTAATCTAGCTACTACCCATTAGTGCCCAGCGTACCATATATGATACGCTAATTTCTGGTCAATTTTGCTTCTTTTGCAATACTTTGTGAATTTTAGTTCTTCAGTAAACGTGGACATCCTAAACGAAACATACAAGCAAGATTTTTTCATTCTTGAATGCCAGATGTTGGTTTAGCCGTGATCGCTAAGTCATTGTACATTCCTGGCCGGGGTGTACACATGACTTGGGCCGGTTCGAATCTTCATCTAAAACCGTACTTAGCTGCTATAAGCCTGTGGTTAAGTCGGAGGGAGAGGCCGATGTAAAACACACGGTGGTTGGTCCGCATCGAAGTTGACGGGGTTTATGCAGCTAAGTTTTGCTTCTTCTAATAGAAAAAAAATACTCAATAACCACCGTTTGGCGCTTCAGGAGCTCTCTAGTAGTATAATTTAGCAACATAACAATTGAATAGCACTAAAAGTGGCAAAAACATCCTACCAGAGGTCTGCAACGGCTCCTGTGCGGGCACGAACGCGACAACAATGGGCAGAAGCAAAATTGAGTTGACCAGAAATTAGCGTATCATATAATGCTTTCGAGTCACCTTCTCCCAAACATTTTATATATAGCTGATATATGAAGAAAAGCAAAGTAGGCGTGTCATTTAAATGGCCACCTCGATGCAATGCTTTCTTTAAAAATTAAATTTGAAATGAAAATATTATTTTTAAACAATTTTATATATATAAAACTGTTTGTAAAAGAACATAGAATTTTTTAACATAAAAAATGTAAAATGTGATTTTTGGTCATTTTACACTACACGGTTCCATGGATTATACATCACCGTTGTTTGAATGTGAAACTCTTCCCGCACGTATCTTCAGCTTTGTTACGACTTCATCACGTGACAAAATCGGTTTAAACTCGAGGTGGGAAGCCTTATGAGGCAACACTTTTCAGAAGAAACGTCGGCGTATTGAGAGCTCTAGAGAAGAATAAACAATACACTGTACATTTCACTTTCTCTTTCAACACTTACATCGATTTCAATTTGTAATAATCATGATATTCTGACCGAAGAGAAAATATGTACGTGTAAAGGAACAAATGAAAACTAGAGGTGCTACAGAATGGCACAGACTTTCCAGTATTAGTTTTCTATTTCCTTGGGTCTTCGCTAGCTATTCGAAATTGCCACATACTCTTCCTTGCCAGCTACCATCTATCACCGCCAATTGTACAATATTTTGTCATTTTCTTAATTTTTCGGTTTCGTATTGGTAGAACGAAAATATTAATTTAGAATATTAAAGAACACAAAAACATAGCCGTAAATGGCGATTTTCTTTTAAAAATTATGTGTCGTTTAATAGAAAATTGCGTTTTAAGGAAGCTCATTTTCACAGCAAATGTTTGAGTTTTCAAAATACTTTATTTGAAGTTATTTGAAGCACTTACTCACAAATATAATATACTCACAAATATAATAATGTTTACAAATTGCGGATAATGTGTATATTAAAGATGTGAGAGATCTTTCAAAAAAAATTACATTTATATAATTTTTGAAAAAACAAAAAAATAACTCAAAATAAACTTTACGTCATATTAAAGAGTATAATTATCACTATCCGTTACAAAAGTTTCAAGAAAAAAAATGCAGCCTTATATGAGAAAATGGCGTTTGAGCATTTCTGAAAATGTCGAAATTTGAGCTACTTTTCACAGAAAAAAGTTGTTTTCAAGAAATTTTACTTGACATTATTTAAAGCATATATACTTGTAAATACAATAATCTGAAAAAATCGCCGATAATGTAAATATTAACGAAGTGAGAGACAAAAAAATTTACATTTTTGTAATGTTTGAAAAAACCAACCTGTAGAGCAATATGGCTCTTATGTCATCTGATAGAGTACATTTACCATTATCCCTACCAAAAGTTTAAAGAAAAAATTTGGAGCCGTTTTTGAGAAAATCTTGTTTTTGTAATTTTTTAAAATGGCACATATTGCACGCAATATTGCGCAAAAATACTAAAATTTTCAAAACAATGTACATGACCTTAAAGTTACTCACTATGAAGAAAAAATTTTATTTGAAGGAGAAATCTCTATCTTCAATTTTGTAGTTCCAGAAAGACGCCGTAAAAATTTTAAACTTTTGCAATTTTCGAAAATTCAGAGTTATCCGCGAAAATCGGACCTACGCCACCTTAATAAGTATATTTTACTCTATTCTTACAAGAAATTTAAAAGAAAACATTTGGAGCCGTTTTTTAGAAAATTTTGAAAATCCCCGGGGGGCTTCATGTAAAATACCCCAAATTTTGAAGATTCTTTTTCAAAATCTCAAAGCTTCGACTAGAATCAGATCGACCGGGGAATATCCATTTTGGAAGAAATTGTACGTATGGTTTAGGCGCTAGCAGTGTTCACAGACGGACGTTTTCCTTTCAATTGGTTTTTCGGTATCAAGGACCTAGAAAACAGGGTTTCTGGCTACACCACGTGTTAGGGTATTTTTTTCTTAATTTAGCAACTGGTTTTATCCACTTTTTCGTTTTCACGGCCCGGCAATGAATTTTTTTCCGCCGAAAATTGGCCATTTTTTCGCGCAACATTACATAACTTTCCCCATACTACATATATCACTCCGTGTATACGTACGTATACGGGAAAGTAAAATTTATATAAAAATAATGTTTGAATGAATTATATTATTTATTAACTCGATGTTTTGAAGGGAATTAAATGAAAATAGAAGGTAATATATTCAATTTTTTAAAACCATTATCTCACTCTGGATATGCACTTAAACGTTGGAATCAGACAATATAGCATGAATGACGTGTGTATTCTTGCGTAGCAGCGTCTTTCCTAAGAAAATCAGATATTTCACCCCTAAATAAATGAGGTAGGTATCTTATCAATTACTAGAAAACTTCGTAAAATGTAGTTACAGCACCGAGGGTTCTATGACATTGCTATTTCTACTTCTTTTACAAATTTAAAATACAACTAGCGACCTGCAACAATAAAAATGCTGCTGTACAAAACCACACAAATGGTTTTCCAAACAGTAAAACGCACACTGCTCAGGAACAACAAATAAAATACCCTCGTACAACACTGCAAGAAATTAAATATTTTACCAGAAACAGTCTTCACGAATACTGCAATATCGTAATGTAACCGAAATGTTATCTTATATATTATTTCTCAAAGGGATGTTTGGTCTTTTCAATAAATTGGGCGACATACGAAACCGATCTATATAAAGAAGCAATGGATTGAAAAATCGTGTTTCTTTTCACCTGCACATGTGACATTCGTATTGAAAAAGGGCGTTAAAAATACCTAAATATTAAAAAAAGTAATTCGGGATCTGTAATATCTGATTGCCGCGCGATCTATCGGAAGAAAATTACACACGGACGGTGGCGGGAAATGCAATCTCAAGCATTTTTGTTTGTTTCAATTTAGTGTAGGTTGTGTAAGCACGTAAACGTGATTTTCTACATTGAATAGAAATCTTGAAATATGAGAGGTTAGTGATCTTAGTGAGGTTAGGTCGTTTATAATGCTGGAATACAAAAAAAGAATTTAAGCAGAAAACAGTTTGGTTATTTGACTAACCGTGCGAATTAATCGCACGGGATCTCACTAGTATGTATAACATTTCTTTACATATTAAGAACATAAAAAAATTGCTGATTCGGGATGCAAAAAGCAAATATTTAAAAACCTTGGAGTCTTGCTGTCGCATGTGACGCACTCAGATCATTCAGTCGGTATGAGAACAGACGGAATAACACAGTCACATATTTGCATTCTTCAGTCAAAAGGGAAGCACGTTCATTGTTTTGTATTTCCCCCGAGTTTCTGCATGCCTAATGAAAGCACAGACATCTCTCACAGGGTCGGTGAATGCAAAGTTTTCTTTCTATTGGAAACAGATGCATGTTTGCATTCCCCCCCCCCCCCCGAGTTCTTGAGTATCCAGCGAAATCACACACACACACACACACACACACACACACCTCGTATGGCTGAAAGCTGCGTAATTCTTTGTATTTCTGCGCGCATATGAAAATAGTCAAGCAGATGTAGAACTACAAAATAGGTAGCAATAAGCCACGAGTACCTTCGCTTTCGCCTTTAGTCTTACTTCATGCGTTGACATAATGTTATTTATTTATTTTTATACATTATGGATACATTGGACATATTAATAAAAATTATATAATTGTTATTGTTATTATTATTACTATTTATACTTATAAAGTTAACAATTTTGATATATGCTCACTAAAATTTAGTGATTTTATAGAATTATCATGACAAATACTTCTTAAAAAATGAATAAAATAGATTTTCGAATTTTCAGTTTAATTTTCAGATTAATTTGTGCGGGAACACGCTGGGAACATGTGAAGAACGTACGGGGAATGTGTGGGGAAATACAAGGAAACATGTGGGGGGTCAGATGAAGTCCGAATTATGTTTCTTAAATAGTATTCTACCAATAAGACCCTTTTTTGCAATTTTGGAGGTTCCTTCTCGGTACGTTCACTGCTTTGCGAACATGATTGGTCGGAAACGAGCAGAAACTCGAAATCTATAAAATAATGAAATTGGCACGTCATACTATAATGCTTAAGAACGTACAGTTTCAGGGATGGTCATTCGAAGATGGGATCTAATATAAAGATTTCACTTCACAATCGATGATTTACAAAGCGCGTAATGAACGCACGGATCCAGTTAGTTTTTATTGTTACGTAATATTCACAAATAGGACGGAAAAGTTCGCGGCCTGCTGGGGCAGGTGCGTCCAAGTCCCCGGACACGAAGGCTGTGGGTTCAAACCCCGCGTAATGCGTGGATGTACGCGATATTATCAGTTCACTTGTGATATGACGAGCATTCTCAGTCCGTGGGGTA
This sequence comes from Acheta domesticus, assembly GCA_031308135.1. Lineage (NCBI taxonomy): Eukaryota > Metazoa > Arthropoda > Insecta > Orthoptera > Gryllidae > Acheta > Acheta domesticus. Next base: position 17,165,495 of record JAHLJT010009436.1, read on the forward strand.
CCGTAATTCTTCCATAATCTCTCGCTTGACCGGACACTATTGTGTGTGAGAGGTCTATGTGCAATCTATCCGTGTGAACTGCCTCCAGAACCCAAAATGATGATACAGAGGTACGTGCCATAGTCTTAGGGAGAGGACCGAGATGACCTGAGGGCTATCTCGGTATGACATTCGGTGATCACGAAGGAGCTTTTTAATGGGATTTGTTTGTACTCAGAGGTCCTGCAGTTCTCGCGGAAAGCCCTGGTAGATCACTTGGACGCCGATAGATAGCATCCGGAAAGATGATGTATGGCAAAACTGTAAAGGTAGCCCCGACTCAATAGAAAAGAGTACGAGAAACTAGTACGAGAATGCCAATCTATTTGGCAGAACTATTACTTAGAAAAGTGTCGTGCTTTCACCAAAAAATTCGCAAAAAAAACTTATATTTTGAATAAAATTGTGCTTGACAACATTTAAAAATCCAAGTTTAAGAGAGATTACATTAAGAAAATTATCTATAATCGATAGTACAGTGTAGTGGGTCCAAAAAATGTTTCACGTTTTAAAAGTTGCAAATAAATCAGAGGTAATATAAACTGGATCAATGCCAATTTTGTAAGTGTAGTTTGCTCTACTCGAGAGAGGGCAAATTAACTAAAAATTGGTGTCATTTTTAGGATTACTAGTGATTCCGGGCGAACTGGTAAAGTAATTCGTCCCGTAAGTGTAGTGTTTTTTGCTCGGGAGGTGGCGGTGATCTTCCCCCGCTCGATGGCAAGAACCGGCCTCGACCTACCGTCGACTAGCGAGGTTTACCCCAACCAGGTATCTCCCAACAGCGGGGCACCGCCCCAGCCGGGACAAGCTCTCTAAGCCCGCGACCATTCTCCCGGCATGTGTGGTAGTGTAGTGCATGCGAGTGTGTGTACGATGTGAGGAATGGGAAAGAAGGATCGCGCGCGGTCCGTTTGTAAGGGCACTGCTTTCGAAATATCTGAAAATTGTATCGTGTATCTATAGAAAAAACCTCTGAATAATTATTCAAGAATGCCAACTACATACTCATTTTTTAAGTGTTTTTCTTCAAAAGTATTTTTCCCCTTTGGAAAATTGAAATCTTGAAAGAATTGTATAAGTTAATTAACAAGAGTTCATTGTGTGGCATGAACAAAACATTAATAGAAGGAAAGATATGACGCTCCCAATAGAATGTATTCCTATTTCATTTGTGTTTTATAGATTATTCTTATAATTGGGATGTTCTTATTCCTGAAACTTATAAAAATATTTGCCTTTTCTTTGTTCTTGGTATAACGCATTTTCTGCATGTTTGTGTTGGCAAACCTGTTAGTTGCCTCATCACTCCAGTACACAGCACTTCACAGCTGGTCTGGTCACAAGACTTCGAGCTAGGGACGTCCGAATAGTGAATCGTAAATTATTTCAGTTGTTGTAGTGTCTTCTAGAAGAGAAGATGGGGTTGCAAGGTGTGGGGTTTATAGGCGTATGCCTATTATTTTTTGGTAAGATATTCATCTCATCAGTATTAACGTAGTATTTTGTACTTTCACTGTTTCATTAAACGTCATTGACGCAACCTTTTGTCTTCCTATTCTTCCTCATATTTACGTCTTAATTTGGTGGTTTGAAGGTAATTATTGCTAGATCATCTCGAAGATTTCTTAACATGAACTTGTTGTTAATGTCAGAAGTTTTAGTGTGTAAAGAATTCTATTGTTTTGACATTGCATTCAGAGACCTTTTTGTACTTCCTTCTCTTGTAAGGAAGTTGTCAAAATAAAGTTTTTCTGTTATATTTAGGAACGGTGCAGTCAGCATCTATTGAAATCATAGACTCCTCCCCGGCTGTTAATTCCAGATTTTGTGTTAGGGGTCCTGTGTATTGGTGTAAAAATATCACGTATGTATTTAATTTTTATATGTTCTATGAACTTTTTAGCATTAATTCAAGAATCATTTAACCCTTTCTTTCAAATTTACAGTACTGCAAAGGACTGCAATGCAGTGAAACATTGCATTCAGACAGTGTGGGAACAACAGACATTGCCTGCTGATGATGATAGTGTGTGTCAGATATGTAAAGATATGGTTGCCCAGGCTCGGGCACAGCTTGAAAGTAATGAAACTCAGGTATGTTTTTACATTTTGAATTGCACGATAAAAATTTGGATGCTTGTAAAGTTTTGTGAAAAAATGAAGTATTTATTATTTCATATTATCATCATTACCATAATTACTATTATCAATATTTTATCATAATTTTTAGATCATGGTATTAATACACTAAGAATTTTACTGTTTCTTTGTTCTGAAAATGTTGAACCCTTGAAAAATAGTGGACAAATTTTCTGTCAGTTATATAGAAAACTTCATTATATTTTAGTGACCTTAATGTTTTATTCTGCAGGAAGAATTACGAGAGGTGTTTGAAGGATCATGCAAACTAATTCCGATACAGATTGTACAGAAAGAATGTATCAAACTGTCTGACGAGTTTATTCCTGAACTTGTTGAGACTCTTGCATCTCAAATGAATCCCCAAGTTGTCTGTGCTGTTGCTGGGTTGTGTAATAATGCACGCATTGATGCACTGTTGAAATCTTCTGTGAGTACATAAATCATTATTATTTGTCATTATTAAAATGAACATCAAAACTTACAAATCTTATTCTTTTGCTTTGCAAATAAGAAAGCTGTACCAAATCTTCATTATTGAACTACAGATAAATCACCGAATATATTGCAGGAACCATGATACTTTTCATATTCTTCAAAATCTCCTCCAGTAAATTGTTTTAATAAATTTACTCGTATTAAAAATGTGATTTCCCTAGTTTTTTAATGTAGTATATTTGTAATGGAAACGTTCAGTACTGAGAGTCAGTACTATTGATCATGAGTTTGCTTAATTATTGTTCTTTAATGCATTCTCCAACTGTTATTGTACCAACTTGTTCTCTAGTATTTATAATGTTGTTCTAGAAGTAAGTTTAACTCTCATGTGAAGTACGTGCCAGGGATCCTGTCGACTCACTAGTGTCTATTACTGAATGCAGCTAGAGCATGCTTGTAGTTATAACACCTCTATCTACTCTCAATATATAGGTACTGCCTCCCCCAAAAATTCATATGTGGACATAAGAATATTTCAGGTCAACTAAGTCAGGACAGTAAATGTGAGGGGTTACAAACTTCACTAAAAGCAAATTACCTTCAATAACGATTTTTTAAGAATTAATCTTGCATGTTTGCAGACTTCAAGAATTTTTGATTCCTCCTATTTTGTGCTTCTCTTGTAATGTCATTGATTGCTTATTAACATGCTGAAATCAAAACTTTTCAGTATATATTTTGTATTTCATTTTAATTTAGTGACAATCAACAAAATATCTGTGGTAAAGGGAGGAGAGAATAGCTACATGTATTGTTCAGATGCTAAGCAAGGGATCATCACAGCATCTGCACAATGCATCAAGAAAAGAACTGGTCAAAGAACCTAATTGAGAAGTGGGGAATAAAAATAAGAGCATTGTTGTATTTTGTGTTCTTCTCATGATATTAATTGTTGTTATTACAAGCTTAAGATAAATGGCTTGGCTTTGCATAATGATGCTTCACACACTACAGATGTTTCTTAAGCTTTCTCTTTGCTTGTTTAAGTGAAAAAAACTTGAACTATAATTAAATTTACAATTTTATTCTGTTGATATCAAACTGAAGTGCTCCATATTACTCCAGTATTCATTATTCACAATCAGTAGGACAATGAATCTGTGTATTCTGTTGTATCAATATGATAAAATGCAAATCCTAGATGTTGATATCCACCAGGTGGATTTATATATTCATGGCTTCACTTGAAAGTTGAGAATTCACTTTTCCTGCCATTTCGATAAGTTTTTGTCATTTGATCAACCCACAAGTTATTTACAAATAAAAACTTATATAAAATTTCAATAGAGTTTGATCATATATGATATGGAATAATTGTGTACAAAAGTGTTTTATTTTTGTGGCTCAATTTTATAAAAAGTAGAGGTAACTCATCATAAATGATGGGATGAAATGAAACTCAAATTAACACAATTTAATTTCTTTTATACTAAATTTATGTTAGTTTTATTTTAGAATTTCTGTTACTATCAGTAATTGGGGGGGGGGTCTGCTAACTCGAGGGGACTGCAAAACAATTTTAGGGCTATGCTGAAGTGGTTTCAGGTGACATCTTTGACTATTTGCAATTGGTGCCAGGTGACATGAAGAAATCCTCTTTATTAAAAATCAATCGTAATAATATGCAAAAGACCCAAAGTTTCTATCTTGCTCAAGTTGGTCAAACTTCACAAATAATCACGGTAATGCAGGAAATAATGTTATAGATAATAACAAATTTTAGTAATTAGTAGACATTGAATGTTTAGGGAAACACCTATTTTTTTCTAGCAAACTTATTTAAAGGCTGACAATATATGTACACGAATCATGACAAATGATGACATATGACGAAGTTTTATAATGCTTATTTTAATGTAAATGCCTTTTTTGCATAAACGCCTTTTCTTTAGAATTATTGCACATTTTTGCCTTTTATGCATTATTTTTATATACAATGCTAAGATATTAGAAAATCGGCCATGGTCCAACCTGATCGTTCATTATGAAACCTTCAATTCACGTGTTTGTACTTTGAAATATGATAGAATTCCTGAAAGTATACCAACATATTTTTCTCCATTTCCCTATTTCATAAATACTAGCCATGTTCTCAGAAAATGGTCGATTGACAACACGCCGAGGGCACCTTTTGAGTGGAAATAAATGTAAATTCCCAGAAGGTTTCAGTGTTGCTAAAGTTGGACTTCTAAAATATATGCCAGACACATCAGTAAGTGTTGAGAAATTCTTCTCTGTATTCTAACTGATTTTGTCTCCCAATCGTTGCAGATTTGAAATTGCGATCCTTGAAAAGTTACTGGTAATATATTGCAATGGAAACTATTAAGAATAAAATGTAGAAGAGTTGTAAATATGTATTGAGTTTTACAATTAATTTTTAATTTTATTGTGAATATTATTTATGACTGTCTTTTTTCTCCTTATTCTTGACATTTTCAGTGCCTTTTTAGGGGCCTAACAGACGATTTTTAGTGCCTAAACATCTGATGTCTAGTAATTAGCTTTTTGTATTTTTATTATATGCATTCTTGCAATGTAACCTGTGTGACATGTTTACTTTGCAATAATTATTTGAATTTTTAAGAGGGTGTTCCATTAATAAATAAAATAATATAAATAACAAATTAGTCTAATGACACTTCTGAATAAATTTGCCTGCATCTCATTTGTTCTTTCCCAGAGCATTTTAACCTTGTGTAAGTAAAGCAAATTACATTTCTGGTTTATTGATGTGTTTATAAAGAAGCATACTAAGTTTCTATAATGATTTTAGAAGGAAGAGTGAAAAAGATTGCTATCACTTATTTTATTTCTCATAATCTTAATGTTTTACTTGGTCTTCTCTCAAACTTTTAGTGACTTCTTGACTAATTGTACATACTTTCATTTCTGGTCTGCCAAACTATGTATTCTTGGTTTATGGCTGTATTTTTGAAGGTGTATCATGCTGATTAGAGATGTTTACTGGGTCCATGTGTTGTGGTTTATTTAAGTAAACAATGTAATTCAGCATAATGGCCTTGCCCTTCCCAGGATATTATATTGATTTAGAGTTGTTTACTGAAAGGAACTTCCAAATTGCAGTATGTAAAACATTGTAGAGCAGTAATGAAAAGAACTGCAGAATGTGTCTGCTCGCAGGAAATTATATTAATTGAATTAACCTAAGATTTGTTAATGATTGTTCTGTTTTGGGAGTGTTTTGTTTTCCATGGGAGGTCATGTGTATGATTAAAAATATTTTTTTCCAGCACAATTTGTGTTGAGATTATATGAATTATCTTTGCCGATGAATTTGGCAGAATATTTTGAACAGTATGCCTCTACTAATTTATAAGTTGTAACTGAGTGTTTTGAGAATTGCAAACATTGTGTTGGAAATGGCAGTTGAAATTTGTGGATGTTTTTTACTTTTAAAGTACATTAATGCTGATTTATATTTGAAAATAATTTATTTTCAATATTTTGTTTAAATTTCAGAGTGACAGCAACTCGAATGAAATATCAAACGAAATTACATCTCCTGACGAGTGCCATGACTGTTCGCTTGTTGCTCGACAGATTGAGCAAAATCTGCTTAGAACTCCAAAAGAAACAATTTTAAATAATTTTGTTGAGGTAATTTGTGTATCCTTGTCCCAAAGTCAATGTATTGTGTAGCGAGCATGTATATTCCATTTGTTTTGAATAGAAATAAGTGGATGAATAATGTGGTTTACAGGCCTGTGGAAAACTTGGCAGTTTCTCAGATGGCTGTTCTGCTGTTGTGATCACTCATTTTGAATCTCTTTATTCACATTTAATGAAAACTTCAATGGTGATGGTCTTTGCCATTTGTCTGGAATGTGTCAATTCAAGTTCCACACTCATGAAGTGAGTAGTTTAATGTTCATTCTTGTGCAGCGGAGAATTTCATTGCTTTGAAAATTTGTAATGGTTAGTGCAAACATTTCAATAATTTTTTTTTATTTTTTTAAGCCTGATGAAACTGTAGAAGGCATTGAAGTGGTTCATACGTCATCAGTTGGTATGTTGAAACCTGACAAGAAGGATGGAGCTTGTGAAATGTGTCAGCAATTGGTTTTGCACCTTCGGGATTTCCTTGTTGCTAATACCACAGAAACAGAGTTTGAACAGGTTTTGAAGGGGCTTTGTGGACAATTCAAGTCTTTTAAAGCGCAGGTACCACCCTGTCTTCCCTAAGTGTCGTGATATTTTTCATCATTTTAGTTGTGTCGTGGTATTTTTCAGTAGTAAATCTTGTATGTTTTTTTTTTTTTGCAGTGTTTGAGCATTGTCGAGGAGTACTATTCTGTTCTTTATGACTTTTTGGTCAGTGAATTGGACGCTAAAGGCGCAAAAGAATTATGCAGTCTTCTTGCAATTTGCAGGCCTCCAACTGTGAAAGGGGTTTGTTTGTTGATTTATTTTGGTTGTTGTTGTGAGAAAGCTTCATTGTATTTAAGTGTATTTTCTCTCGTTTTCATTCATATAGGGTCCCCTGTGGCCGTTGCTCCCCACTGAGGCAGTCCATAATTATGAAGCCCACAAGGCTGCAGCTGCTGTTCCAATAAATCGTCCAATTATTGGTCAAGATGAGGCTAACAGTATGAATATCTTACACAGGGTGCCTCTTAATGGTGATGGTGTTGGTAAGCCTGACTAGCAAAGATTATTATGTGAAATTTATTACATCCTGAGAATAGTAATTATTTTTTAATCCTAGGGATATAAGCAATTAATATTTGAAAATGAATAATTTTGTGTGTGTGTGTACTAGTGATCAAAGCAGTCAATGGTAGTAGAAAAAAAAGTAATCTTGTTTTATTTGAGGAGTCTGGCTCAACTTAAAGTAGCAGTTCAAATTGGTAGTTCATGCCGATCAGAGGAAGGGAAAGCCTTTGATGATCAGCCATAGTGGAATTCAATGGTTGTCACGTTTGATAATACCTATATGTGTTGATTGTTATGTGTTCTGGAAATTTTAAATTTGCAATATGTAATTAGATTTCTAAAGTGACAAAGTGAATGCTTTCATGAAACAAATAAAAGATATGTATTTACAATTCAAGAGATTCATGAGGCAAGTTTTCCTACAAGTATTTTCTCAGTAAATTTGTTGGTAATTATGTGTTTCACATACTCACAGATGTTTTTTGTTTATTGTGAGGACTGAATTTCTAAGCTCACTGTTTGAACTTGGAAGTTCATGGCAAAGCATTAGCTTGGTAATTTGAGATAAAAAGTGGACTTATATGAAGTGAGAAAAATGTGAGCAATTCTGTAGTTTCCGCTTGTGTGTTATGGACCCACCTGCTACTTTATTGGAGATATCTCAATGACACTAGCACAGAATAGGTGGGGTTTTCCGTAATTGTAAAGGAAGTACGTGAAAAGGCAACCACCCATTCCCAGCCTTCCCCTCACCCTCCCCTCCCCTCCCTTCCCCTCCCCATCCACTCTCACTCGCCTTTAAGGGACTCCGTCTTTAACTGTTCTTCAAAAACTCAATCGAGTAGCATTTTTCAATTTTGAAGAAAATTTGCTCAACTCGTGTGAAAGACTGAACACCTAGTGTCGGCTTGGACATTCGTAAAAATGCTTAATTTGCTCTTACAAATGTGTGTTGTTGTTTTTTTTTCCTTTTTTTAAGTTAAATTCACTGAGAGTAATTTGTTCAGGTGTCAGAATTGCTGATGGTAATTCATGGACTGCTCCTTTGCCGATTGATAGAATGCTGCCTCAGACTGTCACATATGTTTCCAACAAACAGTTATGCACATTCTGTGAATATTTACTGCATTACCTTCAAGTTGCTCTGACTTCCCCTGCAACTGAGGTGAGCTGCAGTATTTTATTCCTAAAATAATAATGTTTATAGTGTGACAATCACTTTTATTTTTGTAATGATTACACTATTTTGTAATTATTTTTGTAGTTACCTCCAATGTTATAATTTCATTAGTTGAAGTGAAGTTTTTCAACCCCAAAATAAGTTTCTAGTTAAATGTTGTTCAAGAAATGATAAATATTCTCTGAAATTCACTTTGGTTATGCATGAACATGAATGGGATCAAATGTTTTTCTGTTTAATGTAGCAAGGAACAAACTGATCTTTTAAGAACTGTCAGTACAGTGCAATGTTTCTTTCCATAAAAGCTATTTAGAAATGATTGTTTAATCCAGTATTTATTATCATGTACAATTTTTGATGTATTAAAGTTTTTGTTCTGTTTGACAGTCTGAAATTCGCAAAGTTGTTGGTGAGGCTTGTGACCATCTTCCTCATACCATTGATGATCAGTGTCGCTCATTCGTTGACACTTATGGTGATGCTCTTGTGGCTTTGTTGGCTCAAGAAATTGATCCATCTCAGGTAACATCTTTTGAACTTTCTGGTAGGGGTGTTGTAAGGCAGGAACATTTGAACCTCCTTATGAAATTAATGAAGAAACAATGAATCCAATAAATAATGTTAGTAATGGAAATTAGGTAATAACTGCAAACATGTAAATTGCTACTTTATTTGGGTCAATAGGCATTGCTCTATTGTCAGATTTTTGGCTAATCTTTAGCCTAAGAATGAAAACAATAGCAAGTTATGCGTTTTAAGTTAGAGCATTTAAATATCTGTAGAGTTCATCTACTACAAGCTACAGACTGCACTCTTAGAGAACATTATGGAATGGATTACAACTTTTCTTAGTGCATGCAAACTTTTCATCGTAGGCATATCCAGATATTTTTTATTAGTAGAAATGGTTACAGACTTTTCCAAAACTATGATGATGTTATTAAAAACGATGAAAATAATCTGTCTATTAAGAACAACTCAATTTCAGGTGTGTCCAAAACTTGGTCTGTGCCCTGAATCTCAAGTGCTGGTGGACTTAACACATGTTGTCAATGATAAACCAACTTGTCCTCTATGTCTCTTTGCTGTTGAAGAATTGGTAACAAAACTCAAGGACAATAAAACTGAGGTATGCTTGGAACATAGAAATTGTGAAGTACTTCAAAGCAAAAATGTAATCTCGTGTAATGCAGAAAATAATTTTTGTTCATATGTATGTCAGGGCTTACTTTACTTCATGGTGAGTTGTATACTGCTCCAGGCCGTTTCTCATACCCTGATCACCAAATTTACTTTCCCACCTTTATTTCGTAAGAAGAGAAAGTATTGTAATCAAGTGCCGCAAAACAATGAGTTTTTGACAGAAAACTCTTATTGTGTAGCCCTGGAAATGAAGAGGTGGATAAATCCTGTTCCTAAATATAGTAAATTATAGTAAAGTATCCCTTTGTTCAGGGAAAAAATTTACAAGTGAGAAAACTGCATAACTGAAATTTAATATTATGAGCAAAACAAAAACTCAATGTTTTTACATTGGCGCACTCCACTCTTGGACCTGCTCACAGGAACTGCCACCAGGTCCCGGTATTTTGGTTTATTTGCTTTGATTTATTAGTCAAAGAACAGTTCAAACTAAATGTAACATATGGGAGAGAAGTAATATTTGTGCACATTTTCTTGCGCTCCATAATCCCTTCCCCACATTTTAACTATAAATAGTTGAATATGAAATTAAGTTTTAAAAAAAGTTAAGATAGCAACTTTTGAAAACCAGAAATTTTCGCTCCTGAGTTATAGGAAACTTATTGGCATTGATAAACAAACTGCAGATTTTATTGTTTTTATTGCTAACAAAATAGTAATGCACCCCTGGCTTGTACTCCTATTAGAAAATGGTGAGCTCAACAAAATCTGTGCACAGAGAAGCAAAATTTATAATCAAAAGAAAAACATGGAACCATCTCAGCATTTGTTCAATGCATCAGGGAAACTGGACAAAAATCTGATTGAGATCGAAAGCTGAGGTACATTACTTGTTACTTAAGTCTTGCAGAACAGGCGTAGACCACCCAATGGAAAAGATAGCACTGATATTCTCACTGTATGCAGCCAGTCCTTAGGCCTGTTTCACACAAGTGTTGCGTTGCAATGTTGATGAACATTATGCAAAGTCGCACTGGATGACATTGATGCTGTAAATCTATGACATTTTAGACAAAATTTGGCCCTTACCAGCCTAATTTTAGAAAAAAAGGAAGTTTAAATTAGTAACAGCTCTTATGAAAAAAACTTTCACAGGCATAGCTTTTTTCCGGTTATTGAAGAAGTTACACAGTGGAAGTGCAAATTTCTTTTATTCAATATGTAGTAAATATTTTGAGGAACCAGATGACATTTAAGGTAACATACCTAACCAAGCATTCTGAGGAGTAATTTATAATAAATTGTTGCAAAATTCATTGCAGCTGGAAGTACAGGCTCTTGGCCAAGGAGTTATACTGTAAATCATGTTGTTGTCAGCCCCATTTCTCTTGGGACACAAAAGAAAACCACCGTAACTTAAAATTTAATACCATACTTTCAATGTAAACACAGTGAACTAATATTTAACACAGAAAGAAAGAAAGAAAGAAAGAAAGGAAAGTAAGGATGCTGAAGACAACCTAATTTGTATTAGGTATTGCCAACTTACAAAAATTAAAAATCATGTGAAATACTAAATTTATTACTAAACATTGTTCTTTTAGAATTACTATTCAATACTTCACTCTCAGGTATTTAAAAATAATTATTTAAATGCTCTGTTTCATCTCTCATTATTTAAAAGCACCAGTTAATATACAGATGTAATAAATATCAGTGTTTGACTAGCAATTGGCAAGAAAATACCGCCTTAAGAAAATCAAAGCCAAACTCTGCAAATGTAATGTCCTTTACAGCATTTTGATTAGTGAATTAAACAAATAGCTTGAAATAATTTGAAACTGAATTGTTTTACTTACTAAAGAGAGTGGCCAGTGTTCTGCAACCCATACAGACCAGTAAGTATTCAAAGATCTTATTGTAAGAAAGCTAGTATATTTTTAAGTAAAGGACAGCCTAGAAGGCTCATATATTTCTCTTCATATCATGGATTGCCTTTCTGCCTAACCCAATTTATGTCTTATTATAATTGTTTTAACAAAAAAAGAAGTCTTCACTGTCCAGATTTGAAAGTACACCTTTGTGTTGTGATGGCTTTGTTGTTAGTTTGTTAATGCAATTTTAATTACTAGTTTTTGCACAGTGTTTTTGTTTTACATTGGAAAATGTGGAACATATAATGGTTACAAACTTTAAATAACTAATTAATTTTATTTTACAATAAATAATAATACAATTTTATTCTACAATAGATGTAATTCTTGGCACTTTCTATTTGAAATATTCAATTTCAATTTATTGCTTGTGAAGAAAAATTAAATTTTACGGTCGAAGTTTCTGAAAAATTGGTTTTGAACTAGTAGGGTCAGCTTTCTTTCTGTATCAGTTAAATCCACTGTATAAGTGCTGTAAAATGTCTCTAGAAAAATTACTCATGGTCTTTACCTTTCTAGGAGGGAATAAGAAAAGCATTGGATGAACTGTGTGAAGATCTTCCCAAATCCTTGGTTGGTGAATGTCGCACATTTGTAGAAAACTATTCAGAGGAATTGGTGGACATGATAGTAGCAGACTTCACTCCTCAGGAAGTGTGTGCTTATCTGAAACTGTGTGATCCACCTTCTATTTCGTCAGCACCTGTTTCTTCAGTTGATGAAATTAGTATGTAAAATTTCTTTGTGAATTAGATTAGATAAAATTAAAGTCTCTAATAAATGGTGGGTGTCTTTAAATGCATATCTTTATCAAATTCTATTTTTGTAGTGACCAATGATGTTCAATTACCAACAAAGAGATTTTCGCCTCAAACGGTTATTAATGCAGAACTAGAAAATACGCAATCAAAAGTAGAAGATTCCACATCTTGTGTTTTGTGTGAGTTTGTGCTTTCAAAGATTGATTCTGCCTTGAAAGATAAAACAACTGAGGTAGGAAATTAGTTTTTACAGGTACTTTTGTGTTTTTATATGTACAATTAAATATCAGTTCCAACATTTTTTGTCTATTTCCAGGATGAAATTAAGCATGTTGTTCATGATGTATGCAATTGGATGCCTAAAACTGTGGTTGCAGAGTGCAATAAGTTTGTTGATCAGTATGCTGATCTTGTTATTACTTTGTTGGCACAAAATATTGACCCAAAAGAAGTCTGTACAGAAATAAAACTCTGTGCGTCAAAATTGCAACATATTCCAGGTAATTTTTTTCTTTTGCAACAAAAAAAAGGGAGGCAGTGACAAATTGAACTAAATGTCTATTGTAATTCTCACATTGGCTTTATCTTAATCATCTGATTTGATCTTACAGGAGGAGGCTCATTGGATCAATGTGTAATGTGTGATGCACTCATGGGTGCACTGGAGGGTGCAATGCAAGATCCAACTATTGATAAAGATGCAGCAAAGGCTTTACAGAAAGTGTGTACTTTAATCCCAAAGAAGGATGAAGATAAGGTAAAGACATGCATGTGTTACTTGTTAGTTTTAATGAGTAATAGAAATTTCACAGCTAGTAACTGCAAAACAAACATCGTTTGGCAATGCTTGCTGTAATATTGTCCATATATATGAGAAACATTTTTTAGTGTTCTACAATTTAATAGTATACATCACAGAGAAGTAGTGGTTATTGTTTTCCAAAAAACTAGACTTTTCAAAATACCTGTAGTTTGAGACTTTCTTTGATAATACACTCAAAAAGAATCTTCATGAAAAGATTTGTTCATTACTGTGTTTAAAATACTTTTTTGCATTTTTTAAGACAATTTTTAATTGGATTCTTCTTGTGCGTAACAGTGTATTTTTGGTATTGTTATTGTGAATGGGAAAGTGAAAAAAGCGACATATGTTTACTAATATTTATGCAGCATACAGTTACTACTCTACTCAGAAAATAGAGTTTAATAGTTTTTTAATTTTACTGGTTGATTATTTTTGCAGTTTTTATGCATTTACCTGAATCATTCAGGCAACATGAGTAATTTCAGCTTTGGAAAGGGCGTGTCTGAATTAAGAATAACTTAAGTTTGAATACCAGCCCATGAAATAATTCACTGCTCAGCTAATTTTGTACCTTTACTCTACAGTGCAAATCTATGGTTAAAATTTATGGACCAAGCATTCTGAATCTCTTGGCCAGAGAGACACCAATCAATTACATTTGTGAGAAACTTGGTCTCTGCCCTCAAAACAGACAAGTTGTTGGATTGCTTGGTGGCAAAAGGTGTACATGGGGACCAGGATATTGGTGCCAATCAGTCTCTCATGCCAAGTCATGTGGGGTAAGTACTAAACTTTCTAAAGAGAATGCTGACATCAATAAAATGTTAGTAATGATTATATCCATAGCACTGTGGTATGCTAATGAGAACTAGGGAATGGATTTTGAGGGGCAAATTATGGTCGTAAAAGGGAGGGGGGGAAGGTTCTGAAAATACATGCAAAAAAAGGTGCTGCTGAAACAACTGTAAAAGTTTAAACTAGTTACATGAACTTAGTTTCTAGAATATAGGTATAATTTGGCTGCTCCAAATTTTTCTTTTTTATAGAGTTTGTATGAGGTGATTCATAGTACTTTATCCAACACTGTAGTAGATAGAAAACTGTTAAATAATTACCAGTACTGATTGAACTTATTTTTCCCGTGGATCACGCATTACAACGTACTTCACAGGTGCTTCAAACTGTGCCCGCACGAGCACTTGCTCATGTGGCAACCTCAGTGCTCTGCAGGCACAGGCAACTTCTCTGGCTCTTCTCCTCTCCCCTTTCCCCTCCAAATCCACAAGCGCTGCCATTGCTCTTTTAGAATTGACAGCGACACAATGACAAGGGTAAACATTTTCCTCATGTCACAGACAAGTGGATTTCTGCACACCAATTTAAATGCCGTGATTGGCTAGGTGGGGCAGCACTTTCAATCCAGCGGGAAAGGGTTTAACTGTTGCAACAACACTGTTGAAATTGAAATTTGACTGTTTAGCTGCAGATTGACCGTTATTGCTGGGAGATAAATTTCTGGTGGAATACATAAAAGCTATTTTAATATGTATTTAATATTGTGGACTTCCGATTAAATGAGATTTTAAAAAGGCGCTTAAGCAGAGAAAAAAATAAAATTTCTGCCCAATTGTGTAAAAATGCAGGAAAGAGTGGAGAAAAAGGTATTGAAGCATAAAAAAAAGAGGGAAAAAGTGAGAAAATGTAGTAATCTCACGAAAAGGTACAACAAATTGTGTTTATTTTGCTTCATTTCATCCCACCAAATACATATGTTAAACTGTGTGAAAACAGCTGTATTTTTGAAAAGGTGCCACACCTTATCTTTCCCTAGTGAGAACAGTACAACTTCGCATCCAGGTTTTTCAGGGGACTGATGGGGAAAATGTATAAGTGAGAAAAACACATAACTGAAATTGAATATTATGAGCAAAACAAAACTCAGTTTATTTACATTGGCACACTCAACCCTTGGTCGTGTAACAGGAACTGCTATCACTGTTACTTTTGATTGATTTCATTTGATTTGATTTATTTAGTCACTTACTGGGGAGAAAAATCATCTGCACAAGTTTGCTTGAGCCTCAGAATCTCTTTCCAATATTTTAACTATTAATGGCTGAATGATGAATAAAAATTTCAAAAAAAGCAAAGTCAACAACTTTTCAAAAATAAACATTTTTGCTCCATAATTAAAGAAAACTTATTTTCATTGGTAAACAAACTGCAGGTGTTTTTTTAATTTAATTTATTTTTATTTTATTTTTATTGATTTGTAATGCTAACCAAATAGTAACACACCCAGGCTCTACTCCTACCACTGCTCAACAAAACGTGTACAGAGAAGCTACAACTATGTTTTATTTATTTATTCTTACATTATGAACAGAAGCCCATTCTACAGTTTCAATTTATTCATTTTACAGCCTAAAATTCAGAGTTGAAACCAACTGAAACGTCATGTATAGCAACATAATTAAACAGCCTGAATACTGAATTCATCACTGTAGTGGTGTAGAAAATTCCGTGGGCTCCTCAATAATGTAATCGTTCTCACTTATTGCTCACCTATGTCATTATCATTTGGACGTTATGCTGTCTTAAAGGGACTTTCATTATAAATATAAAACCTGTGTCTGAAATACTTTGCATAGGAAATGTATGAAAAACATTTAAGTGCAAAACATATAGAGTTTCACAGGATTAGGTTTTTTGAAGTGTAATAAGCAATACAGTTTTGAAAATTAAACTAGGTTAATAATATTTCCTGTGAAGTTCTCATTTCTTGGCAATTCTCGTAAGACTATTAATGAGCATTTAAAAATTCAATAAAAATTCTTGTCCCTGCATTTATAGATGTCCTTTTACTTGAGATTACTGACGTAACATTTATCAAACTTGCACCTAGAAAAGATACCTATGTTAATAATGAAGAAATTGATTAAAATGCTCAGACTAGTGAATCAGTTAAAGAGTAACCCACTGAAGGGGTAAAATGCAAATTAGAATGTTTAGTGAATAAGTAGTTTATGGTATTTGGAGAACCTTTTGTGTTTTTTGAAGGGTTTGAAATTGCTAAAAAAGGTTCTAAACCATTCTTATTTATAAAATTATTTGTATTACTTTAGTTATATTTATTTGTATAATTTTAATTGATGGGAGGAATTAAATTTGTATGATTTCATTATTTCAAAACGGGTTTTCTGCTTGTTTATAAAAGCAAAATATGTAATACTAGTGACATGCAGAACAAAGATATGCAGTTCTTTACAAAATAATAGAAAAACATTGTGTTCCATTACGCCGCATGTCAGGTGTGTTTTCCTTTTAATGAGTAGTTTTCTATTAATTTCTGCATTGGATTTATAATTTTTATATTTAAATTATTATTTAAAATATAGAATTCTTTGTATTTTTTGTGAGTTCCGAGGTATCTAATGAAATCATAGAAATGGCCAGTCTGTATGATTTTATTGAAATATTTGCCTGAATTGAAAATTAGTTATACAGATGTTTTTGTATTTTTCCCAAGATCTTGAGTATCTAACAAAACCAGAAATGCTTCTGGAAAGGCTGGAGACTACATAGTATTCTTTCAATTGCATTTTGGCACACATTGGAGATTAGTAATACAGTACATGTTTTTGTATTTTCGCCAAATTTCTGGGTATCTAACGAAACCATAGAGATCTCTGAAGCCCAGAAGCTGCATTGTTTCCTTTCAATTTTTGTGCATCTTCAAAATTAGGATACGTATCATTCACAAATGGTTCAGGTCTTCATTGATGGGAAGTTCCATAATGCTAAGATTGGGGTACCTTGGGGTGCAAGTGAAGCACGGTTGTCATTCTTTCCTGTTGGGCTCTGTTATTTCATTATTTGAGAGGCAGAATTTTTCATCTCTTTTAACATTGCATAATGTACTAGGTAAAAGGATTTGAGAATGGAAAATATTTCAGGTTTGAGGTTCAAGGTTTGTCATTTTAACTGAGTAATGAAACTTTTTGTTAAACATTAGCTAGGTCTCTAGTTGCAAAGCAATTTATTTTCCACAATAGTAGTCTATAAATATAGAATTTGTGAATATTATGATTGTAGAATAAGTTAACAATATTACACATTGTCATATACTGTACTTTTCACATCATTTTATAATTACATTAAACAAATAATTAAAAACATAAGTTCTAAGAATACACCACTACAGTTGTGCATGAATGTTTATTAATGTACTGAATAACCTGCAATTCTATTATTTTTTCTCTTCAGGCAATTGCTCATTGTCAAGAAAGAGTATGGAAAGCAGATAAACCAGCTGAGTAGTGAAAAATGAGGAGACTGAAATAATTTTGTTTTGTATGTGTGTGTGATTTTTTTTTTTAAAAAAAAGTCTATTCAGTCAAGGCACTTGTGTTGTGATTTAATTTTTGAATCTTGATCTATTTCTTCTGATAATTTTTAACTAATGTGAATGTGTACTGTGATAATGATCAACTAGTTATTCCAATTAGTTTAAATCTTCCCCATTCACT
Organism: Acheta domesticus; assembly: GCA_031308135.1. Taxonomy (NCBI): domain Eukaryota; kingdom Metazoa; phylum Arthropoda; class Insecta; order Orthoptera; family Gryllidae; genus Acheta; species Acheta domesticus. The sequence continues at coordinate 17,183,203 of JAHLJT010009436.1, forward strand.
GAAATGATTGAACATTGTTCTCAAATGTATTTCAAATTATTCCTTGTGAATATAGATACACTTTTATTGTACATGAACAAAGAATAAAAGTATAAAAGTGGAATGTTTAGCACTTTATATATTAGTTTCTCCCTGTTACCCTGTTTCCTAATGTTAAATTTGGCAAAGTATCTTGGACCCATAAGTTTAGTAGTCTTGTCTTTTCTCAGGTTATCTTTTTGACCTATTTTGAAGTGGAATTGAAGTATTCTTTTGCTTTTCAGCAGTAGAATAAAGGCACTTGAAAGTACAGATGCTTGATTAAATACCATTGAGGTACAACAGATACAACATCAATGTTTTAAGTACATGCTGGAATGTTACTCTAATAGAAAATGCAGTTTGCAGCACAAGCAGAAAATCACAGAAAAATATTTTATTTAAGTTGGCACTCTTGTAATAACTTCATTGGTTTTGGGCTTGTTAGGATTATTGGTGAGCAACCAATCAGCAAGCCATACAATAGGATCAACAGGTTTTTGCTTACAGAGTTCTGAGAGTCCTTCCAGTAAAGTAGGGTTGACGTTGTCTGCGAGATAATCTGTGCATTTATCGCCTGTCAGTAGAGGCTCCAAAATCACTGAAATAGTAAACACACATATTTCAAGTAATTGCATTGCAGAAGTAAAGTTGAAATGATTGTGGAGAACAATGACAATATAATTTGGTAAAAATGTGAAAATAATGGCTAAAGCCAAAGGTTGCCAATTCATTAGGAATAAATACAATGGTCTAAAATAAAGGTCCTTGGCCATGTAGATATAAATTATTCAAACTATATCCACATAGAATTTCTTTGATTGCATTCCTACCATCAAGTTAAACTAACGAGTGATATGTGATTCAGATATATAGTTATTGAAATGTCTAATGACCATTTGGTAGACAAAACATAAGAAAAATTGCCTGTTTAATTATAGCAATGTAGTTTTGAAATCAAATAAGTGTTGTGCAAACTTAAATTGTGAAATTAATACTCTATGGAACTTTTTTTTGTCCATATTTTAAGTGATAATTAGACATTGGATGTTTAGGGAAATGCTTCTTTTATTCTAACTTATTTAAAGGTTGATAAAATGTGTGCACTGAATCATGATAAATTATGACTTATAAGTTTTATAATGCTTATTTTTGCTTTTTTTTAACATAAATGCCTTTTGTGCATAAATACTTTTTTTGGAATTGTCTTTTTTTGCCTTTTATGCATTATTTTTGTATATTATGCTAAGATATCAGACATGATCCAATATGACCATTCATCACGAAACCTTCAACTCATGTCTTTGTATTTTAATATACAAGAGAATTCTAAAAAGTATCCCACCAAATTTTTCTCCATTTCCCTATTTCATAAATACCAGCCACATTCTGAGAACGTGGTCGATTGACAATACACCGAAGGCATTGAAATTTTAAGTGGAAATAAATGTAAATTTCCAGAAGGTTTCAGTGTTGCTAATGTTAGACTTCTTAAATATAGGCCAATCATGTCAGATATTGAGAGATCCTTCTCAGCATTCAAGTTGCAAATTTGAAATTGTGATCCTTGAAAAGTTACTGGTAATACATTGCAATGCAAACTATTAAGAATAAAATGTACAAAAGTTGTTAATATATAAATTTTGTTTTACATTAAAATTAACATACTTGTTTTGGGCATTTAAATTTTCAACAGAAAATAAATAAAAACTACAAACAATTTTTCATGTTATTGTGTACGTTACTTATGACAGTGACTTTTTTCTCCTAGTTCTTGATATTTTTAGGTGCCTAAAAGACCATTTTTTTTATTCCTAAACATCCAAGGTGTAGTGATAACTTACAAATTGTAATTGAAAGAAAGAGAATTCAAATTATGATAGATAATTGTCATAGATTTTTGAATTACAGTAATCACAATGATATTGAACAATGTAGTGTGAGTCTGTATTTCAGAGTTTTTACTCACTTTCTGGAAAGAAAAAGTGAATTTCTTTTTCTGCCTCTACTCGAGAGTCACTTCCATGGACAGCATTTAGCATATCTTCTGAAGGATCTCCAAATCTGCCTCGTAAAGTGTCAGGATATTCACGAATTGCTTCTTTAACACTCCTTGGTCCAATTATTCTCTTCCATTCTTTGACAGCATTTGGTTTGGACAAGCAAAGTGCATAAATTGGTCCACTGGATATATGGGAAATAAGTAAAGGGAAATATGCTTGTCCGTAGTGGTCTTTGTACAGTTCACTTGCCTGTTCAGGTGTGAGAAATACCTTGCGTCTCTGAAACATACAAAACAAATGGTTCTAAATAAAGAAAGTTCTAGAAAGATTTGTTTAGAAGGAAAATAATTTATTTGTAACCATTTTCCATACTTGTATTATGTCAAATCCTTCGTCTTTTATAGTTTGCAAAATTTCTTTCAGATGCGGCACACCTTCAGGTTTAATAAGTGCCAGTGTTTTTTCTTCCATATCTTGCCTTCCATGATCGTCAACCAAGTCTTCAAGGGCCTTTGCGCATTCACATGGACCACATTCTTCGGTATGCCCAGCATGATGTCGGGAGCGATCCAAACTCTTCACGTAATCGGGCATATTTGGTTGATCCATCGTGACAGTCACTTTCTGCTTCTTCCCCAGATAAAAAAATAACGTGTCTGAAAGAACCTCTCTGCTCTCAGCCCGGCACCCTCGAGAATACTGAATCCCTCGACCTTGCTTATTGCGCTACGAGGGGTTGTTGCTAGGACCTTCGCCACAAGGTCAAGGGAGTTACCATGACGACAATCGAGGTTCATAAACAAACTCTTGATCGATGCTCACCTATATTTCAACACTAAGTACGTTTCACAAGAACACGAACGTCAAAAATCCAGAAAATCAATGTGGTGGTTGAAAGGTTTTTGTTTCCTCGTAGTTTTTAACGTATATTTTATACGTGCTTAATTCATAACGCCCCACTCCCAATTTTCCTCCAAGCAAGTGCATCTACAGCTGTTGAAGAAGAGGATGGCAAGGCCGCAAAAGAGATGCTGAAGACCGTAAAAGAGTTGGGAATTAAATAGAGGGTACGAAGAGATCCACCGTCTTAGATGGCTCAGGGCTTCTGATGTCACTGCAGCTCCTCTGACCGGAAGGTTCTAGGTTCGAGACCCAACGGTAGCCGGAATTTCTACTCTACCTTATCAGCGAGATCGAATTCAGCCGCTGTCCGGGGGAGAATTCTAGCGGCCTGGTGCTCTGATCGGTAGTTTTCCGTGGTTTTTGCGATCTACACTAGGCGAATGCCGGAGCAGTACCCTAACAAACGGACCGCGCAGGATCTTTCCTTCATCTTCCTTATCCTACGCTCACCCTTTCCTTACACACACATTCTTACACTATACTACCACACATTTCGGGAGCTTAGAGCTTGTACCAGTTGGTAGGAGGTACCTTGTTGGGGGGAAAACCGCTAATCGTGTTTAGGTCGACGCGAATCTCACCGCCCAGCGGGGGAAGATCACCGCCATCTCCTGCGATAAAAAATGCACTACAATTACGGGACTAATGACCTTAGCAGTTGACGCGTCCGGAAGTTCTAATTAATCAATGGATCAATCAAATGAAGGGGTTCTCTTCAGTCCTGGCCGGATTTAGGTACTCTGTGTCCCCAAGTACAAATAGTGTTGGTGGTTGGGGGCACCCCTCTGAGAGGAAAATCCTCCAGATTTACAAAGAAAATTACTAATTTTAATGAAATATTTTTTTCTAATGAAAACATATTTTTTATTTTACTGATACAAACATATTACATGATTTTTTCCCGAGGCGCGGCGGAACTCTCCATGGATGGGGCTGCTGCAATTGCTTATTCGGGGTCGCATTACTTTGTAGGTACCAAGAATAGATTGCATTTTGTTGTAACCTGCAATTTAACAACGTCCACAGAGACTACATAGAATTCGGATTGTTAGTTCACCATTGTGCTAAGTTCTTACGTATAATCGGCTATAGTTAGTACAGAGCAATGTGGTGGCGTAGCTGAAGCTTAACTTTAACAAATGATTTTACAGCTGTCATATTTAGAGTTAGAACTGCTATGAACTGATTTAGTTCTAATGCTCTTGCTGTAATACACCTCGTCAGAGGCGGCTCGTTGCACGGTTGCCCAAACCCCAGATCATCGAAAAAAATCGTATATGATAGGAATATACATTTTTCATTTAATGTCATTCATTATTCAAGATCGGTCGCGGCTCGTGGTTTTATAAACGGGGAAGACTGCAAATGCATTGCATTGCATTACATTACATTACAGTGTCTGTATTGTTTTTCTATTAATAATAAAAGTCTGATACAGATTTAAAGTAGTAGCGCTCCTACCGCATTTTAGGGAAACTAGTTGAAGCGCATGCTAGTCGCTGAACTACATAGTAATGCTATCTGGTGGGCACGCCCTTCTTTAGATCCTAGACCCCCACCCTTGAAGGCTGCCTGGCTGCAGCCTTCGTCCGCTGGTAAGCCTGTGCAGTGAATGCATGACGTCATGCCTCCTCGTTTTACACAGGCCTTATGGCGGAATGAAGTGGGAGCCTAACGCTTTTCTGTTCTCTGTCAACAGCTTCAAATGAGTTACGGCCGGCCGTTAACGAACCGACAGAGAAAAAGTTAGATATGATCGTTACATAATACAACTGAGAAATCCATTATTAATAAATAAATACATTTATAAACATACTTTTAGATTTCTTTTGGAGGGCGATTTCTGTGGGAGAGGCTCCGCCTTTCAGTTTTTAATGACGAGCCGCGCCTGTTCAAGATATTACATTCCAAAATAAGTTCCTAAGAAAGACCCTCAAGGCACCATGGTTTATTCCAAATTCCCAAATTCATCGCGAATTAAATATATTGCCATTAAACGAACACATAAACAAAATAACTGACCATTTCTTTCAAAATCTTCCTGTTCCACAATATTTAATCTGGACCGCCGTGCTTCATGGCCCCGTATTAAATCAAGATTCCCCGAGGTTAGACTGAGGCCACCGTAACTTCTGTTACTCCACCTTTCCTAGCACTACCTTAACACCCCAAACCGAACCTTGAAGCCTGGACAAATCTTCGAACCTTAGACCATGTTTTCACGAGTAGGAATGAATACTCATTTGCTATGGATGGCCATATACAAAACGTTATAATATAAAATGTATTGTTTACAAACCCCTCGAGAGACAGAAATGTCGAACGAGAAGAAATAAAAAAAAAGATATTGCAGCAATATCGATGTCTATGAAATCATTTTGAAATCGAAGATTGTCTGTCAAGGTCAAGCGCTCTCTCTGGCGTCTCGTACACTCCCACGTGTGCGCTACTAGCTTCTTGCAAATTATTGAACATGTTGTTTTTTTTCGATTTGATGTGTAACTGTCGAAAAAAACTCGTTTTAAAAAACTCTTTTGCTTATTTTGATTTTTGTCGATTGCAACGCTATCTGTCACGCGGCGGAAAACACGTTAAATACAAAAGTTACGTGTTTTGTTTTCGGAGAATCCGAAACTGCAATTAAAAACTGGGATTTCCATTTAACTTTTTTAAAAATTTTTTCTAACCCTCACTCCCGGGTGGTAGGGGGGGATTGGAATTTGGTAAAATTGGATGGGCTTCATCCAGGGGAGGATTCAGCCGATCATTTTGGAGGGGGCCATCGTAGATATTTGTTAAATAAAAATATTTATTATTATATTGTATATTAATTTTGTAGTGTGTGTATGATTCTATGCAATATTATTTTTAAATAATTACATAATACTTACATAAATATTTAAATCTATTTTGCTAAATAAAAAAGATAAACGAAAGCTCTAGGCATTTTTGGGAGGGGGCATGGGGTGTCATGCCCCCCCCGGATCCGCCACTGGCCCCATCAATGTGAACAATTTTTATTACCCACTTTCCTTGATCCAATGCGCACTTTTCAAGATATTCTCAAAACCACCCGGTGTATGCATTGGGAATCCGGTGTACACATATATAAGGCGATATATTGGATGTCCTTCAGTTCTGGATGTTTAACTGAATGGGTGAGTGGACAAACAGTACTAGCCCAAAATAGGTCGTTTTCGTGATTTTAGAGAAATTAATGCAGAAGGCATGAAACTACTCATTGAGACTGAACACAGTTAAATATGAGGTCGTTTTACTTCAAATCAGCCACTTCCTTCTCTTTGTTGGGTGAAAGCACAGTAACTGTCTTGGACATGTACTGCTCTTCTACACAGGATTTCTGACGTCTGGCGACTTGGGCTGCTCACAGAAGACTGTTTACATTTGTTACTTGTCAGTCGTGCGGGGCTATGTAATATAGGGGAAACTGGCATACCTAGGGACACTTTTCACTTATTTCCCCCCCTATTTTTTTGGATGCGACTTTGTTAACGACCCTGTTTTTGGGATGCTACTCATCTTAGCATATTGATGAGTAATGATAATAATTTGTAAGAACATATCTTTTTGAGATAATTTATTTGTGTACAATGTATCCCTAGGTATTGTCACTTACCGCGCGGGCCCTCGCGCATGCGACGTCGGGGATCGATCGGGCGATCGAGATCCCCCCCTTCTCTCACTCACTTGATTCAGTTGCCGGCTAACTCAGGCGCAGAGACTCTCTACAAGAAATGGGAGCCCATGGACGGACGCTACTTGTTGCCAAATAAAATTCATTGAGGTTTTGAGGAACAATTAAAATTTAATTAACTGAAATGATGAAATATACAGAAAAAAATCCTATTACTAATACCCTTTCCCTTTTAAACCCAAAGACATCCCCCCCTTTTTTCCCAGATTCCCTGTTCACTCAAATAACTTTCTTACTTACTACAAGACAATACAAATGAAAGTACAATTTACCGAGGAAGAAGCAACATACAATTTAGGAGGTTTATCCTCAAAAACAGCCACAGCGCGGCTCGCTTATGACGAGGCACAGGGCTGTGATCCGGGCCATTCACCAAAGTCTAAGGGGACAACAGACCGTGTTTTCAGAAGACTCCGCAGGGTCGATGCCCGACCTTCGGGGTGAGGTCATCAGGGCGCCGTCTTCGGCGGTGAAAGGCCGGCAGTAGGTCACAGCTGGCGGTAGGCTCCTTGCCGGGGGGGCCGAGAGGCAGGTACTCGTGCCCGACGTCGGCGAAGAGAGGTAGGCGGAGACTTCAGCATGAAATACAGCTCTGCAGCGGTCGCGGGCGTAGTGACGCAAGCCGAATTGAATAGTTTTGACTCGCGCGCGACACAAGATCGCACCGCACAATCAGCGATAGTCTTTGTCAGGCGACCGGACGAGATTGCTCTGCGCACTTCGGAGGCGTCCACGCCAGCGGCGTTTGCACCCGAACGACGCACCGCTGAGGTGCTCGCTTCTCCCCGAACCTACTCTCAAGACCGTCTCCTCACTTCTCTGTTATGTTTCACTTCGTCACATCTCGCAAAGCCTCTGTAACCCCCTCTCCTTACTTATTTGCCGAAAGTTCTGGAAAGATTTTTGTTTGAATTTTAAAAGGCTCCTCTCTATTGGTAAAAGGCAACTGCGTCTTAATTTTATTTCGGCCAATGTCCGGAAGCGTTTCCTGGCCGAAGTCGGTGGAAAAATTCCACTCAACCCTCTCTCTCTAACGTCGGGGGGGGGGGGCCGCAGGTCGCCTGGGGATGTGGCGGCGCCAGAGAGGCGCCGATCGTGTCATAATTCTCGTGTACCCTAGCCCCCTGCCGGACAGGGAGCGCGAGGGGACCTCGCCGCGCACGTGTGCGGCGCGAATTGGTCCGACCCTCGCGCACACAAAGGGGGCGCTGCGTAGACCCGCGACAGGCTACTATGTCGTGTGTTTAAAATCAATTTTCTCTTCTATTAACTATTCGGTATCGTCACAGTATGTCGTACTGATGTACCTGAGGACAATGTAGGGAAAGTGAAAAAACTGCAACTGAATAAATGTATGTTTTTTTCATGGTGAAAATATCACAATAGCATTTATTGAACAAAAGAATCTTAAACCTAGGTTATAATAAATGTGTGTAAAGGAAATAGCTATTTATGTAACAAGTCTTCTAAATTTATCTTTAAAGAGGAGGCCGGAAGGTTAACTGCGAGGCGGAGCGATAGCGGACCCGAGTAGTTTACCTTCCGGCCGAGTCCTTGAAGACTAATGGAGGACGTGTTACATACTCGTACAATGTTCCTTTTGTTATTTCTAGTTATTCTAGTCATTCAAAATAATCATTTAACACTTTCATGAGTTAAGTTGGCATTGTCATCACTCTCGATGTACTGTAGCAAGGAGTTTACCGTATACAGGGTCTTGGTACCGTTTTTAAAATAACAATCTTAGTGCGCAGTAGGACCAAAAGGACAAACGGGGACAAGTAGGGAAAAGGGGGCCAAAGCAGGGATGGGAGGACGAAAAGAGCAAGGGGACAAAGTGGACAAAATTGGAAAAAGGCAGGAAATTGACAAAATGGAGAAAGGGGACAAGAAAAGGGACAAAGGGGCATAATGAGACAAGTGCACAAAATGAAGCAAGGGGACATGAGATAAATGGGACAAAATGGGGATAAGGGGACACAATGAGCAAAAAGGACAAGTGGGACAAAAGGGACATATTTATCCAAAGATTTATAAGCACCTGTAAAATCTAAACCAGAGAGTCCGCTAAAATATTTTTAATGGACTCTCGAGCATTTTAACTGCCGTTGCTATGGATGCGCTCTTAAAGCGTTGTTTAGATGATTGTTGCTAAGGAGCAAAGCGCGTGTTTACCGAAGTAAATAAAAAAAGTTTGCTGCCCTTCAACCAACCTCAACCGCCCTTTTAGGACATTTTAGGCACTATTAGAGGTTTTCAGTATTTCTATTTTTCTCATGATTCGTAAAGATCTGCAATTATTTTCCACATCCTCCTAAAGCAAATTAAATAGACATTTGTCCTAAAATCCGGAGTCTGATAATAATAAACGTTTTCCACTAGATACAATTTCAGTAGTTTACAGCAAGTGTTCTAATTTCTTCTGGGCCAATGAGCAAAAATCTTGACAATGCCACTGTCTGAATGAGAATCGGCCTGACTGCTCGCACGAGGTCGGCTGCTCTGATCCACGGTTTCTTTCTTCCCATTAATTCCTTGCGAATGCAGGCACAGTGCGTCTCACAGAGGGTAGGGAGGTCTTTGGTGGATGTTGGGCTGTTTGCCTCTTGCGACGCCACTGGCCTAAGTCGCAGCCACATGTCTAGAGGTGAGACTGCTGACGATATCCCACACGGGCCCAGCTGCGTGGGCAGCGCAGATAAGCTCCGTTTTGCGTCTGCAGTTGGTCTCCTTTCCTCCAACTGCTGCTTGCGAGTAGCAATATGCTTTGATTTATAGGAATGGACAATAGTAACGCGTATGGAACGCATAAAATCCACAGTGGACAAAAATGACTGACCCGCTGTAAGTGATTTCTTTATTGAAACGTCAAGAACAGGCACAGAAGTGTTGTTCAGGTGATGAAAAGCCATGATTTTCGTTGATCGGTAAGTTACCTCTTACTTCTAATTCTCTGTCAACAAGAGTTCGTGTTTTTTTTGTGTTAATGGTGTAAATCCATGGTGTTAATACATTTTTCCATGGTAGATCCACAGATGTTTTTTTCGAGAGTGGGGGTTAACATTAGCCAGATCGCTTTGATAAAGCAGTATTAATGAGAACGAACGGATAAATTCGGTCTTCATCCTACTTGTGTTGTATTAACCATACGCGATTGACCTATTCTGAGGCATCTTGTGTGTTTATGAGAAGTATATTTGCACCAAAAAAAGCGTAGACATAATGCGTTGCAGCGGCTCAAGGTTGTTTTTTGCAAATAGCAATTATCAAAGGGGCTAGTAACATGTCAGCAACTCAGAAATGCGTAGCGAAGCGTCAATTGAGATACAGTGCAGTTAGGTTAAATAAATGGGTAGTAATGTGAAGCTAATTACATTTCCAAGAAGCAGCAAAGATAATCGAAAGATATCTAACATATCTTCATAAATCGCGATTGTAAATCCTGTATGACTTTTTCTGAAAAAGGTATCTAATCCTGATAGTAGAAATTAATAATATATAGCATAAAATAATAATCTTAATATAAATAATAATAATAATAATAATAATAATAATAATAATAATAATAAATATAAAAATTCGTAATAGTAACTTCCACCGAACAATACACCGAGGATTTATTTGATTTGTTTATCAAACACAAGTTCCGAGTTTTTTCCAGGGCCGTGTTGACGCCCTGAGAGCCTTAGCCCGGGCCCAGGGCCCCCAATGTTCAAGCCCCCCCCCCTAGTTCTTAAAAACATTATTTAATAATAATTTTGTTTCAAAGAATAAAATAAAAATGTATTAAAATGTGATGTAGATTAAACTATACGCAAAAATTGGCGTAACGAAGTAATGTGTCGCGCATCATTGGATATTATTTAGAATACGGAATGTTGCTGGGTGATGCGCTTCAATTTTAAATTGTACAATTCAATAAAAAGTAGTCTTTTTCAATGTCATTATAAATATATATTTAAATCTTTTGTTTGAGTAATGTTAAAATGAAACACTAAGAAATGCTTTCAAAATATTAAAAGAAAACAAAACGAAGTGAATTGATAGAATTTTCTTTATATTTCAGCATCGAATTTGGGGGGAGAGAGATGGGTGAAAATAAGAATAGGGGACCCCCAAATTAATCTAGGCCCCCCATTGCCGACAAAACGGCCCTGGTTTTTGTTTGTTAATATCCACATTTCTATCTGTTCTAAGAAAATTCTCAAAAACACATATTTGAAGGAATTTTAAATACCTCAAACGTGTTTTTTGGGAGAGGTTAAAGCATCTACAGATGTGATCAATAGATCATGGTTTCCATTGTCAGAACGAATGGAATGACACTACATTTCTAATCGGATTCTTTCTGAATATTCTGAAAGAATTCTAGAAATAATGTGATTTCGGGGAACATAATGTACAGTGTAGTATGGTGAAGAAACGCCACAAATTATTATACCCTTTCTGGCATAACATGAATCGTGACGACTTTATTCATCACTCTGATTATACTTCAAGCTAATATTGAAATGAACTAATGGTGCTACAAAATGGCACAAACTTCTTGCACTAGATAGTTCCCCTTTCTTTTGATCCTGGGATCCGGCTTTGTCCAGCCCCTTTCCCGTCTGTCATCTAAAAGCAAATTGAAGTCTTATCAGGACTTCCCGCGGTTATTGCCGAATCACTGGGGACAATTCTCAACGATGAGCCCCCCTATAACCGAATTTCCTGGCGCGAGGGGATCTGTCTTCCCAATGGAATGTCTCACAATATTTTGCGTCTTTCTCGGTCGCGCCGCTAGAACACTCATGATCGCCAGCACTGCTCGATACGGTGGCGAACATGTGAGATCTAGCTGCACGACCGAGAAAGACCCGAAATGCAGTGAGATATTCCATTGTGATGACATACCCCCACGCGCCATGAAATAAAAACCCAAGTATAGTGCAGCTCGAATATTACGTGTAGGTAGTTTTTAGGTCTCTCCAATATCTTTACATATATTCCTGTGATGTCCCTGATGAATTCCAGGCGATTGCGTAAGCAGCGCCCTAAAACAAGGGCCGCGGACCGCATGCTGCCGTGCTTCCCTGTCCTGCCTCCATTCCCCTTCCTTAGAACAGACCGAACTACCCTCTCTCGAATGGCCCATCCTCCGCTGATCTGGAAATAATCTCGGTCCAAGGTAGGCCAAGCAGAACTGTAAGTGCTGTTAAGCCACAAAAGAAAAAGACGAATTAGTTTGTAGTATTGTGTAGCTGGTTATTTGGTTTTAGGTTATTGTGTTATTTGACATGTGTTTTAGAATAAATGGTGTTTTTATTGAAATTAACTGTGATTTCCTTAAACAACAGTGTTTCTTCCAGTAAGATATTTGAGCCAGGACACTGGTGTACTTGGTGGTCAGTTACAGTTTACAGTTTTTTACAGTTTTTTGAGACGCCGATCCCGAATTGGAAGTTGGAATGTGCAACTATTATATTCTCGTTCACTCGATGTCTTCAGTTATGATTTTATCTTGAAGATGGTATCGCTTGGCATGTGAGGGTCTCTTTTTTGTTTGTTTTTTCCAGACCGCTTCTTTTATACACTTCAGGTCTTTGAATCGAATGAGATCTCCAAGTCAGTCAAGAATCTTGTCAAGAATCACACCATCGATCGAGTAGTCAAGCTGGACGTCAGATCTCCCCAGTGGATACTTCATGACAGCATTTAGACGCATTTAAAAGTATGACTTTGTAATGACAACAATCGTTTAATTTTTTCAGTTTACTCTGTAAAAGACAGAGTAGACATTCTCATGACTGCATATCTCTAAAAATCTTAGCATCATCTGCGTAAAGTAGAATCTCCCAGCAAACCAAAGTCTCTGGTAATGAAGCTGTTAGAGAAGTGGACCAAGACGAGACCCCTGCGGAACTCCAGATGATATTCCAAACTGTGAAGATGAACTGTTCACGCCACGAATCTGAACGTACTGATTCCTGTAGCTTAGGTACCGGTAGCTCTCAAGCCACTGAAGTAAAGAACCACCAAAGCCAATAGAAAGCAACTCACTAGTAAATCATGGTTCACGCGATCGAAGGGCTTGGAGAAGTCCATGTAGATGACAAGCTGTCTGCCTGTTTCTACACCGTTATCACTTGCCTTTCGAAACTACTGTATAAGGTTAGTTGAAGTCCCTTCATAAAACCTTGCGCCGGACTGATCAAACTGCCAATTGATGCCGAAATAACCTTTGTAACCATGTTTTAATCAGCTTTGGGATTCCGCTCAGTATTGTTTTAGGTCTTGTATAGATAACATTCTCGAACATGCTACCCTTTTTTATGAACAGGGATTATTTTGCCAATTTTCCAACTCTCAGAAAAGACATCAGAAACTAAGGACTTGTTAAGTATAAGAAGTAAAGGATACGATAAGGCATATTTACATTTTTACTTTCCCGTATACGTACGTATACACGGAGCAATATACGTAGTATAGGGAGAGATATGTAATGCCGCGCGAAAAAACGACGGATTTTCGGCAGAAAAAGTTAATTGCCGGGCCCTGATAACGAAGATGCCACAGAACGTCACAGACTTTTCAGTATTGGTTTTCTATTTCTTTGATGTCTGCTATATTCGGACTTGCAACGTACACTTGCCAACTCCGCCGCCCAAACTACATTTTTTGACATTTTCTTAGTTTTTCGCTTTCCTATTATTAGAAAGGAAACACTATTTTAAGAATATTAAAGAACAGTAAATCTCAATCCTCATCCTAAATGGCAATTTTCTTTGAAAAATTTGGAACCGTTTTTAAGAAAATAGCGTTTAAGCACTACCGTTAATTCGAAATTTGAAGCTATTTTTTAATAGAAAATTTTAGTAGCTTTCGCGCAATATTGCGTGCAATATTTGCAAATTTAAAAAATTGCAAAAACAAGATTTTTTCAAACACGATTCCAAACTTTTTCTTTAAACTTTTGTAAAGGATAGTGCTAAATGTACTCTATGAGATGACATTAACGCCATATTGTTCTATTCTTTTGTTTTTGCAAAAAGTACAAAAATGTAATTATTTTGACCTGTCTCTCTCGTCATTAATATTTACATTAGCGGTGATTTTACATTATATTTATGAGTACTGGGAATCATGGAAATATTTCCATCATGCTGGGAATAGACACCGGCTGGCTTTGCCACGCATGCGCGCTGGAGTAACACCTTCAGGGGGTGTTGGCTGAGGGCGCGATATCTCCTTCTCTTTGCAGTCACATGCCAGAGGACCTGGGCTCCCAGCCAGGCTCCCAGCGTGTGCTCACCGCAATGACAAGTCCGCGCCCCGCCCCTAAGACAAATTCGTCTCATCGCCCTAACGATACGGGAAAGTAGAGTGAGTTGTTTGTGTGACTTTTATTGTGTTTTCTTCATGAAACAATTAATGAGACTAAAGATTTAGTGTTCCAGAGAATGTCCCACCAACTATGGACCACTCCCTCAACTTCTAAACAATTCACGATATCGAAATGCAGTTTTCGCTCAACAACGCGGAATTATGAGGCAAGTAATATGCCATAGAGATAGCAGTACATGTATATTAATTTTGAAAACTTTCATTTCATTGAATGTCTTGACGAAAAGCAGTTTTTCACTTGCGAAGCGTTACTTTACTTCAGAAAAGTTATCTTTCTTAATAAAACAATATCCATTCTTTGACAGTGAGCAGCTTCGAAATGAATTAACAGATATATTCATTGATTATGCAAAATACATATCTGCAGATTTGTTGCTGAAGTGTTTCTTTATAACGATCTAAAAAAGAAATATCAAGAGACGGTTCGGTTAATACAACTCAGTCTAACTTACCCTGTATCCAAAGCATTATGTGGAGGGTGAAGACGTTCCAGTGAAATTCCGTAGGAAATTTCCGGCTCAGTAATTCGAGTAGACCTACATTGGCTACCGAGAAGTGTCTGCTAAATTAATTTACCAGAGAAGACAGCTTATCAATGTGTTTGCTGAACGATAAGCCGGATGAATGGAGCTGATTTACAAAAAGAAATAAGGTAAGATTTTAGAATACCCAACTGCATGACTCTAGCTTCGCTATTGTGTACTATCAAGAAACCGAAAAATTAATAAAATGTTCAAAAATAGTAATTCGGGTGGCGATAGATGGCAGCTGGCAAGAGTGCGTTGCAAGTCCCAATAGCTAGCCGAGACCGAACGAAATAGAAAACTAATACGGGAAAGTCTGTGCCATTATGTTGCACCACTAGTTTTATAAAGAAGTTAGACATTTGATCATACCCAAGTCCTTTATTTGTGTCAAATCTTGTTAACTCCTCAAATACTTCCCCAATGTAAAAGATTGAATGTTCATAGACCGGAGGCTACCCAATGCTCATTAAGCATCAAAATAAGTTTCCTCACTCACGATGTTCATATCATTGTAACGCATTTGAGATGGCGAGGTATCGCCGTTATTAATGTTTTCCACATATTTCCAGAAGATCATCGGGTCATGAGGAAAAGAATCATTAGTCGCATTAATATAAGTCCCAACAATTAGCCTGTAAAAAATGTAGGGCCTACATCGTGTTTGCAAACTGGAAGATGTGCGATAGTTCTATGGAGACCCTAAACTATAGTATCCTTCGAAACGCCATTGAGCAAGTTCGTACAGAAAGAGTAAAGCGTCTAATGATTTTATTGTGACAGGCGCGGATCCAGACTTCTCTTTTGGGAGGGGTCACGTTAAGACTCAAGTGCATTTATTTCGAAAAGGGGGAGGGTACAGAAGGTAATAACGTATATTTGAAGTATTACTCGTTCACTTTACATTTGCAGACGGAGCGCTGCGATCTGTTTACATCAGGTCACCGCCGACTGAATGAGAAACGCGCATCTGCAGTATATACTGACCGTTTAATATGATTTAGATGGCGGTGAGCAGCACACAAAACCCCGGTAGGGCAAGAACATAACCATTAAGCTGTCGATAAGTGCAAAGAAGAAATAAAAATATTGTACGTGAATGTTGTGAATAGTGTGTGGTGTGATCTATTTTATTGTATATTATCTTAATCATTTAAGAGCACGACTCCAGCTCCCAGTCAGAAAGGCATAATTCGTCAGCTGTGACCGTAGCGCTTGTGCTGCTTTCGGAGACAGATGATTGGTCAGATGCTGATTGACATCGGGGCCATTCGTGTATTCACGGTTGTGTGTTCGGCCCTTCACTTTCAAAACAAAATTAGTTCCTAATTCTGCCGTCTGCAAATGTAAAGTGAACGAGTAATATGTTATACGTATATCAGATTGACTTTATTGTACTGTAAATACATCAGAAATTCAATATTCCCATAATCACATATCAGATATCAATCAGCTTACTATTGTTACGATCCTCACCCTATCCCCTAGAGGTGAGGCAGGTGTAACTTTGGAATTTTAAATAGTAACCTCCATTTTTGTTGCAGATTCGAATTCTGCCTACAAAAATATGTCAATTTTATTCGGTACGTTTATTTTTAAAAAATTAAAATGTATAAAGTTGTCAACAATAACGTTCAAATTAGCAAAAATAACTTTCATATGATGCAACATGAAACAATTTGTGAAGAAATTATATTTTAATAAATTATTATAATTAATACATACATGCTATGCATACATGCATATTTATGCATACATGCATATTTATGCATACATGCATAAATAAATAAATAAACTAAATTATACTTTTATTTTTTCTCATAATTATTTTTCTCATTTTCATTTTTCTGTTTACATTTTTTTCGTTTGTAGTGCTCTTTTGTGCTACACCAAAGGACAACTACACCGAGACATGCAAACATCTAATAATTTAATTTAATGCAACATTTAATATATTGCAAATAACTGATGATTCCTTTTGCATTGCCAAGGCGCTTTGTAAAATTAAAACCCAAATAAAGTAACATCATTGCAATACTATTAATCAAGAATGAGAGCTGTCAAGAGATCCTTTTGATACAGGATTCGGAATCAACGACAGCAAAACATTCAAATAAGATATTTTAGGCGTCAGACTCTATCCTCGCTCATTAGCCGAACTAAAATTCTCTAACCGGATTCGGGCTCAGCATCAGCAAAATATTCCAATAAGGTCTTTCAGCAGTAGCGAAGCTGAAGGGTAATCTGAGGGCCTTATAATACCCAAATTATTTTTCAATAAAATCTGTCGTTGTGTACCATTTTTCAATATTTTTGTTGCTGAATCTTGAAGAAAATTAAATGTGTTCGGCTTTTTTTTCCCATTTACGCTTAAGGGAATTATCTGGGCTGCAGCCTCTTTGGGGCCGATAGCTGAGCGAGGCCAGGGGATAGACACCGGCTGGCGCATGCGCACAAGAGAGCGTGTGCTATCTTCCTTTCACTTGCATTCACTAGTCAGAGACCCCAACTTGAGCCTATACTGCGATTTTTCTAGGAAGAGCTCTCAAGATAACTCAAATCCCATCTTCGCGATGGAATATGTCACGGCATTTCGTATCATTCACAGTCGTTCCGCTAGATTTCGCACGATCGCGACCGTATGAAGCAGTGCTTGCGATCATGCGACTTCTACCGGCAAGACCGAGAAAAGACGCGAAATGCCGTGACATATTCCATCGCGAAGATGGGATTTGAGTTATCTTGAGAGCTCTTCCTACAAAAATCGCAGTATAGGCTCTCGGTAGACACGGACTTCTACAGCGATGCGCGCCCACGATTATTATACCTCGACCAGGCAAATTCACCTCATCACCTGACGTTGTGGGAAAGTAGAGTTGTTTGTGTGCCGTTTGTGTGGTTTTTGTTGGGGTTTTCTTTACAAAACAATTAATGAAGCTAAAGATATAGTGTTGCAGAGAATGTCCAACTGACTATGCGCCAGTCTCATAACTTCTAACGGTTTACGATATCGAAATGCAGTTTTTTCTCAACAACGCGCAGGGTTGGGCAAAATACTTCAAAAATGTATTTCAGATACAAAATACAAAATACTTCGACGAAAGTATTTTAGATACCAAATACAAAATACTTTCATAAAAGTATTTTAGATACAAAATACAAAATAGTATTTTAAAATACTTTTGAAAATACAAAATACAACCAACAGTGTTTTACACATAACTTCTATCCTATTTTTTTCTCTTAAACAATCATTCACGTTCAAAATGCACATTTAAAATTTTATTTTTTAAAATATACAACATTCTTTATACAAAAATGTTTCAAATGAAATTTCCAACCCATTTCAGGTATCGGTATGGGGTCATCAATAAATTACGTGAAGCTAAAGGGGGAGGGAGGGGGTCAGAGGCAGCGTCACGCTGCTTTACATAGAGATAGGAAAGTGCGTTACAAGGGTGGCGGGGGCATTGAAACTACTCGAAATTTGCGTTACGTAATTTAGATGGCCCCTATCATTTGTGATGTATGTTAATTTTTTAAGTCTGAAAGGCATCTTGTCCATGCTAAGAGGCGAAGGAATACTTGGAGTGTAAAGATATCACCACGAGTTCTTGGGAGGTGATAGTTTGGGACAAATATTGCAGGTTATAGACAATTAACTAAGGTAAGTTTCACACTTAAATTATGAACATGCATCACAAATTATATGGACATCAGATGAATACCGCGGATTTTTAGGTTTTAAAACATGCATTATAGGTGCCTAAAATAGGTTCTTTCAACATCTGTTACGCTTTTTAAGTAGTAGAATACATCGTAACATACAAGAAAACTCACTTTTTGACCATTTATTATATTTCTCAAAGATAAGAACATAAATCAATATTACGTAGAATCAATATTGAACATTTTACGATAATACTATTTAACAAGTTTAGTAGTTAGAATTATTCCTATCGTATTTTGCCTCTCAATAAATTACTAATACATTCTCCAAGTTTTCAAGAGAAAATGAATGTTTCTTATCGGTTAAGATCACTTTGCTTTCGGGGAAATTCGATCGCTTTATTTAGAAACGGAGGCAGCTTCTCCACGAAGTCAGGAATTAGTGGCGTGGAGACTTTTATCGCTAGATCCTTGTCCGGTATATTCATTTCTCGCTCTCTTAAAGGCGACAAAATGAGACAAGGGGATAAAAAGGTAAAAGAGGATGAATGCAATTTAGGTTGTTAAAAGTAACTTAAAATTAATATCATTATTGTCTGTTGTGCCGACAAAGAAGAAAAAGGTAAAAGGAGCCATAGAAAAAACAAGTTACGCAAATTAGTCTCATTTTAGGTTCTTAAATGTAGAATAGGTACAAATAGGTATTAATATTAAAATAGGCTCTTTTAGGCGCTACAAAATTGACGGTTTTAGTTCAAATAAATCAAAAATATTCATACAAAGCTTCATTTAGTACAAGGTACCCAGGAAAAAAAGAGATTTTTACCTAAATATACCATAACGAAATATCAGCTCTTAAAATCACAGTCACGGCGCACAACCACAGGACCACGAGGTACACACATGGGCAGCATTCGTTCTGGCATGCGGGGCCTGTTCTCCGAGAAATTGAATCGGAGCTCGCGATTACAGCCACGGTTTAAGAAATATATCTTACAGCGCTTATGATTACAGCGCTCCTCCGGGTATCTCCGGTTGAACCGACGACGGGGGGAAAACGTAATCAGAGAAACCGGAGGTCCGGCTCCACTCGTCCACGTGGCGGGACCCTCTCCATTTACTTGCCCAATGAATGTTTGTGACGGATTAATAAAAAGTATTTTTGTATTTTGAAAATACAAAATACTATCAGAAAGTATTTTCGATACAAATGCAAAATACATGTTTAAATATGTATTTTCGATACAAAATACAAATTACAAAAGTATCGAAAATACATATTTTAAATACAAGTATTTTCGATACTGCCCAACTCTGACAACGCGGAATTGCGAGTCAAGTAATACGCCGTAGAGATAGAAATAGTAGCAATACGTAGTAATATACCGTGTTGGATATGAAGAGACCATTTAAATCTGCATCAAAGTAGACACGACTATGAATGAACTTTCAGGGTGAGATTTATTTGAAAGGTACAAAAATTCTATCTTTTAAAATTATTGATACAGTAGTGACTCAGATGGACTACAAGTTTCAAGATTTCGAAATCTTTCATTTTATTGAATTTATTGACGAAAAACACTTTTTCACTTGCAAAGCGTCCTTTCGTTCAGAAAAGTTTTTTTCCTAATAAAACAATATCCATTCCTTGACAGTGAGCAGCCTCGAAATGAACTGACAAATGTATACATTCATAATGCGAAATACATGCCTGCAGTTGTTTTGTATTTGTAGTAGTATTCGTTAGACAAATTTATCTAGAAAAAATATCAAGAGACGGTTCAGTTGATACAGCTCAGTCTAACCGTTCCTTTATATACGAGTAGTACAGCATTATGTGAAGGGAATATGATTACATTAAAGAGTTAAGACATTCGTGAGAAATTCCATGGGAAATTAACTGTGCAGAAACGAAAGCTTTAAGTAACAAATTATCGACGTTTTTTTAAAGAAAAAAATCGATGAATGGAGCTAATTAGAAAAAATGTAATATTAAAATTTCAGAATACCCAACTGCATGACTCTAGCTTCGCCACTGTATTTTAGGCGTCAGATCCTATCCTCGCACATTAGCCAAACTAAAATTCTCTAACTCAATTTTTTTCGACAAATCTTTACCACTAACCCCTGTTGATAGCCTTAACTGGTGCTGAAAGCGGTTTCTTACGTTCTCACAAAACTAGAACCGGCATCAAACGTCAATGATCAATTTAGATTCGCCGTTACTGATTACATTAAGCATTTTTAGGTTAAATAAACATTAACCCTTCAGTGGGCGCGTGGAGTACCGGTGTACTCCACATTATTTTAAACCTTCATTTCTTTTGTATAAGCTAATGCTTGGAGCTGTCGTTCCCGGTAGCTGACTTTGCAACTGTAACGAACCGCGTGGAGGAAATGGATGTCATCAAAATCGCTTATCTCTCTCGCGATAACAGATTTGTTTGGAATGGAGCACCGTCGTACTCCACGCGCCCACTGACGTCCCTCATTTGCCTCTTGTGTCAGTCGTCCGTCCGTCATGTCTTTCGCTCCTTCGGTGTTTATCTGAGTATGTAATCTGTGTTATATTTCTGTGACTAGACTGAAACTACTGTGGTGTTTCTTTTGAAATATGATTTCTGCAAAACAAAGTAAATTTCAAGAAAATACTTCGGATGCGGATGTTACTCGCACCGATTTTCGGAAATTGAAGATGAATCAGATTTTGATGATGATGATGATGATGATGATGATGAAATTTCAGATCTTCTTGAAATTAGTGATCACAATTCTCAGACTGAACAATGAGACTCCGTTAGTAATGAGTTATTTCATCGCAAAAGACAAAAAGACAACTTGGAATAAGGTGAAACCACGCGTAAATGTTCGTTCGAGATCTCACAATATAAATTTGTATTTACCAGGACCAAAGAAAAGTACCAAAGGGCTAGTTGATGCTACTGACTGTATATGTCTCTTTATAAATAATGATGTGATAAGTTTGATTACCATAAATACTAACATTTATATTGAAAAGATAAAAACACGTTTTAGTCGTGACAGAGGTACAAGGCCGACAGATGATACGGAGATTAGAGCTCTTATTGGAATACTTTTTCTTATTGGATCACATCGAAGTCCAAGAAAAAATGCAGCAAAATATGGGACAATTTCAGAGGCTCAGATATAGAAGTATGTTTTTTTTGTCAATGAGCCTGAAGAGATGTACATTTTAATTGAGAATTCTAAGATTTGATGATATGAGGGATAGAAGTACGAGAACTTCGACAAGTTAGCGGCAAGATTTCGACTTTAGATGTGTTCCTTGTTTAGATATATTTA
Organism: Acheta domesticus; assembly: GCA_031308135.1. Taxonomy (NCBI): domain Eukaryota; kingdom Metazoa; phylum Arthropoda; class Insecta; order Orthoptera; family Gryllidae; genus Acheta; species Acheta domesticus. The sequence continues at coordinate 17,204,745 of JAHLJT010009436.1, forward strand.
TTTGTACTAAAACATATTTTTAAAGTGATCTTGAATACACGTATGTTTTTATACAAATTAAATTCCAATTTCTATTTAAATTCATTAGTTTCAGCACTGCTAAATTTTTAGAAATTTCTAGAATTGTCTGAAAATATCTGAAAATGTCTCAAAAAATGTCTCGGACACTTCCGATTCTGGAAGGACACTGAAAAGGTTTTCAGTTTCTCAGAGTTTTTTTTAGATATCTTAGAGTTTTTCACAAAATTGTGACGGTTCAACATTTGGGGGGGGGGGTCATGACCCCCGTGACCCCCCCTTGGATCCGCGCCTGTATTGTGAGTAAACACTATGAAAAACAGTGTAATGATGGATTAATACATTGTACGGCATATTTCCGAAGTTTTTACTGCGTAAATGCAAACATATTTTATAGGTTATTAGTACATATAAATCGGGTCCCTGCTGCTCACAGCGTTATGGGTTTCTTCTTCGGTTCACCACAAGGTGTAATTCACCCGAGTTACCACCACAAGTTTCTCACCTTGCACGTGTGGAATGACCTGAGGTCTTTTGTCATGTTTTTATTTTGTTTCCAGCTTTGTGGAGCAGGCATGGAACCAGCATGCAATGTAGCCAATGTAGGATGTATGTGTCCGCAAATTATCAATTTTATTATAAATTAACGAGACGTTTCGCGGGACACGTTTCGATATTGGGTACATAATTGGTTATATTTTTCAAAGATACATGCGCATGAAAACGAAAGATGAACATTATTTTCTTATTGTAAAAATGTTTATTTTTGTTTTGAAATGTATAAGCGAGTGGCGTACTAAATATTTTGTTTTTTGATGTTGTCGTTCTTGACGATCGTCGAGGAACGTTCGTCGCGGTAGGAAAGATTGGGAGAGGTAACTTCATAGGTTAGATTTCAGCATGCGGCATTTGCGAACTTTGTGTATTAGTTCATGATGAGAGTGGGAAAGCAATATTTTTATTGGAAATAGGCAATTTTATCAAATGGAATTTGATTTCGACGAGTTTTTTGCCTCTGAATTTGGAGAGCAGGTAAGTGGAATATCCGGTGTAATTTGATTTGTTATAGAAGTACTAGAAAAGTTACATGTATGTGTTTAAGAAACAGTATATTTATTTCTGTTGTAGACATATTGACGGTTCATTTATGTGCTTGTATTGATTGTGTTTTACAGAATTCACCCAACAATCCAGATAATCCAGACAATCCTGACATTACAAACAATATTCTCTCTCTGAAGAAGAGAATAATTCTTACAGAGTATGTGTTTCCAAAAGTTCTCAGTTTCATTTAACTTTTTGAAAAGTAGCTAATTTATTTATTTTTTTTATTTCAGTGAGTTACTGGGTAAATTTAATGAAACATTGGCTGAAAATGAACAGTTAAGAGCAGAGAAAAATAAAAATCTTGAACAACTGCAAAACTATAGACAAACCTTGTTCTCTCATTTATCTTCAAATACAGATTGGGAGAAGGTAAGTTTGATGTAGACCAAGTTTACAATAAACATAACATCAACATGTTTTTTGACAAATTGTAAGTAAGTTTCCCCCTGTTCGTGAACTGAGAGGGAAGAAAACGTTTTCTTTTCTGTGTGTGGTTTTTTTTGCCTGAATTACGAGTTTTGATAATAGATAAAGAAGAGAAGTAAAAGTTGGTTATTTAAACCAGCATTTCATAATAGCAATGGGAAAATCCATGGTGTAGGGGTGAATGCTTCCAAGAATGTATTAAATGATATTCATATTCATCATCCATGGGTTTTTAAGAAGTGTGATCCTGAAAGTGTTATTGCATTGGAAGTCACACATTGCATAGGCTCAAGTGTATTTTATGTTAATTGCAAGGGCCAAAGGCCTGAACATTCTCTTCAACTTGGAAACGTGTAGCGAAGTTTCATCCTGGCTGTAAAAGTAATTCAGCATAAAAATGGAAATGAAATTCCATGGACAAACCAAGTGATGTACAGTCAAACCAGGGGGAGTGAGAACTGGATAAGCGAGAAAACTGTGAATGAGAATAATTGACAGGTCCTGTCATTTTAACCTCTACAAGTGAGAAATAGAAACCTCAACCAGAGAAAGTTGTTTTCCCCCTTTGGGATCTCTGCAACTGGAACTGCTACTTGTCTGTACCTCTAAAAGTGACGAACATATTTAACATCTTCTATTTATGACCTGTTCATAAATTTCATGGAACTAACCACTGTTTTTGTGTTCTAAAATTTTGTAGAACATTGTTTTTCTATCGTATGCTACATGAATGGTCAAATATGTGTGTGTACCGACCTATTGTGGAATTTACTACAGTTGATAAGTATCGATTGTGAAGAAAGGTTCAGCATGTACTCAGAATGTTACAGTGAGAGTGGGAAATTGAGAAATGAAATACAGTGTGTGTGTGTGGTTTACGAGAATCCACGTATTATAAAATTGTAAAACCGAAAAGATTCTATAAAGTCTTAGTGCTCTGTGGGACAAGGAAATATTAAGAGAAGTTGACTTTCTGAATTTCCCAACCTTGAAAAGTATATTTTAGAATGGAGTAAACAAACCCTTGCCCAGAACATTCCTTTAGATCAGGACCACCCAGCAATCTGCTCCGAGGAGAAGCAGCCGTTTGCTCCCTGCTCTTTCTGGCAACCTTAGCGGCAGACGGAGTACCTTACGTCATCTTTTATCGATTGGTGGCTTGCGGCGCAGTGAGTCGCAACTTGTTTTTCCTGGGTGTTTCCCATTGCTCAGACAGAAAACGTCTCACTGTTTTGGGAAAGAATATTATGACAGAAAAAAAATTGTAACATTTATAATTACTTTTAGTAATTATACACGTATAATTATATTAATATAATAATATAATTATATTAATTGTACAAATATAATTACATTTACTAATTACACACATTTTTCTGATTTGAAAATAGAAAAGTCTATTTTCAATGCAGCATGGAAAGAAAAATTTCTTTTTGCAAATTGCACCAGATATGCCACATTTTTAGTTGCAAAAGAGTGCTCAATCATGTTAAGAATTTTAATTGCTGCGATGTTACTGTTTATCATGCTTCTGATCATGAATAATGTTCTTCAGATTACTGAAAAATGTTACTAAAGAAATTAATAACAGAAATGTGGATAGTAAAGGAAATTAAAAAAAAAGGTTAATTGCGAAATCACATATTTTTCTTAATGCATTTTACATTGTGATCTGTAATGATACTTCTCATTTGATATTTAAAAATTTTCTGAGAAAAAATACTGCTCACAATTATATGTTGATCCAAATACATCTAACATTCGAGCAGCATTCCGATGCAGTTTCGGGTAACGTTTTTGAGAGACATTCTCATAAAGTTCTAATAAATGTTTATTTCGTCTGAAATGTTTCCCTAATTGAGTGCATATCAGTCATTTTTTTATTGAAAATTACAAGGAACAAAACCTACGCCAAGGGAAAAAGGTGCAAATAAATTAAATCCTAATTTTAAATCAAATCAGTCCTTAAATCGGGTTTCAAGTTCCCAATGCAATGTTTTGAATACATCTACACACTCCAAAATTTGATGTTTTGTGAATGTTTGACATTGAAGTTAATTTTGAGAAGAATTAGAAGTTCTTCTTTGCCAAAGAGACAGTTTTAAAATCAATAAAATTAACCTCTTTTATTATGTAATATTACTAATAAAACAACATAGGAACATTATGTATCCAAAATGTACTTCTTAAGAGACATTGTTTTTCAGAACATTGAAAACTACCTTACGTTCTTATTCATATTACTTGTCATATTCAGCAGCATGATTAACCTTATAATGTTGTCACAAATTAAACTTCATGTGATTAAATCCTTTTTTCGCAAACTAAACGTTTGGCATAGCTGCCTTAATTTGTGAAAAGCGACTTTCCTTCCCATGTTGCATTAAAAATTGTCGGTGGGGAAATTTTTGTTTGCAACGTGCTTGCATCAACTTCCATGTTTCCGTGACTGGAGTTATTGAGACACTGACAAGTTATCATAGGCTATGCAATGTCAGGCCTGCGGTGTCGGGCTCTATGTAGCCAACACCGCTCTGGGCTTCCAATTTGCTCTGCTTGAGCAGCCCTGCTTTAGATGGACCCTTGTTTGAAGAAAAATCTACATACTGCTACAGGGCTGGCAGTTAAGAACTTTTCAACAGGTAATCACTGGTTAAAGTGTTTTGAAAAGTGTCATGATATAGCTTTTGAAGATGCAGCTGGGGAAAGTAAATCTGAGGACCAAGGCCTGTGCAGCCAATGGACCGAAGATCTGTGAAATCTTTTAGGAGGATATAATTCAAATGTTATTTACAATGTGAAAACATGACTGTTATGGACAAACTTCCTCTGTTCATTATCGGGAAATCAAAGTGACGTAGATGTTTTAAAGGTGTTGAGACTACCTCTTGATTATGTCAGTAATACAAAGGCTTGGAAGACAAAGATATTATTTACAGATTGGTTGAAAAAAGTTGACAAGGAAATGAAGATAGTACGAAAAAATAAATGTACTCTTCATTGACAACTCTGCTGCCCATACAGACTTATCAACACTTGCAAATATAAGAGTCATGTTCTTGCCTGCCAGTACCACCTGCATCAACCATTAGATCAAGGTAACATACACACATTCAAACATCTTTATCTCAGAGAAGCCTTTAAATATACTCTTACACGCTTGGGAAAAAAAATTATAGCACTGAGATTGGTGTACTTCTAGCCAAGAAATGCTCAAGGAGAGCATGGCACACAGCAAGTTACTGTCAAAAACTGCTTCAAGAAAGCTGGGTTTTGGATCAGTACATATAAACAACATCCTGCGAGAGAAAAAATGAATTGGAAAAAATATATACAAAATGCAAATCAGAAACACAGAAGAAATTAACAGATTTCTTTAATTATTAGTGTGGGATCATTTGATTTCTTTTTGCAAACGTCTTGTGTCAAATTCTAATGAATTATACCTGTACAATACATGCTTATTGACCATTATGTATTTCTGTATTTTTTAAATCTCTGTAATCCAGAAAAACCTATACCTGTATAAGCAAAAATCTTGATTTAGTGAAAAACCTTAAGCGATTTTGCAGTCCCTTGAACTCTCACTTATCGAGGTTCAATTGTATACATGTTTATAAAACATATAGGTTTTTCTGGATTACAGAGATTTAAAAAATACAGAAATACATAATGGTCAATAAGCATGTATTGTACAGGTATAATTCATTAGAATTATCTCTCCACTTGTGCACTAAACGTCAACCTAATATGTTGGAGGTATCTCAATGATTCAAGCACAGAATTTGTAAGTTTTATTGATTTCCATGCAAGTATTTTTCACAACTTTATTGTGATCATATCAAGAGACATGCACTCCTCCCATCTTCCCCCATCTTCTCCCAATTCTCCCCACAGCCCCTCTTCTCCACAACCCCCCTCTGCCCCTCCCAATAGGATTCCCTTAAAGCAGGGGATCCCAATCTTTTTCTTGCTTTGATCCCCTTTTAATGGTTTGCTTCTTCAACTTCCTTCTATTTTTTAAAAAAATTAGTTATACAGGAGCATTCCCTTTGCAATATAGCATATTCAAAGTACACAAAGTTTAATACAGGAAATAAGGGACAAATAAAATACTAAACAAAAACTAAAGAACAAAAATTATTTGATACAAATCAGAGAAATACACAATATCAAAATACAAAGCCTTTTAAATGAATGAATTATAGTTAATTACAATTAAATATTCAAGAGACAATTACAATTAAATATTAGCAAGTATTACTTAAAATTCCATTCTGCTGTCCAAATGTAAAGTTATGAGATACTCAAAATCAAGAAATGTTTAAATTTCCATATAAACTTAAAAATAGAATTCTTGAATCTATTTTGGAATATAAAGATCTTGGAATTGTTTTTGATCCACAACTCATATTTGATGTACATATTCAGTATATAGCAAATAAGGCTAATAGAATGTATGGTTTTAATAGAAGAAATTCTATTGAATTTGAGAATATCTCAGCTCTTACAGCCCTTTACTTTACATTAGTTAGACTCACACTCTTGTATACTTCAACAGTTTGGTCACCCTATTATAATATTTACAAATATAAAATTGAAAGTATTCAATACAAATTTTTAAATTTTATGGCCTGGAAACTAAATTCACCCTTGCCAAGATAGTCTCATAACTATATAGAAATATCTAGATTTTTTTAATATTAGCTCTCTTGAATCAAAACAAATATATAATGACCCCCTATTTTTATTCACATTAGTAATTAATGAAAGTGATGGTATAAATCTTACCACAAACATAAAATGGATAGTACCTGCATATAATATGAGAAATAGTAAACAAAATACCTTCAGCAAGAATAAACTTATCTGTAAATGCTCCTCTAAGTCATATGATCACTATTGCGAACAATTGCAATATAGATATGAATAATGTAACACTAAATCAATTTGTGCAACTTTTATACTTATGTCAAATGTGAAACTTTTATACTTAAAAGTAACTTACAGTAAGATCAGAAATAAAATCAAGATCAGAAATAAAAGACTGATCATTGCTTTAATTGCACTTTAAATTTTGTTATTGATATTTTATAATAATAATATTGATAATGATACTAATTTTATTAACAGGATATACCCTTTAACAGCAGTACATTAGATAAATACAAAAAGACATTATGAAGTAGTATGAATAAGACATTATGAAGGTAAATAATATTAATAAAAAATTATAATAGCAAATGCGATTTAAACATTATCATGTAATAATGTTTCACTGTCAATAGCTCTAAGTCTATTTTGCAATTGATTCGCAGTAATCAGAAAATGGTCAATGTCTGAAAGAAGAATATTTGCACTCTTTTGTATGCAGCTGAAGGTGTCCTTCTATCCCATTCTAGTTCTGTAATGTTTAATGGCAAAAAGAGAATGGTCCCTCGAGTGAAGTCTAAGGACTCTATAAGAGATGAAGGACAGCAGGTCAGAGCAATTTTTCTATAATATGCAGTATACACAATTATAAAACAAATGGCACACAACTGATGTAAAGATAACAATTAGATTATTGATTGAAAGTATCTTTTGTATTATAGACAATGATGTATAAAACAGGAGTTAATAAAAAGCACAAGTTTGGCACACAGTTTGTAATAAAATGGCACTTATGTTTTTTGCATTCTTAAAATGTACAATGTTTCGTGACTTTTTTTTACGTCGCTTCCTCAGGTACTGCCTGTGAAACATATACCCTACATGAAATTAAAATGAAACATAAAAACATAATGAACAAATACACAAAAGTGCAAAGAACATGTAGCACCAAAGGTCCAAGTCAATCATGACCAGTTTGGCACCAGCAGCTAGGATGCAGTGACGAGGGTGGGGTCTGTTTGGAGGGATTTTTTTCAGTTCAAGGAGAAGAGGAGCAAGGAGTGGGGTGAGGAAGGAAAATAGAGGAGGGGGAAGGAGAATGGAGGGGGACTATAAAGGAAAAGAAATTAAACAAAAATTACTGGCATTAACCAGTATGAAAATAGCAACCCCAAATTTAATTCAAAAGGCAAGATTTCAAACATGACATTTAATATCTAGACACGAGGAATAATGCAATAACAGCAAATTATGTAAACTTTATATTCAAGTAGTTATTTGATTTTATTTAAGATATAATCATATGCCTTGATAAATACGTTACTTCCTGCCATTGAGTTAATAGTATAATTCATCTTAGTGAATAAGGTTTCCGATATTAATGCAACCTAGGTTCATTGTCAAATATGCGCAGATTATCAAAATCAAATGTGTGTGACAAACTCTGTCTATGTAATAAGTTTATCAATGGTTTCATTTATGTTGTTTTTATGTTCCTTCATTCTAGTTCCAATTCTCCATTTTGTTTATCCCACATAGGGTTTTTCACAATCCTGACATTGAATACCATACACAACATTTTTTTGACAATGAACGTAGGTTGCATGCCCGATTAATATCGGAAACATTATTCATTAAGATGAATGATACTAATAACTCAATGGTAGAAAGTAATGTATTTACCAAGGCATATGATCATATCAGTAAATTGAGTTTCCTCATCTCTTGGTGCTAGGTGTGAGATCATTCTTACATGTTTTCTGGTCAGTCACTGCCATTTCTCCCATGGATATCTTCCTCAAGGTGATCCTGTGAAGCATGTTTTCCTGCTACTGCAGTAAGATAAGACTGCCACTGAAGGCATAGCCTTCCTCCCGCTCTGGGAGAGATGCTTGATAGTGACAATACTCTCTCTGCAAGTTTTTCCGCTATCTATGGGAAAATTGAATTTATAGTCTACTTTGAGAGAAGAGGATAATGCCAAATTAGCATGACCTTTATTTACCAAACTTTGAAGAGTTCACCTGGCTCCTTTTCTGCCAGATCTTTCCTTTTACCACTAGGCATTTTTTATACACCATTGGTTTTCTTTACGCTTTATGTCTTTTACTTTGTAAATTCAAAATGTTTTAGCTTGACACTGCCACAGGGCATATATGCCTGATTGACACAGTTGCCAACAACCTTGAAGAATCCTTAAACGTTATTCAACATCATCTTTTCTTATTACTAGACATTGGATGTTTAGATAAATGCCTATTTTTTTTCTAGCAAACTTATTTAAAGGCTGATAATATACGTGCACGAATCATGACAAATGATGACACAGGACAAAGTTTTATAATGCTTATTTTTGCTTATTTTAGCATAAATGCCTTTTTTTGCATAAATGCCTTTTCTTTAGAATTATTTTGAGTTTTTGCCTTTTATGTATTGTTTTTATACATAATGGTAAGGTATCAGAAAATCGGCCATGGTCCAACCTGACCATTCATTATGAAACCTTCAATTCACGTATTTGTATTTTGAAATACGAGAGAATTTCTGAAAGTACACCAGTATATTTTTCTCCATTTCCCTATTTCATAAATACTAGCCATGTTCTGAGAAAATGGTCGATTGACAATACCCGAGGGCACCTTTTGAGTGGAAATAAATGTAAATTCCCAGAAGGTTTCAGTGTTGATAATTTTGGACTTTTAAAATACATGCCAGACCCATCGGTAGATGTTCAGAAATGCTTCCCTGTATTCAAACTGATTTTGTCTCCCAATCGTTGCAGATTTGAAATTGCAATCCTTGAAAAGTTACTGGTAATATATTGCAATGGAAACTATTAAGAATAAAATGTAGAAGAGATGTAAATATGTATGGAGTTTTACAAATAATTTTTAATTTTATTGTGAATGTAATTTATGACTGTCTTTTGTCTCCTTATTCTTGAGATTTTCAGTGCCTTTTTAGGCACCTAAAAGGCGATTTTTTAGTGCCTAAACATCCGATGTCTACTTATTACATATCTTTACTACCTTGCATTTGTACTCATGTGTAAAATACAAGCCAACCTCCTACATTCCTCTATTCTGTAATACCCAGGGTTAGGATTTGCATGTTATTGCATATTTGTTTGATTGTTACTACAGTAAAGCTTTTATGGAATGTTTACAAATAAGGTTTTTTGAAGTGATATTTAATTATCTATACTTCTCTATATTCCCAGGAGAAGTACATATTTTCAAATCATTAAGAAAAACTCGTGTATGTTAGCATATTTCAACATTTTATACACAATATTATCTATATTTTAATCTTAGGTAAATTTATTTATAAACATGTTTCACTTTGTTGATATTTAATTCACCCTATTTCACAGAAATCCTTAAAGTTGAAGATTTTATTTAATATGGGCATTCTCTCCGAATGTGGATATTCAAATGCATTTTTTTTTTAAATTTTCAGAAGTATGAGCAATTGGAGGAAAGATTGGTTAACACCCAAAAACAACTGGAAATGCAAATTAACATAGTTGCAGCTCGTGATTCGATTTTAAAACAATATGAGAGTTTGACAAAGGAGAATGAGAGACAAATCAAGAAACTTAAAGGTATTTATATGGTTTAAAAATGTGGAGTAACAGAATTTAAGTTGTTAAATATGAAGATGAAAGTTGTTTAATAAATAATTTTTGTGAATTCACATTTATTTATTTACTTTAATTTGCAGGTGAAAATGATGGTCTGAAAAAGCAAAAAAATATTTCTGAAGACAAAGCACTGAAGAGAAAATACAATGTAAAATTAAAACAATGCAAAGAACTGAGTGAAATTATTGAAAAACTGCAAACATGTAAGTGCACAATCATATTCATTCATAAAACCTTTTTTCAGAAAGAATTAGTGGTTTTTACAAATACTACTATTGCAATTTGATTTCCTTTTTACATCGCATTTTTGGAATAATCAGAGGAGCCAAAAAAATTTTATCAAATTTCTCATTGATAATTTTATAAATTGGTTAAAAAAAATTAAGGATGAGGACTAGCACAAACTGTATAAGATTATTCAGTTCCTCTGGCAAAGTAGTGCTTTTGAAAGAAAGAAAAAAGAAGGAATGGCAACAGTTCTATTAATTGATATCAAAACATTGTCATTCATATTCTTGATGTCTTCCGGGCTGATGGGCCGTGGTCCAATTGGCTTGGAACTGCCAAACGTTTCGCCCACAACTGCAGTGGGTATCTTCAGTGGCGAAGTCTCGGGCGAAGTGTCTGGGACAGCGGCTTACTGGCGACTGACCAGACACTTTGCCCGAGACCTCACCACTGAAGATGCCCACCGCAGTTGTGGGCAAAACGTTTGGCAGTTCCAAGCCAATTGGACCACGGCCCATCAGCCCGGAAGACATCAAGAATATTGACTCTGACCGTGAAAGCCTTCATTGTCATTCATAGTTTTCAAAAAAGGAAAAATATTAGGGCTCTAAAGAATTTCTCTCATAAACATTAATTACCCTTTTTTTTATAAAAAAAATTGTTAATTAAGACGATCAGATGCTAGTTGAAGTAGTTTGAAGTAGTAAAGTAGAAATATATGTGTCTAATAATGCATCATTTATTCACTTGTTTAGGCTCAACTTGTCAGAAATTAAAATCTGGTAAGAATGAGAAAAAGAAACGGAAGAACGAAAATTATCTTGATCTGGGGAGTTTCTCTCCAGATAATGGTATTCCTGCAAGTGTTTGCTCTATGGATACAGGGTTTGAATCTAATCTTTCCGATTGTGATTCTGATTTAGAAAGTGTTTCTCAGAAAATAGTACCAAAGAGTGCAGGTTGGTAAATGTTTCATTCAGTTTTTACATAATTCTTTCTAGTTGTCATACAGTGTGTACCAGATTAAAGCATTCCAATACAAGTGTAAATTTCTTTTATTATATTTTCAGTTACTAAATTTGACACTACTTTAAAGAATCCAGTTATTGTATTGCAAAGATGGCTGATTGAACAAATTACTTGCAAACATTTTAATTTTTTCCTGTGCTGTTCTCTCATTTCAGATGTGGGAAATAATGACAAAGAGACATTTTTCAGAACTGAAGAACCATGTGGTGCTGAAAAAATTGTTAATGAAAAGTTATGTGATAATTCAGCTAGTCTCTCATTGAAGAATGTAAATACAAAATGTGATAAAAAGATGAATGGTAATGTAAATAGTGATGATAAAAGATTACATCAACACTCTATGAATAGTGAAAATTTGCCATTTACCTTGTGTGCAAATTGTTTGAAAAATGAAAAAGATGTTGCAGAAAAATATGTGCAAACACGAATTGTGAAGTACGTGGATTCATACACTGAAGTAGGCTTGGATGTTGCAGAAAAATATGTGCAAACACAAATTGTGAAATATGTGGATTCATACACTGAAGTAGGCTACGATGTTGTGTGCAAAGGTACTCAGACTGTGGAGACAGAAACAACATCTGACAGCTGTGCAGTTCTTTCAAAAAGCACACAAACAATTTCTGTTAATGCACAATCTGAGCAGCTTGCTTCTACAGTAACACAAGTTCAAACTGAAACAGATTTAAAAAGCAATATTCCTTTTCGTAACAAGCAAGCATCGAATAATGATGTTACTGAGGCCCAAGGAGAAGGGGAATTACTTTTCCAGGTTGATGTAGGCTGTCAAACTGAAGACAGAAGCAAACTGAAGTTGTTTAAAGAACAATGTGTAAACACTGATGATGATTTGTTACCTTGTGATATTGATTTCAGAGAATCATTGTCTCCTGTACCTGATCCATTGTCACCTTTACCACCAAGCCCTCTTACTGAATATTCAGGTATGTTCAAGTTTGTAGTTGATCTTCAGGAATTAAAAAGTAATAATAGTAAAGAGTGTTTCAAATCCATGATATTTATCTTGAAAGAGTTGCTTTTTATTTTTAAGTTAATTTAAAATTTAATATTTGAAATAAAAACAAAATTGGTATTGATTGAAATTTTAATGTCACTTGTTTCAGAGAATGAAATGGATGATAATGTTATGTCAGACTCATCCTTCTCATCAAATGAAGAAAGTACTGTTGAGGATGACTTGGTAGACCAATCACCTGTCAAAGTTATATCATTTTCAGAATCAGCTACACAGACAGAGGGTGTGCGTTGTTCATGTAAACAACAAAGACAGAATTTTCATTTAGATGCTGCTGCACAGTTTGGAAATTTTGATCCAGAAAGCAATTCGACTGGTTTGAAAAATAAAGCAAATAAAATCAAAGTCAATAAATATGCCAAGAAACATAAAGAACGAACTTTGAATTTAGCTGTAGGGGAGAGTGTATCACCATCAAAAGTAACTGATGTAGATGATGGAGAAAAGTTTTGGAAAAAGTTAATTCTCTGGCTAATGGTAGATGATGAAAAAGGTTTTGCAGAAAAGCGGAGAATTATTAATTTATTGCGAGAGAGGAATGATTTTCTTACTACTGAACCATCAGGTAATTCAGGTTCTGAAATACATAGTCATTTAGGGCAGATTAGATTTCAGAGGAAATCTGAAGATCCTCAGCAGGGCTTGCACAGATGGAGCTTATTTGATTCTTTACCTATAGACAGTACATCAGTGAAACCAATAGTTGTGGAAATGAACAGTAATCCTAGGGTACAGGAATCCAAGCAAAACAGTGTGTTTCCATTTGATTGTCATCAAAATACAAGACATAGTGATTCCGAAGATGATTGTGTTAGTGTTGATTATGGAAAATCAATAAAAAGTAAAAGATTTCCACACAAATTAAAAAGGACAGATGAAGAGAGAGTTCTAAAATCAAACACATCTATGTCCTCTCTGTGTAAAAATAAATACAAAAGAGTAACCCGTTGCTCATTGAAAAGAAAATTGTCATCTAACAAGCAGTTGCAGATTTCTAATTCACAATCTGGTGAATTTACTGTGTCTTCCCTTCCTGAATATGATAGAGGAAGAGGATTAAATGAACAATTCATACTTCCACAACCTCATAATAATAGTCTTAGTGGTTTCGACACTGAATGTGAAGGACACAAATCATCTAATGAAGTACACATTACTAATAACGAACAGACTTCAGACTCATCTGAAATAATTCTTAATGAAGTCACAAGTAATATAATTCCCTTGGCTAATAGTATATCCAATGTAACAAATTCTAGTAGTGAGAAAGCAAGTTCTTTAAAAACAGGCTCAACATTCACAAAACAAAAGTTATCTAGTTGCCTCAGTTTAGCTGAAAAAGGAATACCATCTCCTTCATCTGTGCCAAATTCGTTTTCTGTGGCAAAGCTGGGATCATATGCCTCTTACGATGTAAGACACCTGGAAGATAAGAGTGATCCTCAATTTGAAACTACTGAAAATAATTATGAAGAGCATCAAACACTTGAACATGAGATGATGATTTCCACCAATTCATGTAATCAAGCTTTCAAAAATTGTAATGAAGTTTCAACATATTTGGAAAATCAACCAATCACCCCCCTTCAAAGCGTAGGACAGTTGGTTAAAGGGAGTTCTTCAGAACAACTTAATTCTTGTGAATCATCACAATCTTCTAGTAAAGCAAGCTTTCATTCATGTGATACATTAGTTTTATTTCAAAAAGAAAAAATAAAGGAAAGTGTGAATGATAAATTAAATTTTGTAAATGATGAACAGAAAGCAACTTGCGATGGAGATGATAAATGCAGCCCTGCAAAGATCAGAAGACTGCCATCGTCTAATGGTGATTTTTCCAGTAGTGTCGATGCATCCAATAGTGTTGATAAATTGTCAGATAGGACTGTGAACAATTTTAGTGATTCATTTCCAAAAAGAATAGAATCACAGGGAATATTTTCAGCCAGTCAGAGTGACATGTGCACTATTGACCAAAGTAATAATAATAATAATGATCCTTTGTTGTATAAAACTGAAGTTTGTTTGGCCCAAAATAAAAATTTAAAGGAAGCTAATGAAAATTTGCTGCATCCGTTTGATAAGAATTCCACTAATAGGAGGAGGAGAAGTAGCTGCAGTAGTAATAATAGTGGTAGTAGTAATAGTAATATTTCACTAGGAAAAAATATTATCTTTAGTAAGAGGAACCATACTGTGGAGGAGATTGCAATTGTGAAGAATAAGCAGGATAAAATTGCAGGAGGGGAGAAGAACTGTACTTCTCCGCTCTTGCAAAATCAATCTCAGAGTATTTCTCATGGTTGTGTTAGTGAAAAAGTTAATAATGGTGATAACAATTATCTCAGCAGTGATGAGAATGATGATAATTATCACAAAGATGAAAATGAAGATGATGGAAATAGTGATCATAGTTATGGAAGCAATAATAATAATAATACACATAATATAATAGAGGAGCAAAATACACAGAATGTTGAAAATTGCTTAGAACTATCATCAGATGAAAGTAGTTGTGAGAGTGTGTCTAAGAAAAATTTGAGTGAAGTTGTGACAGGAAACCTTCAGAGCAACAAGATTAGTAGTTCTTCTAATTTACAGAAAAGTTATCTGAAATATAATCATAAAACTGAAACTTCCAAAAGTGAATTCCAAGAAAAAGGTTTTAAAAGTTTTTATAAATCTTCTAATATTGCACAAGAACTTACTTCTTGTGCAAAAGAAATTATTGACATCCCCACTAAGAGGACCTTGCCTTATCGAAAATATTGTGAATCTACTATTAAAGAAATGGTTGTGGTGAAACCTCTGCCTGTGGAGAATGAAATTGCTCGGAAGATTATGATAAGAGATACTGTTAAAGCTAAGGGACTATTAATTCCAGCTAAAACTACAAAATTAGTGAAAGAAAGTAAAGCAATAGATCCTTTCCAAACATCAAATAAAGAGAAAGATTTGGAGAAACAGTCTTTTGGAAGTGTTGACGAGTCATCTCCATTTTGCAGGCAGGGAATGACTGGGAGGAGAAAAATTCTCCTTTCGTCAGTTGCAACTGCCAATTCTGAAGCAAGCATAAGTCCAGAAAATTCAGAAAGTAGTTCATATTCTGAATTAACCAAAAAACATCAAAGAATTGCACATATACCTAAAAACGATGTAACATTCAATAAAAGAATTGTTGAAGAATCATCTTGTGATGAAACACCTCAGAAAACTGCTGAACATCAGATAGATGTGCCACAAAGATCGTGCCAGAGGCCACCTAGAAAGAAAACTAAACTTCAGAAATTGAAACAACAGTGTATTTTACAAAGAAGACGTATTCGGGGTTCTGCTTCAGATAAAAGTTGTTCGAAACCAACTCCAAAAAAGTGTGAAACTGACTGCAAGGGACAAACCAAAGGTGAGGAGTCAGTTGATGTAAATGCTTCTGGTCACATTCCCCCTCTTCAAGATATTGCTCTTGACATGATGTTGAGTGATAGTGATGAAAGTACTAATGGAAAGAATCAGGGAGAAAGGCAACACACAGAAATTGTAGAACATCATATTTTAGAAAGAAGGCACATTCAGGGCTCGGCATCAGATAAAAGTTGTTTGAAACCAACTTCAAATAAGACTAAAACTTACTGTACAGGACAAACCAAATGTGAAGAGTCAGTTGGTGTAAATATTCCAACCCTTCAGGATATTTCTCTTGACATGATATTGAGTGATAGTGATGAAAGTACTAGTGGAAATCACGAGGGAGAAAGACAATACACTAACATTGTAGAGAATTTAACAAGTTCATTTGGGAAAGAAGAGGTGGATATTGAACAAGGTAATATATCTAATAATCAATTTCAACTTGCATGCCATTCTAAACAAGAAAGTAGAAATTTACTGTTGGGCAAAAATAATTTTATAAAAGATACAGAAACATCTTTGGGAAGCATAATAAAAGAACAAAAATATGGAAATAAAGAAGTTTTGTATTCAAGTTCCAATTTTTGCCAAATAAATGATACTTTGAAAATTGAGTCTGCAAATGATAAAGACATGGAAAGAAAAGATACTGAAGATCGAGTTAATAATGATCCAGTTCTTGAATCTCCTCTGTCTCCACCTGATTTCAACTGTGAGATTGATTTTCAAGTACCTATAACAATACCTACAAGTCCTGTATATACAGGTGCATCTGAAAATGTAGATGTAGTCACATCCATAATCCCTGATGTAGTTGGTCAAGAAGAGGTCAAAAATGAAACAGATGAAGAAGCCTTGTTAGACAATTCTAGCAATACAGAGAATGAAGATAAAGAAAAAATCAAATTGTCTCCTTGGAATGAGCAATTGAACTACAGACCGAAAGGAAGCCAGGAGCCCAATGTGTTCCAAAAATGCTTTGAACATCACTTTAATGGGAAGGTGAATGGGAAGAAAGCCAGTAAAAAGAAGGAACGGAAGAATTACTCAGGCAAGTACAATTATTGTTTTATTATAAAGGTTTTGAAACAGTGTATACTCTGATTGAAGCATAATGGCACTTCAAGGTCACAAGCTGGTCAGGAAGGGGAGAGTCATCCAATGGGGAGCTTTGGTATGACATAAATTTTTGGTTTTGGAGCCCCCAATTGGATGATGGTGCTTTCTTTCCTTCCAGTTCATGACCTACAGGTATCACTATGTTTAAATCAGAGTTTGAAGATTGTGCAGTTATCTTAAAATGCTATGTCAAGTATGTGTGTTGTTTTTGAAATGTATGTTTCTTCTTGTATCATTATGTTCCATTTGTGAGATACGTTACACTTATAAAAAGCTTCCAGTGTTTAAGCTAGGATCACTTGATCATGACCAAGTTGCAAGGAATCCATTTGTTTTCTTCTCTGTTCAAATGTCTCCATGTCGATTTCTGCAATTGTACTAGTACATTCCTTGTACATTTTTGAATCAAAGGATACTTAAAAAAAATAATAATAATAATAACAACAAAGGCTTTGGAGATGCCCCGTTGAAATCCATGCATGTCTGGCAGAAATACAAATTCATTCTTGCAAACTATTCAAAATGTTTCAAAATTTATGTTGTGTAGTGCGATTTTTCTATTTTTGCCCCTCAAGCCCCTAAGGCCATGATGGAATATCACATGGCATTTCGCATCTTTCTCCCTCGTGCCGCTAGAAATTGCATGATCGCAAGCACTGCTTGATACAGTCGCGATCATGCAATATCTGGCGACATGACTGAGAATGTCACGAGATACCATGACATATTCCATCATGAAGGTGGGCCTTGAGGGGCAAAGTTAGAAAAATCGCAATATAGTGAGTTGTTGAGCAAAATGTTTGTAGATATTTCTTGAAATTATTTATCAGTGACTATAAAAACAAATAATATATATTATCTGAAAGTATTCAGTGTTATAAAAACAAATAATATATATTATCTGAAAGTATTCAGTGTTATAAAAACAAATAATATATATTATCTGAAAGTATTCAGTGTTCTGGTATTTAATTACCTGCTCACGATTGTTAGATTCTTTGTATAATAGATGCAATTTTCAAACTTCTAAGTTTAAAAATGTATGTGGAAGTGATGCTACTGCGCCACTTCTTTTTGTTCAGGTTCACTTTCTTTGTTTATTATTTCTCGTGTTCCAATATTTCTTTCCTCTATTCTATTTTCTTGTTTAACAAATCTTCAAAATACTGTGCCCATATATCTATTACTTCTTCTTCATTACTAAGTATCTTTCCATCTTTATCTTTGCATCTTCTGTCCTTTATTTGAAAGCCTTTTCTCATATTATTCATGGCAGCATAGAATTTCCAAATCTTATTTCCTTTATTTAACTCTTCTATTTCTTGGAATTGTTTTCATAGCATATTTTTCGTTTTCTGCCTGCATATATTAGTCTTCCTTCTTGCATTCTTATATTCTTCTCTATTATTTCTTGTAAGTCTTTGCAACATCTTCTTTCGGACCTCATTGTTAATTTCTATTGTTTTTCTGCAATCTTCATCAAACCAGTTGTTCCTCAATCTTTTTTCTTTTAATTGGTTATTTGCAGATTTTTTATTATGTCTTCTATTCTTCATTCTTCCTCTATATCTTCTTTTAAGGTTTGTTGTTCCAGATGATGTTTTATCTCTTGATGGTACATCTGCATTACCTCTTCTTAAATTCATTTATTTCCAATTGCTTTGTAATAATCTTTTCTTGATCTTTTATTTTCAATAATTTTTCTTTCACTACTACTTTCACTAGGTAATGGTCAGAGTCACAATTTGGGCTTCTGTGACTTCGAACTTCAATAATGGATGATGACTGTTTCTGTATCTGGCGATTGTCACGTCTCAAAATGTTCTCTTTTTTGTGGGAAACATGTGGTTTTAATTTGCATGTTATTTCTTATGGCTAAAGGCCAGATTTTTGTGTAGTAAAAACATCAAAATATGCAAAAACATGCAATAAAAAGATCAAAACCTTGCAAAATAGTGTAATGTGGTCTAAAAACTTAAGTTAATCCACTTACCAGCTTATTTTATATTTTGTGTGTGATATTTAACATGGATGAAATATAATTTTAGTGTTTTTATTATAATTAAGTTTGTACATATTGTTTAAACAAACCATATTTGACATTTTAAACATTATTTTAAAATTCAAATATACCTTCAGAAATGAAAAATAAGTCAGAGAAGAAAAGTTAATTGTTTTCATTATAATTTACAGTTATTTTAATTTCCAAATAATTTTCTAAAAAATTACTATACCTTCTATCAAGTAACATATGTGACTCGCGCATGCAGTATCATACTGGAAAGTTCAGCAAGGAATGACCAAACGGATATATGATCTCAATGGAAAGATAAATCCCAAAGATAACATAGGCTGAGCAGCTGCAACCTAAGGCCACGAGCCCAGTTCATGTTAACACCGCATATTCCTGCTATAATAACTCAGAAATTTTAATTAGACAATAGGTATCATGAAATGTATAGTACTCAGTTCACAGGTCAACAAAATGCAGGATTGATATATATTAAACAGCACTTTGGTTTCACAGACCACCCAAATGTTGGGTGATCTTTGCCTGTGTAATATCATAAAAGCTTTTTTCTTAAATGAAACCTTTAAAAAAGATAAATTAAAATAAGTGGTAATACAGTAAATATATTTTATGCAATAAAACTATGTAACTTGCAAATTCATCCAGTAAAAAGCCAAAATGTGCAATTTTCAGGCAGCATTACCCAAAATGTGCAATATCATGCAGTATCCCCCAAAACATGCAAACACGCAATTTCATTCAAAATAAAATGAGTACTAAAATAACGTCTGTTTCATGATTCAAATTTCTGTCAGGGTTTCATCCAATTTCAAGTTAGCAAAGAAAAGATGCACTTACACAGGAATCTGACCTTCACTCATGGCAAATAGCCCTAGCGTATTTCCATATGTGCTTACCTGCATAATCCTTCATCATATCTTCTTTCCCTATCTTAGCGTTGAAATCATTAAAACTAGCATCTTGTCATACTTTGGTACTTGGTTATAAGTTCTTCATAAATTTTCTCTTTGTCTTCTTCTTTATCTTCAGATGGCACATACACTGTTATCATTGTAATATTTCTATATCTTCCCTTCAAACGTATCCTAGACAAACCGTTATCATAACATATTCCAATATACTCTTTCTTGTTTTCTTGGTTGGCATAAAATCTGTGCCATAAAGTCCCTATTCTTTCCTCACTACCACTGTATAGCATTGTGTAGTCTGATTTTTATCTATCTATCCTTTACTTTGCCATTTCACTTCTTGTAGTGATATTATATCTATATTATATTTAATCATTTCATTTCCTATTTCAACCATCTTTCCTTGTTTCAACTTTGTTCTCACATTCCATGTTGCCACCTTCACATCATGTCCCTTTATTCCGTGCCTAATTTGCATATTTAACTGTTCTATTCGAGGCTGTTGGTAGTGTTTCGTAACAATGCGTTTTTCTGGGAATGGGTTATTGGACTTTTGCCCAACCCCAACCTGGAGGACCAGGTAATTTATTCTTGAGACCTTCCTCTAGCCTTTAGCAGCACAATGCTCAACTTGCATGGCAGTAGTGCCTGTTGATCCACGGGAGGTATTTCATTTTCCTCCTACCACCCATAGCTGGGAGGCATTCCTCTGTCTGCCACCTTGGGACACGTCCTCTAGGGGTTACAGGGTCCCCAACAATGTAAAGTAATGAACATTTATTATATGTAGATTTCTTGTATTGAGCTGTTGATACAGCCATCTGATGAATATGATGTGTGTTTTAATTATAAATATCAGTATTGCATGAAAATGTATTCCCATCTTTAAGTAAGTTGATTTTGACAAAAACTACAGATTTGTAAATAAATAGACAAGGCAGTGGTATGATTCCATGCTAAATGAAGAGAGACTTGCAAGAATAAAGTGGATAAGATTTTCTTATTATTTGAATAATTTTTTTTCTGCAAACTAAAAGTGTGGATACTACAGGATGAGCTTCCCCAGACTATTGTGCCATATCTCTAGAGGGAATCTAAATTTCCAAAGTACACACAATGAGCTGCGTGAAGGCTTACAGAATTTGAAAGAATTCTGAATGCTTAACATAATGAATTTAATTTAGTGTTTAATTCAGTTAAATTGATATTCCCTTTGAGGTTTAACGGAATTGAGAGATCAAGAAATTTTGTTATCTTTATGTCAGCCTTCTGCATATTGTTCATTTTCAATGGTGCATGTGATTGCTGGTTTGAAATGCAAAATTGCATTAAAAAGTTTTTCTTTTGAAAACAGTTAATTTGTTATTGTGAAACCAATTTTAATCTTCTGAAATTATACTATTTATTGTTTCTTTTTGCAAAGAACATTGTTAGCAAACAGAACTGTTCTTCCAAGTATAATGGATGAGGGCATATCGTTTATATATAAAAGAAATAGGATAGAGCCAATGATTGAACCTTGAAATAGGATGCCCATGCTCAATTGGCAAAAAATTGGAAAGATGAGTGAATATGTTCTTTTGTGCCACTATAGTATTTCTACTTTCACGATTGATGTTTAAGCTAGGAGGATATCCAGTCTAGGACGATACCATGAATTCTGTATGAAAGTAATTTTGAGAGCAAAATGTTATTGTCAATGTCAAAAACATTTGAAAGATCTAAAAATACTCCAGTAGGTGCTTCATTTTGTTCTATTGATGAAGCAACATCTCTCAAAAAAGACAGTTTCCATTGATTTTGATTTTCTAAATCCATGTTGAGAGTCTGAAAATACTTCATTTTTCCTGAGAAGTTTCCGTTCTTAAATAGGAAAGTTTGTTTTAAATTTTTGAGAAAATTAACAAAAGAGAAATTGACCAATCATTTTGAATTTCATTAGCTGCTTGTTTTAAAAAGAGGCTTAATTTTCGCTGTTTTGAAAATATTTTGAAATATTCATATATATTTGTATAAAGAAGCATGGCTGATGTGAGTTAATGGTTATGTAAGCACACGTTTTTACCTAACAATCTAGAAATTCATCTAATCCACCTGAATATTTAAGTTATATTGTACTGACTAGTTCTGAGGATTTCATCAGAATATGTTTCAGAAACAAACATTATGTCGAAACTTTTTGGGAAACTTTTTATGTTGATTTTGTGGCTTGAGTCCCTTTGAGGGTTGTGTGGGTTGAGTCAATCGGAATTCTTAAAAAGTGTTCGTTAAAGAGACTTGTAACTTTTACCTAATTGCTTACTTCTCTGCAATTATCTTTTCAAATAACATTCCCTACATAGCATCAAGATGATTTGGTCATATTTTTTTACAATATTCCACATTGCTTTAGTTTTGTTATTAGCAGTCAGAATATCCAGAACATTTTTCCTTATTTTTGCCTGTCCTATTATTTAAATGCTTTTGAATTTTTAGAAGTAGACATGGAAAGTAGGTGATATGTTAGGATTGGATTGAATAACTTGAAGAATGTGGAGAACTAAAATAATTCAGTAGTGATATAATTTTCTCTTTGCAGTGATGTAGTTTTCTCTTTGAAGGTTTTCTTTTCAAGTAAGAAATGCAACTTTGTTTATTTCTCATTTAGAATTAATTTCTTTTAGTAATAATGGTGAAAATTATTTAAAAAGTATTTCATTATTTGTAAAATTTGTATGATTTTTAATAAAGCTTGTGCTATATTGGTGAAAAGATCTTTCAACTTTTCTGGCTCTTGAAGGTTCTGATGACTGAAATGAAATCAGGCTATATTTATTCAATAAGTAGTTAATTTTGTACACACATTTAATGTCCTAATTTTTTTCTTACAGTTAAAAAGAAAAAATTGGAATTACCATTTAATAAATACTTAGATGAAGAGTTTACAGAAATGTCTTTAACAAAAATTGTGGAAGATTGCAAGAAAATAGTTCAAGGAGATTATAGAATCATAGTAAAGTAAGTAATTTAATCGGTTCATTTATGTGATCAGATTTAGAAGGAAGATTCTGTTGAACTGTTGAGAATTCAATAGGGAAATATTTATAAAATTGTGTTTAATATTGTACATAAATTTATGGATATTAGTCAATATTACTTCCAATTAAGATTTGATAAAATAGATACTCCATGATTTTATATACAGCTAATTATTTGATTTTGAAATGTAAATATAGGAAATACAATGAGTTGTAATGTTACTTTTTCTGTTTTTTTATTTCTCTTCTCTTACAGAAATGTTGTGAAGCACTGCAGATACTCCTCTGCAGAGGCCTGTGATTTTGCCGTTAATTTTCCAATGAGCCCTACACAGCGGCGTCTTTTTGCGTTGATTCTCAAACTGGAAAATGATCATCCAACTATTGTAAATGAAGTGTTGGAGAGGATCACGTATGTTGTGTGCAACAAAAAACATCGTCAAAGTGTAAGAAACTTTCTTCTTCACTAAACTATACCTCTTCTGAATAAGATAGACATGGAATTATGAAATTAATAAAATTGTTGGTGAAAAACAATACAAAGAAAGAAAGAAGGGGGGGGAAGAAAAAAGTGTTTTTTTTCCCCCTTTTTTTTCTTTTCTTCGTCTTACGTAGTTTAACAATAGAGCAATGATTACGGTGCCTTTTTGTGATACATTATCAACAATTCCATGTCCAACCATGATTTCAATATTATAAATTTGTCTTAACATTACTGTTTCAGATGCCTACATTGCGTTGTTTGGCTCGGTTTTTCACTGCATTTTGTAAGATGCGTAATTATAAAGAAAAAGCACAAATATTTTGCTATGATGCTCTTTTCTGCTTGAAAGTGCAAGCTTATACTGTTTTACTTGCAGTTCTAACTGCTTTTCCTGAATGCTTTCCCAATGCAGCTAGTGGAGCAGGAAGTAAGTGTACTCTATATTGCATGTAGGTTCAAAATAATAGAAACACCCAAATGATTAGTGGCTTAGAAATTGTAGTTTAATCAGAAGTTCCAGTCTTGTGGAGCTCTCATATAATTTTCAGACCGTTAAGAAGAGAAAGTATTGTAATCGTGTACCAGAAAACAGTGAATTTTCAATAGAATAACTCTGACTGCTGGGCCCTGGTATTGTAAAAGTGGATGAATCTTGTTCCTACATATTATAAATTACTTAATTATTTCCTCCAATACGTTGTGTTGAGTCCACAACAAAACTCTGTCTGTGGCAAATGTTAACGCCTGAAACATTCAGACAATTTGCTCCAAAATTTAAAGGAATAGATTTAAAGGAACTCAAGACCCTGTAACTTTGAATCGGATATTTTTATTTTTTGGGGGTACTTTACAAGAAGGCTCATTTACATTTCCAAAACTTTCTCTATAATGGCACCAAATTTTTTTACTGAACTTGGTATTTGGATAATGTAAAAGACATTTATTGTTCACAATGTGGTGTGGTTATATCTAATGGTCAAAATATTATTGACAAAATTATTTAGTGTTCTTAGCCTTTCAATATTGCAAGTATTGTCACTAGAAAGCAAATAATATTGAAATTACTTACCTCTATACAGCTGTATATGTATGAAAATAAGGCAGATGGGACAAAAATATGTATTGTTTTATTTTTTTTACCTGACACACCAATTAGAGAAACCTGAAAAAATTCCAAAAGATAGCTGATTTTTAGGCCATCACTTTAGAATTTTCTCAAGCTCTTGTCCGAATAAAAACTATTTTTAAAAAATTTCCAAAATTTTCAAATCCATTTAAAAGTTTGAATTTTGCAACAAATAAAACTTTTAAAATTATTTTTGAAAAATTCAGTAAAATTCACAGTCATTATTTTCCATGGAAATTCATATGGACAATTCAATTAAAACAAAACAAAAGTAAACAAAAAAAACCAACAAAAACAAAACAAAAACCAACAACAAACATACAAACAAACATGTTTTATGTTATTACCAGGGAGGTGAGCCGGGCAGCAATCTAAAACACCCATGAAAAAAAATGTTTTTTTTTTTCGTGGTCACGATCCTTAGGAAAGATTTGCCCTTTGATTGAGGAAGATTGTTATATTACATTATGTCATTAGAATTAGTATAACAGACTATGTTTGGTACAAGTGTATGTTTTTCTATCATGTATGTGGATTCTAATAGATTGAGAAATATTGTGTTGCACAACGCAATTGTTTTCAGAGATATCTATACATATGCAGACATTCAAATGTATCAGTATTATATCAGGTTGAGTTGTAACAGTGAGAAGCAGGGTGCAATATCTCAGTTACCACATTTATCCCAGATCCTATCGATAATTTGGTCTTTAGATCTCAGAATTTTATATTTAATAAATTACACTAGGGTGTGGTAAAGTTTGTGTTTTGTAGGAGGAACAAAAGAGGAACAGCTTGATCAAGTAACATTGAAGTAAATCTCAAGCTGAAGGGAATGATAAAAGGTTTTTCATCCATAAAAGCTAAAATTCATAGAATTTCTTATTTTTCATAAGATCTTGAATTAATCGTGAAATGAAAAACACTTTTCAATGCTATGGTTCTCTCATAATTTGTGCCGTTACCTGTATTATTCATGAGTATGTATCGTAAGATATTAAAATCAATGTCGTATTATTTTGACAACGTGCATTTTTATTTTCAACAGATTCTCTGATAGTTCGAGCGATGGTATATTGTATTTTCAAATATGGTGATAACAAATATTCTGACACAAAGAACCTGAGGAGTTTCATGACAGATTTCTTTTCTTATAAGTTTGAAATGGTTACTGACTTTGACAATATGGAATATTTTGTAAAGGAAATCAAAAGTAAGTTATTTTTAAATAAATAAATAAATATTGTAAAATGCAAGAAGATGGGCCCAGTTTTGACATGTTTATCTTACTGCAGATGGTGGTTCACCAGAATTGGAGCAAGCCCTTCTTCTTCTGGTCAAATTCAAAGCTGATTGGTCATGGACGTATGGAAAATTAATTAAAAATTTCTTATTACCCACTGCTGAGAGTTGGAGAGAAGGTCTTATAAGTGAAAATTCTGCAGCTTGGTGTATAAAATTATGTGGTAGGTCCTTTTATTATATTATTTTATTGATGAAGAAATAAGATTAATTTTGAAGAACGCATATCATTTAGTAAAAAACCCTACGTTCCATATTATATTTTTGCAATGTTAATTTTTTGCCATTTTTGATACAATAGAGAATTCTCCAACAAAGGACCAACACCAATTTCTTTACCATTCATTGCTAAATATGTGTGTGTGGGGGGGGGGGAGAGGGAGAAAAAAAAAAGGATCTGTTTTGAAGCACTTAAAAAACAACAATATTAACTCCAAGCAGAAATTAGGCAAAAACTACGCGTTTTTTTTCTTCTAAAAGTTGTACATGACCATTTTTAAAGATCTAACTTTTTAGAACAAATTACATTGAGGACAAAATTCTCTACCTTCAATATTGTGCTTTTGCAATGTTATTTATTTGTATGTTATTAATTTACAATTTTCGAAAATGCAGAGAATTAACAGAAAATGGGACCAGGACCAATTTTCATACATACAAGAATACATTCATTTTGATACACACAAGAAGAAAATTTATGAAGAAACAAATTTGGATCCATTGAGAAAACAATTTTCCTTTTAAATGCCCTACATTTCACTCAGAATTATGCAAAACCCACTAAAATTTTTTGAAAAATAGGGTATAATATTATTTTGAAAAATAGGGTAATAATATTATTTCAAGAAGGGTCTTAACATCACATTTCATTAAGTAAAAAGAAATTCTCCTTTTATTCTTGATGTTGATTTTGATATAGAGGTCACAACTTGAGTGGACATGTCATTCCACCCACCAGCTCTTCGCCAGTGAGGAATTTTCAAACACACACACCACTCCGGATTTAAAACTATGAAATTGCTATCATATTATTGGGGTTATTCCAAAACTTTTCCTCCCTACACTTTAGTGTAGGTAGTTAGTAATTTTATACTTCTTTGTATCTTTGTCCAGTATTTTGATAATCAAAAGTTTAATAAAAGGCCATCTATTTTAAATTTGGAATTTTATTTCTGTCGACATTTCGAGGAGCACTTTTCCTCTTCTTCAGGAGTCTGACTAAATACAGAAATACATGTAGGTTTAGTTACAATTAAGGTAATAATACAATTTGTTATAAATTTAATAATTGTGTACCAGGGACAAACGGACTCACCTTAACCGATGATTCTTAAATTCATTATTCATCAAATTTTTAATATCTAACTACTAATTGAAAGCAAAACATCTGTCTGTCCATCTGTGAACACCACTAGCACCTAAACCATATGTACGATTTTTTTCAAATTAAAGAAACCCCTGTCGATCTGGCTCCAGTCAAAGTTTTGAGATTTTGAAAAGGTTTCTTCAAAACTTGGGAGTACTAAACACAAAGCCTCCAGGACATTTTCAAAATTTTCTCAAAAATGCTCCAAATTTTTTCCTTAAATTTCTTGTAATAATAGAGTAAAATACACTTATTAAGGTGGCGTAGGTCTAATTTTCATGGTTAACCCTAAATTTTTGAAAATTGCAAAAGTTGAATTTTTTGGCCTCTTCCTACAAAAAAATTAAAGATAGAGATTTTTCCTTCAAGTAAAATTTGTTCTCCGTAGTGAGTTCTTTCATTAAGGTCGTGTACATTTTTTTTTAAACATTTTAATAGTTTTCATGCAATATTGCTTGCAATATGTGCAATTTTAAAGAAAGACAAAAACAATATTTTCTCAAAAACAGCTCCAAATTTTTTCTTTAAACTTTTGGTAAGGATAGTACCTAATGTATTCTGTGCAATGACATAAACTCCGTATTGCTCAATTCTTTTGTTTTTGCAAAAATTATAAAAATTAAATTTTTTTGACGTGTCTCTCACGTCATTAATATTTACATTAATGGTGATTTGTTCACATTATTATGTACATGAATACATGTGCTTTAAATAATATCAAGTGAAGTTTCTCGAAAACTTAACCCTTTTCTGTGAAAACTAGCCCAAAATTCTGCATTTTCTGAAGCGCGCAAATGCCATTTTCTTAAAAATGGCACCAAATTTTCTCTTCAAACTTTTCAAACGGATAGTGCAAATTGCACTCTTTAATATGACTTAAATTCATTTTGGGTTATTTTTTTGTTTTTTCAAAAAATACACAAATGTAATTTTTTTGAAAGATCTCTCACAGCGTTAATAAGCCCATTTCCAGCAACTTGTAAACACTATTGTATTTGTGAGTTGAAGTGCTTTAAATACCTTCAAATAAAGTCTTTCGAAATCACAAAAGTCTCCTGTGAAAAAGATTTTCAATTTTCGCATTTACAGTAGTGCTTAAACGCCATTTTCTTAAAAACCACTCCAAATTTTTCAAGGAAAATTGCCATTTAGGACGAGGTTTCACTATTCTTTAATATTCTTAAAATAATATTTCCATTCGACTATTAAGAAACAAAAAAAAATTAAGAAAAAGTTATAAAACAAAATTTGGGCGGTGATAGATGGCAGTTGGCAAGAGTGTATGGTGCGTCTGAATAGCTAGCGGAGACCAAAGGAAATAGAAAACTAATACGGGAAAGTCTGTGCCATTCTGTAGCACCACTAGTTTAGTTTTTATACTGTGGCATACTTTAGTGAGTCATAGGGAGAAAAAAAGGAAAAAGGGGAGGAGGAAAAAAGGGGTGGGGGTTGGAGAGAGCTCTGCAGGTAATCGGGAGTTGATTGTAGCATCTTATTCATTTGCAAACATTTACCTTGATGTTACCTTGGTGTTGTGTTTCAGCTTATTTGGCAAAAACTCCACCGTTTGAGAAACCAGATGTCTGTGATTTACTGACATTGTTTGGAAATTATCTGAATTTGAGAACAAGTAAGTAAATTTTGTATTTACAATTTCATTGTCTTATTTTCGATCAGTTTTTTATAAAAAAAAAACAAACAACCTGTTCTAGCTCCATCTGTCATCAAGGAGGCCTGTCTGTTCAGTGTGGCTGCACTTGTACATATAAACGAGATGAGAGTATTAACTATTTTAAAGAAGTGTGAAACAGAAAAATACCTAGAAAATTCCAGATGTTTGCAAGATGTACTACAAGTAGTTCTGAAAAGGAAAAAAATGGATTGGTGGACCCAGTTCTTCTTTCGTCATTTGGAAACTGATTTTTAATGGACAAATTGCTGGAAATGAAATTCAGAGCATGAATTTACAGTGTTTGTAACTGTTTGTTGAAGGGTTTTCTTGTTTTGATCTTGTCTTGTCTGATTTCTTTTTGGATATTTCATTGTGTGTGCTCATGTTACCTTCTCAGATTATATTAATTTCCCCATGAAGTTAAAGAGAGATTTCTGCTTTATGTTAAGTTGAAATATTTGATTATTCAACCTGTCTAAAACGGAAGGTATGAAAATCTTTGTGATAATTTTTGTGTTTTTAGTGTTGATTTGTGGAACTGTTGTTTCACAATTTTCTTCGAGGTATTGTTATTATTGGTGCTGAAAAAATGCATCTTTTTGTAAGAATACAGTTCATTTTTAGTTCTATTCATGTTGTGATTGATATGTATGTACGAGTAGTAGAATAGAAGCAATGTATAAAACGTGTGATTGTCTAACTGAAATGTTTGGTGTTTTATTAGTTGTTAAAAAAATTATACGGTTCTTGATTTAATGTTTCATTAGGTAATTAAAACCTTGTGTATATTACATTTCTTACAAGGGATTGATATCGTAGTATACATTTGATTTGATTCAGTATTAAAAGTGAAAAGCCACTTCTCCACAACTTGACATTTAACCCC
This sequence comes from Acheta domesticus, assembly GCA_031308135.1. Lineage (NCBI taxonomy): Eukaryota > Metazoa > Arthropoda > Insecta > Orthoptera > Gryllidae > Acheta > Acheta domesticus. The sequence continues at coordinate 17,234,424 of JAHLJT010009436.1, forward strand.
ATCAAATTAAATGTTTAACATGCATGTAGAGTATTACATGTTAAGTGCGTATGTTTAATTTTACACCAATATGTGCATCCACACTTGATAACAGGTTGGCAGTGTTATTTTTGGCTTGGAACATGAGCCAAGTTTTCATATTATAAAACTTTGTATTTTTAAAATATTCTCTGTTGTTACTGATTACATTGCATCCTGTAGTAACTGAACATAAGTTGCACATGTTCAATATTAGAAACACCATGTACATTTTCAACCTGTTGATATTAAATAGTTAAGTAGTTAAATGTTAAGTAGTGAAGAGAAGACCTGGCTTTAAATGTTGAAGTATAAGACCAAGTGGTGAAGTAGGGAACTTGGAATGAAACATTTATTCTTTTGCGCCAGAACTTTTAACTTCAGATTTTAGTCATTGTAATTTGCCTGAGTAATTGTGGTTTTTCTAATTATCTTTGAATAATTGCATTCTGATTATTAGATCGACTGTTAACTTGACATAACTGAATTTGGAAAATGTCACTTGTGGTAAATTCCAACAATATTATATTCAAAATTATGAAATGTTTCTACATTTGGTTGAAAATGATTTACACAGTTAATTTTTTTTAAAATTTATTTTAGTCAGACACCTGATCAAACAGTCTTAGTTGACATTTTAGAAATCTTTTTCTGTGTCTCTCTAAGCAAAGTACGCAATGCCAAGATTAATTACACAGCCTTTGAAAAATATGTATTGAAGTGATGTTCATTTGTACAATATTTTATAGATAAATATGAGTTTTGTTGCATGATTTGAATACTTATACTTTCTGTCTTTGTGCATCTTGTTAGCTCATTCATTGAAAGAGCAAATGATATAAAGTACCTTAAGCCATATTAAAGTTTTTGAAACATGTAAGAAGATAGGTAAATTTATTGTATATATGTAAATATAATAATTTGTACAAAAGAAGTAGTAATAATTCTAATAGATGATAAATATAGCATAAGTAAAAGAATATGGAAAATCCGTTTTTCCTTTTAAATACTCCCTGCTTCAATGTACAGATTTTGAAAATAAGTATTACATTTGAAAAAAAATTTGTATTTATGCAAATAAATTTAATGTTATAAAATTAATGTTGTTTCAATATTTGACAGAATTTTCCAGCATTAAATTGATTTTAAGAGGGACAGGGCCCACGTTTTGTAGAATTTTCGGCTGAAAAACTCTTAATGCCAGGCCCTGATAACGAAAAAGTGAATAAATCCAGTTGCTAAATTTAGAAAAAAATATCCCCTAACACATGGTGTAGCCAGAATCCCTGTTTTGTGGGTCCTTGATATTAAAAAACCGATTGACGGCAAAATGTCTGTCTGGTATATGTGAACAACACTGGTGCCTCAACTAGGCATACGATTTTTTCCAAACTGAATAAACCCTGTCAGTCTGGGCTGAGTCAAAGCTCTGTGATTTTGAAGAACATTCATTAATTTTTGGGGGTACTTTACATGAAACCCCGCAGACATTTTCAAAATTTTCTCAAAAATGGCTCAAATTTTTTCTTCAAATTTCTTGTAAGAATAGAGTAAAATATACTTATGAAGACGGCGTACATCAAATTCTCACAGTTAAATCTGAATTTTTGATAATTGCAAATTGTTTGAATTTGCAATTGTTGCAGCTGTTTGAATTTTATTCGCAGTGTTCCTACAACTACAAAATTAAAGATGGCATCTATAAGAGGATAGCACAAGACCGATAAGCGAGACCAGACCAAAGAAATTAGAAAACTAACTAGTAAGAGAAAGTCTGTGCCATTCTGTAGCTATAGGTTTCTTCATATTATAAAATTGGAAAAATATTAAAATAGACATGCAAAGAGGCATTTGTTCTCTGAAACAAAGGGATGTAAAATTGGACAAATGCATTTAAAGAAATGATTTGTGGTCAAAATAATTTCATAAAAATCTTCAAATTATTATATAATCACTATATATTCCTTAAAATTCCCTTCAAACTTAATCATGTATCCAGAGGTACATGTATGTATCCATGTATCTAGGTATTCAAACGCCCATGGCAAGCATAGAATTTGCGCCCCTGTCAGGATACTTCAAATTAGGGGTATCTTAATCTACCTGAGAAATTTGGAGCCATTTTTGAGAAAATTTTGAAAGGGATTAGGCTTCATGCAAAGGACCCCCAAAAATCAAAATATTCATTTAAATTTCAAGGGGCCGCCTTATCAGTCGGATCAATCGAGGAATATAATTTTTGGGATAATCCTTACGATTTAATCACGAGCGTTGTTCAGAGACGGACAGACGCGGACATACGTTTTGCCGTCAATGAATTTTTCTGATGCAATGACCACCCAAGTGATTCCCAGTGGATTCTATACTGCGATTTTTGTAGGAAGAGCTCTGAAGATAACTCAAATCCCATCTTCGCGATGGAATATGTCACGGCATTTCGTATCATTCACAGTCGTTCCGCTAGATTTCGCACGATCGCGACCGTATGAAGCAGTGCTTGCGATCATGCGACTTCTACCGGCAAGACCGAGAAAAGACGCGAAATGCCGTGACATATTCCATCGCGAAGATGGGATTTGAGTTATCTTCAGAGCTCTTCCTACAAAAATCGCAGTAAAACGACACGACGTGTTAGAGGAAGTAATTTACGGCATGTAAGAACAAGTTGTATCCACCTTTTCGTCACCAGGGCCTCGCAATAAGAGTTCTGTCGAAAATCGCCGTTTTCCCTCGCAGCATTACAATTCTCTCTACAGTACGCAAGCAGTGGGCTCCTCTTGGGACCTGCTGAAAAGTGTATTATTTGAATGTGGACCTCTGAGTCTTAGTTCTGTTTCTGAAACTACTTCTACTCGTACCCAGGGCCGTTTTAACAGCGTTGGGGACCCTTGGGCCTAAGTTAATTTGGAGGCCCCCTATTCTTACTCTCACTCTCCCCCAATGTCGATGCTGAGCTATAAAGAAAATCATATCAATGTACATTGGATTTTGTATTTTTTTTTAATATTTTGAAAGTATTTCTTAGTGTTTCAATTTAACATTATTCAATGTTGAAAACTTCATGCACATGAATGAACATAAATTATTCAAAATAGTAATTAAATACTAAAATTTAATAAAAAAATATTTCAATATTTAGCATTCCGTATTATAAATATTACCAGCAACATTCCATATTATAAATATTATCCAATAATGTGCGACATCACGGCGCCAATCTTTTGTGTGTATTTTAATCATACTCCACTTTTTTAAACGGGTTTTTATTTGTTTTTTGAAAAATTAGTTTTAAATTATTTTAATGGCGAGCCACACGAGACTTGAATGTAGGGGGAATGCTCCTACATCAAAGAAGAAACGAGAGCTGAAGGGATGTAGAAAAATATTTCACTCATATTGGGAAGATTGATGGATGGAACGTTGTTTGGTAGCATTTTTTGGGGAGAAAGTTCTCAAGTTGATTTACTTCTTAGAATACTGAAAACATTTTGTTTTAAAACCTCCGGCTGACATGTGACCTTTCGATCTATTCATGTCGAGTAAATTAACTAGAGATTGCACGAGCCAGGATGGTATTCTCAAAGCTTTGACCTTTAAAATTTTGATGTGTTATAGAAACGTGTTTGACGTTTCAGCTTCTAAAAGGCTTTGTGGGCGACGAAATGGAAATGTAATTAATTGCGTTTCCAAAACCTTTGAAATTCGAAAGGTCATAGATTAGTTTATTTTGCTTTTGCGTGATAAAGCATCGTTATAAGTCAAGAATTTCATATTTAAACATATAATGATGTCTTGGATGTGCAAATGCTTTGTAAAATGGAGGAAATAACATATCACAAACTGTGATTGGCATATTCATGTAATTGTGACAATACAATGTATTTTGGCTGGCGCAATTTTGAAGCCTATGGCAGTTGATCTGACTAGTGGAAAGTTTTAAATTTTTTACTTTCCCGTATACGTACGTATACACGGAGTGATATACGTAGTATAGGGAAAGTTATGTAATGCTGCGCGAAAAAATGGCCAATTTTCGGCGGAAAAAAATTAATTGCCGGGCCGTGAAAACGAAAAAGTGGATAAAACCAGTTGCTAAATTAAGAAAAAAAAAATCCCCTAACACGTGGTGTAGCCAGAAACCCTGTTTTCTAGGTCCTTGATACCGAAAACCCAATTGAAAGGAAAACGTCCGTCTGTCCGTCTGTCCGTCCGTCCGTCCGTCCGTCCGTCCGTCCGTCCGTCCGTTTTTCTGTCCGTCTGTGAACACAACTAGCGCCTAAACCATACGTAAGATTTCTTCCAAAATAGATATTCCCCGGTCGATCTGATTCTAGTTGAAGCTTTGAAATTTTGAAAAAGATTTTTCAAAATTTGGGGGTACTTTATATGAAGCCCCCCGGGGATTTTCAAAATTTTCTAAAAACGGCTCCAAATTTTTTCTTTAAATTTCTTGTATGAATAGAGTAAAATACACTTTTTAACATGGCATAGGTCCGATAAATTTTCGAAAATTGTGAAAGTTTGAATTTTTTTCGGCGTTTTTCTCCAACTACAAAATTGAAGATAGAGATTTTTTCTTCAAATAAATTTTGTTTTGCATATTGGGTTCTTTACTAAAGGTCATGTAAATGTTTTTCAAAATTTTAGTTGTTTTCGTGTAATATTGCGTGCAATATGTGCAATTTTAAAAAAATACAAAAACAAGACTTTCTCAAAAACGGTTCCAAATTTTTGCTTTAAACTTTTGGTAGGGATAGTGGTAAATGTACTCGATCAGATGACATAAAAGCCATATTGCTCTATAGGTTGTTTTTTTCAAAAATTACAAAAATAAATTTTTTCACGTGTTTCTCACATCGATAATATTTACATTAGCGGCGATTTCTTCACATTATTATATTTATGAGTACATGTGCTTTAAATAATGTCAAGTAAAGGTTCTCGAAAACACAACCGTTTTCTGTGAAAAGTAGCTCAAAATTTCGCATTTTCAGAAACGCTCAAACGCCATTTTCTCATATATGGCTGCAATTTTTTTCTTGAAACTTGTGTAACGGATAGTGCTAATTACACTCTTTAATATGACGTAAAGTTTATTTTGAGTTATTTTTTTTTATTTCAAAAATTTCATAATTGTAATTTTTGTTATAGATCTCTCACATGTTTAATATGCACATTACCAGCAATTTGTAAAGATTATTATATTTGTGAGTGTATGTGCTTCAAATAACTTCAAATAAAGTATTGTGAAAACTCAAACGTTTTCTGTGTAAATGATCTTCAAATTTCGCATTTTTAGTAGCGCTAAAACGACATTTTCTCTTAAACGGCACAATTTTTAAAACAAAATTGCCATGTACGGCTTGGTTTTTGTATTCTTTAATATTCTAAAATTAATGTTTCCGTTCTACCAATAGGAAACCGAAAAATTAAGAAAAACAAAAAAAATTACTTTTGGCAGTGATAGATGACAGCTGGCAAGAAAGAGTTTGTGGCAATTCCGAATAGCTAGCGAAGACCCAAGGAAATAGAAAACTAATACGGGAAAGTCTGTGCCATTCTGTAGCACCACTAGTTTTATTTAATAAGTAATTATTAGGCATATACATTACCTGATACTCCGAATTTAAGGCCTTAAAGCCTGCTACCAGGAGATGAGTAGGCCTACATATTAATTTACCAAAGTGTTTCTAAACTATTTTTTTTTATTTCCTGGTGCGGACGTCACGTATTCTCCATCCACTCTTTGTCCTCAACACCTGAAATGAAACAGCGCCACAGGAGATCGTCTGCATCTTTGTCGTTGCGATTACTTCTCGGACACCCACTTACATTTGCAACATAAAATTCTCATTTAATTATTTGATGGTTTACTTATTTATTATAGATATACTTAGTTATTTACTTATTACGTAATATCTGATTATAAATGTACTAGCTTAATTACTGACTTACTTATTCAGTTTTTACTTATTTCCTACCTTCTGTAAAATATTCCAATTTTTACATTGTATTCCCTATATTTTTATTACATTTTCCCGAAATACACCACATTTTTAATATTTTTTTTATCAATTTTTACGCGTTGAGAGGCGCTGAGGTCTGTTGAGATCCTAGATCAGATTTTCAGAATCGACGACTTCACAATTTCAAAATTTTATTCATTTTGCATAAAATATACATCAGTATTCATAAAAAATGGATGACATTAGACCTAGAGAAGGGTTGAGATGTGTTGAAATCGCTAAGCAGATTTTTTGAACGACCTCAATATTCGAAATATCACAGTGTTTCAATATCACCAAAACTCAGTGGCGTATCCTCCATGAATGCAAGGCAAGCGTTGCATGCCTTAATCATTCTCAGTCAAAATTTTTTTTCGCTTCCCTTTTTACTTTCCAGACAATACTTATCTTCAGTTACGAGGTGTGAACGAGGCACTGTAAAAGCTAGCTTTTTTAAAAAAAATACATTTGTTGCGTCTTTACGCAACGCGTCTCTAAAGCCCTAGGTCGGCCGTTGATCGCGGAGTAATCCTCCATTACCAGTCCATTACTTTGCTATCAGCGCTCTCTGTATTTCACAGGGCGCTTTATATTATTTATATCTGTGTCGCGTCTCGTCTCGTCTGTCAGTTGTCATGAGGGCCGCCAGGTAGAAACTCCGCGTACGCGCCTCACACCGCGCGCCCCTGCTTTACATTAGCAATGTTTCCGCAAAATCTTTCAGCAATTTGTTTCTGCTTCTTGCGGTCATCTTTACATTAGCAAGAGCAAGTCGGAGCAATACGTTGCCAGCAACATCTTTCCGACAAGATATTGCCCAGATATTGCCGATCGTTTTATACTTGGGCTGTTCGTTGCCGTGTCTGGTGACGTCACGCAGTAAATGCGCGCGAACTAGTGACGTTAGTACTCACTTTCCCATCCGACATGGCGAGCAGAAGGCAGAAGATGCGAGTTGCAGCTGCACTTATTGTCTTCAATGAAGAACAGAAGAAACGCCGACGATCTTTGTGGACGCGTGACTGAATACTGAGAGAAAAGGAAAAGGGGGCTTTTGCAAATTTGACACAGGAGTTAATTGCAGAAGACACACCGGGTTACCAGAATTACTGTCGATTCAGTGTGACAGAATGTGAAACACTATTAAATTTAATTAGTCCACAGATCACAACTAGTGGTGCTACAGAATGGCACAGACTTTCCCGTATTAGTTTTCTATTTCCTTGGGTTTTCGCTAGCTATATGGAATTGCCACATACTCTTTCTTGCCAGCTGCCGTCTATCACCGCCAAAAGTACAATTTTTTGTATACCAGTATTATAAACAACCCTTTTACATTAACAAAATCGTTCATAGTATGGCATATTATTGCACGAATCATTAAGTCATCGCTATTTCTGCACGAAATATGAGCCATCACTGACGTAATAGTCACGGCCCCTATATATTTTCAGTTATGGAGTTTAAAGACGGCAGTGGTACCATATGAATAGATTGCCGTGTTCGCAGTAAAATCAAATACGTTATGAAAAAACTTACTTTTAAAAACTGATTTATTAATTTATTACTCCTTTAAAATTATATTTTGTTTTTATTTGGTAATATAACAAGAACAACATAATAAGAACAACAAAAAAACATCAAATTAATTCTTGTGAACATGTACATTAAGTGTACAATTTGATAAATTGGTCAGTGACACTCCAGAACGTGCATTTATATCTAAAATGCTTGTTTTTTCTTTGCTTTCTGCACTAAACAATATCTTGTTAGCTATTTGAATCTTGTTTTCACTTCGATGTATGACTCGGCTACACTTGTAGTCCGCCATCCTCCATGACGTTTAAGTGTAGTGATATCACCACCATTATCTGCGAGAAACGTCGCGGATGTTCTCCTAAACGAATGACCAGAGTACTTTTATGCATTTGGTAATTTTAAAAAATTTGCAATATTTTTTGGTATTTTCGCAAATGTATTGATACCAATTGGATTGCAGCTGCATTTGCCATGATTGTAAAACAAAAAAGTTTTTTGTGTTTAACATGTAAGGGTCTTAAGGAAATGTATTTTTTACAGACTTCAACATAATTGAATTCTTCACTGGATACGATAGTAAATATCCATTTTTGTCATTTTTTGTCGCTTTAATGTTTACTATCAAAACAGAACCTTCTTCTTTCACATCGTTGATGCACAAATTGTACAATTCGACACGTCTACAAGCACCAAATATGCCAAAACTAGCAACAACCTGAAAATCATACCAGTTATTAATACAATACACCAGTTAATAAATAAAACTTAACTATTATTGCCACTGTCATTATTATACCTTCATTAAAAGAAAAGTTTCATCATCAGCTTTTGTAAGAAGTGTGTTTACATCTTCTTGGGAAAATACTATTGCCTTTATAGGTTGATATCCCACATTTGCCTGTTTCATAAGTAAACTTACTTTATGAAAAGTTCCAATATCAATATTCTCTTTGATCTTTAGCATTTCCTTTAATTTGGAATAAGTGCACCATCAGGGGCGTAGCGTCCATGGATGTGGATGATGTGTTACATACCCTGACAATATCAGCTATTTATTTTAAAATTATTGTAAATTGTCAATTTGTTATTTTCTATTTCTATTACAAAATATTTCATTATATTTCAAACATTGCGCAGTTGAGAATTCGATTCTTCACAAGGATGAACGAATCAGTCTGAAATACCGCATAGTCTGCGCTGAGAATCAGATGCACACTGACCCATTACATCCAGGGTGCTTACCGTGGTGCCTACGAAAAAGTTGTCGTTTTACGAAACTTCGTTGTTCTCTTCGGTGTTTGTAAGAGAATGAGGTTAAATAAAACGACAATGTTAATTAATTAAGTTTTATTACCTTATTTTATTGCATTTAGCAAATATATATTTGTAGCCAATTTAGGTTAGGAATTGTGCTGATTGAATGCACAAGGGTATGTGACTATGCAATCCACATCTGTGCCCTGGAATGGCGAGCACCACGCGATCTAATGTGCCTACATAATTATGGAGTCGTATTTTTGTGCCGTGGACAAATTATAGCACATGAGAAACAGTAAAAAATATTTGAAACAAATATGAGAGGATAGAATTTTATTTAAACAGCCAACATTGGCTACGTTGAGCAATACAACCAAAGACATTGGAAATAAACACAACGGTGATATAAGGGAAAATAGGGAAATTCTGTCACACTTCATTCGAGTTGTATGCTTTTTTAGGAGACAAGGACTTGTATTTTCTAGCTATAATGAAAATAGGAGATCATCAAATAGAGAAAATTTCATGGAATATATAGGTGAAATAAAGAAATATGATAAAACTGACAAGGATGATATGAAAATTCCAATGTTTCGTGCAATCTCGCCAGAAATTCAGATTCATTGGATTTCAAGTGTGAGCACGGTAATGTCCCAAGAAATTAAAAATGAAATATTCTAAAGCCTCTTTTGTCTTCGATATACTGGATGAAACCCTTTATGTAAGCAGCAAAGGACAACTGTTTTTCATTATGTGCCTGTAAATTGATTGATTTCCTTTTTCTTATTATATTTTCATTATAGATCATTGCTTTCCATTTTATAAATTATGCCAATTCTATAAATTATGCCAATTGGGTTACAAATGATATGAATTGAACAATTTTGAAAAGCATTGGGTTTGACAGTGTTCTTATTATTAAAGTATGAGGACACACATTTATATTTCGCTAGGTCGTGAACTTAAGTCAACTTTTTCTAACTTTCAACCAGTAAACTACATGAAGTACGTGTGCTATTATTACTTTTACTGGATCAGTTTTCTGTAATTCTAATTGATCAAAGTGACAGAAATGGTATTGGTGAATGAAAAATATTTAAATTATAATTAAAGTTTTAAATTATTTTCTCATTTTTCGAGTTCCATACCCTAAGCCAAAACCCAGGCTACGCCACTGTGCACCATAGTATCGACGCTTTACATGCTGTGGACTTAATGTTTAAAGGAGCATGCATTAAATTAACAAAAGTCTTTATTCTAGCATGTGCATTATACTAACTTAACCAAACTGCTCCGATAGAGACGAAAGAACAGCAGCTTTGCATTATAAATTTGCATATTTTTTTATCCATCCATTTCCTAAACTTTAAGTACTCTTTCTCATAAAGTTTGCAAGACTTTTTCGGTATCATAGCATTTTCTGCTATTGCAGATTCTTCCACAATTTCTCTAGGCAAATCCATTATGTTTGAATCACGACTTTCAAACTAATTGCCATTTGTAAACAAATTAGTTGCTTAGCTAGCATTCACGACAAAACATGATTTTGAGATCTACTACAACTACGAATTACAACTTAACACAATTAATTTCGCTTCCTTAAATCCTTATAATACTGTTATACAAAAAATAGTGTATATAATGTTAATTTTTTGCACTCATAAGAAGATATTACAGAACTAACTTCTAACGTCGTTCGTTCGGTAATATCTTCTTATTCGTGTAAAAAAAAGTACAACGTTATAAATTAATTGCATAATATGCTATTGTCATTTTCTTAATATTTCGGTTTCCTATTGGTAGAACGGAAACATTAATTTTAGAATATTAAAGAATACAAAAACCAAGCCGTACATGGCAATTTTGTTTTAAAAATTGTGCCGTTTAAGAGAAAATGTCGTTTTAGCGCTACTAAAAATGCGAAATTTGAAGATCATTTACACAGAAAACGTTTGAGTTTTCACAATACTTTATTTGAAGTTATTTGAAGCACTTACACTCACAAATATAATAATCTTTACAAATTGCTGGTAATGTGCATATTAAACATGTGAGAGATCTATAACAAAAATTACAATTATGAAATTTTTGAAATAACAAAAAAATAACTCAAAATAAACTTTACGTCATATTAAAGAGTGTAATTAGCACTATCCGTTACACAAGTTTCAAGAAAAACTTTGCAGCCATATACGAGAAAATGGCGTTTGAGCATTTCTGAAAATGCGAAATTTGAGCTACTTTTCACAGAAAACGGTAGTGTTTTCGAGAAACTTTACTTGACATTATTTAAAGCATATATGCTCGTAAATACAATAATGTGAAAAAATCGCCGATAATGTAAATATTAACGACGTGAGAGACAAGTAAAAAAAATTACATTTTTGTAATTTTTGAAAAAACCAACCGATAGACCAGTACGACTTGTATGTCATCTGATAGAGTACATTTACCAAACGTTTAAAGAAAAAATTTGGAGCCGTTTTTGAGAAAGTCTTGTTTTTGTAATGTTTTAAAATTGCACATATTGCACGCAATATTGCGCGAGAAACACTAAAATTTTCAAAAAAAATGTAGATGACCTTAATGATAGAACTCACTTTGGAGAACAAATTTTATTTGAAGAAAAAATCTCTTTCTTCAATTTTGTAGTTGGAGAAAGACGCCGAAAAAATTCAAACTTTCACAATTTTCGAAAATTCAGAGCTGTACGTGAAAATCGGACCTATGCCATGTTAAAAAGTGTATTTTACTCTATTCATACAAGAAATTTAAAGAAAAAATTTGTAACTGTTTTTGAGAAAATGTTGAAAATCCCCGGGGGGCTTCATATAAAGTACCCCCAAATTTTGAAGAATCTTTTTCAAAGTCTCAAAGCTTCGACTAGAATCAGATCGACCAGGGAATATCCGTTTTGGAAGAAATCTTACGTATAGTTTAGGCGCTAGCAGTGTTCACACACGGACGGACGGATTGACAGACAGACAGACAGACAGACAGACGGACAGACGGACGTTTTCCTTTCAATTGGGTTTTCGGTATCAAGGACCTATAAAACAGGGTTTCTGGCTACACCACATGTTAGGGGATTTTTTTTCTTAATTTAGCAACTGGTATTATCCACTTATTCGTTTTCACGGCCTGGGAATTAATTTTTTTCCGCCGAAAATTGGTCATTTTTTCGCGCAGCATTACATCACTTTCCCTATAATACGTATATCACTCTGTGTATACGTACGTATATGGGAAAGTAAAAAGTGATACCAAATTTAGGGAAGCTACTATATCAGCGAAAGAACGTTTGATTGTCACTATTCGCTTTTTGGTACCAGGTAAGACTTTTTAAAATTCTCTATTATTTTCATTTATCAAATATGTAACGAGCAAATTTTCAACAAAAACATTGGCGAGTGTTTTCACAAAATTTCGTCTTGCTAAATAACTTTTGTGTGTTATTGCTTTATATCGGTAATAAATAGAGACCGCAAAAATATGTAGTATGAAACATTAAAATATGTACCTACATAAAAATATAATGAAAACAGTGAGAATGTGTAATAAATATGTAAAATCTGATATAATATGTAATATTAAAATACTCTAATTATCAAACACATTTCCATGATATGAAATTACAATTATAGCACACTTTCTAAACAAATTTTAAAAAGAATACCAACGTTTTAAAAATAATTTAGAGAGTACAAGTTTATGCACACTTTGCACCATACAACTACCCGTCATTAAAAGCTTCAGCTATTGTTATTTGGGACCATAGTTTAACATCCCGACCAAGGTGCAAGGTTATATGCACTTTGAGCCAGACTAGACGCAATAGAAGCCATCGTACCAACTGGCAATATCTACCACCATCATAAAATCATTGCAGCATGCAACATTCTCGTCGCAATGTTACACGTCGGCGATCGCCAGTTTCTCGGAAGTTAAGGTTAAATGTCACGAAACGCGGCGTCAATGATTCTTTTCACACCTACATTTCACAAAAAAATGTAGGAAAATGTTGAAAAGGTTTTTTAAAATACGTCTTTTCATAAAAAATAAGTTGAAGAAAATCGATAGAATAAAAAAAATATTTTGTGAAACTAGCAAAATATATATTATAGTACTAAATATGTAAAAATAAGTAACGAAAAAATTGGATATTGAGTTAGGAGGGCGACGATTCACCAAGATTAAAATTTTGAGAACGGTAAGTAGAAAGACAAAAATATGTAATTACATAAAAATTCGGTCTGTATTAATAAAGCACGACTATTCCAGACATTTCCTCAACACACCCACTGATACTTTAATCAGGTTGTTCAATCTGTAGTATTTACTGTAATATGAATGCTATTTATTTAAAGGGCTAGTACTTTTCAGAATTATGCGTTTTTTTCTTTTTAATTTTTTTTTCAGGATACAGTTACAGATCCCTGATGTACGAGTTTCGTATTGCAGACAGTACTCACTTCTGATTCCAGAAGTGTGCAGAGCTATTGCTGGACTGAGAGGTCAGTTCATAAAGGTAAACTGTGGGAAGCTGCTCCCTTAAGAGGTTAATTAGCATCTAGTAACTATGCAATGGCAATTAAGTGTGGATACAATGCATACATTGGTATTAATCGCGCAACTTTTTTTGACCGATGACCTCGCTTCCTCTTCTGACACAATAAACAGTTGAACAAAAGCTCGCAGCGAGCACTGATGACAACATTCCAAACATCTTCACTGGCGCGAAATCGAAAATATTTTATGTTGAAGACGAAAACGTCTGGACCTGATTTTCTCCAAAAATCATAAGAAATGACCGAAGCAGGTGAAGATCCATCACAGGAGATACCTCGAACTCCTGACAGAACGCAAATTATTGAGACAGTTGTGAAGACATGCCTGATTCTCCAGCGATTGGCATTGCTTCATAAAATGTAGTGGCCGATTTCGTAGCTAATATCCCCACTCTAACAGCATTTCTTCAATCCATCGGTCAAGAAAAGTTGTGCGAGTAATACAAATAGATCTCCACTTTGTGCAATTGTAGGCTGGCATCTGTGGCACATTTCTGTTCATTTAGTTACGAAGACCCTGGAACTTAACGGTGTAAAAACGTTGAAAATATGCACGCAACAGTGCACTTAAAACCAAAACAAAAGTATAGGTAGCAATAGATAACATATTTATATAATAATTCCATTCAGCCTAATTCATATGCACGAATAAAGTTAAAGGAAATAGATCGATTCAAGCTAAAACAATCTTATCAGAAATATGTTGGTATTGTAGCATTGACACGGCAGATGTGCACTTGGAATATGTTCACAGACAAATAAATAAAATATGCAGTTATGAAAAGTAAAACATTGGCCACTTTGGTTTTATTTTTAGTGATAGGTACAATTGTAAAAGATAAAAGTCTGCGAAAATGCATTGGATGCATGTAGTTTCAAACTCGCATGAAGGGCGGCTAGTAGTTGCAGTACACTCTGTAGATGGCAGCAGTTGCCCTGGTGAGATACAGAGTAAGTGGTGAGAATTGAAAGTAACTGGGGAGTCTGCTGTCTTCGGGATGTATCATCTGCCTTATGTAGTTTCCAGCCAGTGCAATGCACCGCTGCCGCTACTACTACTACAATGCTACAAAACTGTCCTTGTTGCTAATAACGTGAACTAAGAAATTCTCAGCTGATTGGAAGGCGCTAAGCACTACAGGTATGTGAGTGGAATTTTTGGTTATGATTCGATTGTGTTCGTGATTTCCTTCTTTGAAAAGTGTGCAGCGTGATATATGTAGTGTGCATAAGCGTGTTAATTTAGAGATCTGTGTTCGTGTGCTGTCAAGAATGAATCAAGACGATATAATATCGGATTTATTTGAGAAACCATTCTGCAATCGCACATTGGATGAAAAGCTCGACGTTATTAAAAACGGACGACCAACACCAGTTCTCCCGAAATTAAAAAGTGAAAACAAAACATGTACCCGGAATTTCAACACAGATCAGTTCAATAAAACTACATGGCTGTGCGATTCAGTATTAATGTGCAAACTGTTTTGTTGGTCTTGCATTTTATTCGGAACTGACTCTTCTCTCTGGAGCAATAATAACTAAGAAATACGCACAAGTGTGCATGGAGTTTACAGTTCAGTCTTCGGAGCTGAGCTCCGTAATTGTTTTCTTGTTTTCCTTGCATGAAAGCACATGATACTTGGTACACTTTTCGTTGCACAGTTTGCACACGCATAGATCACTGGCGGTGTGATATGTGGTTGTCTTGCAGAGTTTATGGAGGAATCCAAGCACCGCTAATCTGTTTACTACACTTCTCATTTCCTGGTTTGGTTTTGTCCAACTCCTGTCAATCATGGCACTCATGCAGTAGAAAAGTTCTTCCACCTCTTCTCTCTTCTGTTGTCTTTCCGCTAGCAGTTTGTTGTATCTGGAGCAATAAGAAACGCGGCTACTCTGATCTAAATAATGTACACATTGCGATATCGAGACATGAAACGTCTGATGCTCACGTGAATGTTTTAAAACACAATGAGAATGTGAAACACAATAGAGATATTTTGAAATATCTCTGTTGTTGTGTCATCTGTGAATTACTTTCTGGGCAAGTAAGAATTGGCATTCCATAGTCACGATGAAAGTACCGACTCCAACAACCGTTGGAGCTATGTTGAACTTTTGTACATCATTTCGAAATATAATAATAAATTAAGGAATCATTTAGAAATTTCAAGCATTTTTGCTGGTTCATCTCCATTAATTTAAAATGATTTAATTCAAGCCATTTGTGACGTACAGATTGACGAAATTAAATCACAAATAGAGAAAACCCAGTTTGTTTCAATAATGATAGATGAGACCTCAGACGTTACGAATAAATGCCAGTTGCCTTCCGTACTGCATTGTATTCATAACGACAATCTGCGAAACAATTCTGTTGTTGAACGATTCAGCCGGAAGGTGAACTACTCGGCGTCGCTATCGCTCCGCTTCGCAGTTATCCTTCCGGCTTCGTCCTTAAAGACTAATAGAGGACGAGTCACATACAATGTTTTTTGTTATTCCTAGTTTATCGTTTATTCAAAATAAACTTTTATCACTTTCATGAGTTGAGAAAAAATTGTCATTACTGTCGCTTTTCTGTAGCAAGGGTTGGTTGTACTGGATGCTTTGTTTGTGATTCAACAGTTGAATGCTTTTTCTGGTAATAAAGCTGATTGCGAAAACAATCCGGGAATTTTCAAGCATCAGCAGATATTTTCGTGCCAATTATATATTCTGGAGGAAGCAGACGAAGCACGATATAGTTTGATGCCTTCTAAATCTGTAGCGTCTTATGAAAAAGCTTATGATTTATTTTGTGATTGACGAACGAAAAGAAATGTTCCAGGCACTAACGAAGAGATTATGCTAGCATTTTTGAACGAACGATCAAAAACATTAAAACCAAATAGTCTCTAGTCATACTTTAGTATATTGAAAAAATGTATAAAAATACATGAGATGACTGAGTATCCACGTAAGTTATTCATTCCCTATAATTTGAAATTATAGTAAATACTGTAGACTAATTATTTAAAATTTATTTGAATATACTATTATGTTATTGAATATTTGAAGAAAAAATCTAAGCTAGTTACAAGCCTAAAAAATCAAGAGCAAGTAACTAAGTTCTTACAAGAGGCTGATGATCACATACATATACCTGCTTTCTACGGTCATTCTTGGTTTTGGAGTATTTGGTGCTTGCCGGGGATGAGAATTTGCAGACTTGACCGTGAACAATATACAAGAGAAAGGAACATACTACCGGGTACTGTGATGGAACTGCTCACAAAATGGAGGCGCCGACACACTTATGGTGTGACAGTCGTCCCAAGTCGCAGGAGGGGACACGCGCTGAATTTATTTAATAAGGGCGCCAAGCGCATGCCCACTTACCTGCTTAATGTCGCCGGCGTTGAGCGTCTCAGGGGTGAGCGCCCTGGGTCGAAGGGTTGCATTTGGTGGTTTCTTAAGATTTAGAATAATAACACTTTGCTATGGTATTAATTGGTTCACCCGACCAAATGGCGGGGACTAATTTATTCAAAAAATTAAACGAAGAGAAACTGTTCAGGTTGATGCTGGGTTATTGTCACTTTAGTAGCCGATTAATGAATGATGGTGATGACAACTTACAATCTGTGATGTTAGATGGTGATGTCACCGCGACTGGATTGCTCGCCGAGCGACGGAGAAGTGTAGTCGGACCCTCAGGAGGCGACGCCGGAACGTTGCAAGGTTGGCCTCCGATTGCCTCCGGGGTGATGACTCCGGCGCACGGGACGTCGGCGGTGGATGACCGGGCGGTCGCGACGTGATGCTCGCGCGCGTCTCAGGCCGTCACACGACACCTGGACCGCGTATGACGCTCGAAGCCAAACTTTGGCTATTCGGAATTAATTCCGTGAAGACCGGGCAAGTTTCGCAGTGGTCGGCTCAGTGTGTGCCTTACCCACTGCTGCTGTTCCCTTTTTACCGCAGGTTTCATTAACTGACTAATATTCGGTGGCTTTCTTAACTACCACTGTTAATCTACTCAGAACTTTACTTGTTGGTTTCTATCTCCATACGACTTCTCCTGCACGACCGTCCTCTCTAGCGTCTGTCGCCCGTCCTCTCTCTGGGCGCTCGCCCGTCTGTCCCTTTCGTTTTTTCGAAAAAATCTCAAAGTGCTCACGTGCTTCCTGCCTAGTGATTTTATTGGTCGGATTTGAACTTCTCGAACCTTCTATTTCATCAACGGTGCCTTCTGGTTGTTCATTGGCCGGCATTGTTAGGCCGGAGGAGCGCGCACGTGTCCCTTCTGCTTTGGCATGTGATGATTTTATAGGCTTTTAGAGGATTATTGAGCCGGGTGCGATCGCCAAGTCGCTAAAATGGTTGTTCCGGCTGTCGATCATCCAGTATTGTTGGACAAAGGGTAAGATTTATTGTTAGGGGCTTCTGGAGAACTTGGGCCGTTGGGCGGAACTAAATCGGGTCGCGGTGGACGCGTGGCCCTTTCCAACTTCCGGTAATTTGGCGTGACGCGGGGGTGAGAGGGTGCGATGGTCACCCGACGCATCGCGGTATTGTCAGAAAAAGGGTATAATTGATAGTTGAAAGTTTATGGGGGGCTTGAGCGGCTGGGCGTATCTAATTCGAGGGCGCGTAGTTCTTTCCTGCCGTCCGGTAATTTGGCGTGACGCAAGGGTGGAGGACTGCGATGGTCCCCGACACATCGCATTACCCCCCCGTACAATGAGATTAAAAAAACGCATGGGACATGTTTTTTTTAATCTAAGAACAAAAAAAAGGAGATTTACAAAAATAGATGATAAATAAATTTGGGGAGCATGTGCCAACAGATGAAGCGGTGAAAACACAAAAACCTGGCATGTCCAGAACGAAAATTAGGGGTTTCAATGACAACTCTAACATGATAAGACAATACTAGTTAATTAAGCAAAAGGATAAAATTAATGAAGAGGAACAACACTAAAGCTATCTCTAAAAAACTAGATGACCAATAAATTTAGGACACAAAATCTTTAAGAGGTAATACAAACACATTAATGATAAGAAAATGAATGAAAATAATCTTTATCATTTTTCAAAAATAAGAAATGGTGGTGGGCCATTAGCAACACCTACTCAAACTAAGAGCAAACTAAGCACTAAATAAGTAATTAAGAAGATAACATAGAGGGATAATTGGAAACAAAACTTAGAAAGACTGGCAAAATGAAACAATGGGGTACCTAAAACTAGTTAAACGCTACTGCAAATTGAATAATTGTGCAAAGTGAAGAGCCAAAAGTGGGAACCCTGTTAATCATTATTATATTTGACGCTCTTTTAATACGATTTTAGAGGTATAAAAACAAGTGGAATAAATGTGACAATTGCAAAATAATAGATAAGCATAATAGTCAACAGTGGCCAAATTATTTAAAACACAAGAGGAGGAAACAAAATATCAACACGATGGAGAATTGAAAATAGAATGGTAAACGTGAGAAAACAACCAATGAATTAAACAAAGGACTTGGGTTGCAAAAATATTAAATTCATAATATCAGAATGGAGCTCGTTTCATTAATTAAAGTCAATGGCTATAACTCTCGTCAACTCTCGACAAAGTATATCTAAGGGATATCTGAATTATTTCTCTCTCTTTTTTAATCAACAACGACGTTCACTTATAACAATCACTTAACCAAAGCATTGAAGTAGTAGCGAACCCACGAAATTAATTAATAATAAGACGTGCCAGGGCAACCGGGCTGGATCCACAAGAATATAATTAAAATAAGGTTACCTAATCAGAGCGACATAAATGAGGGCTTTTATTCTTTCAGCCAATTAATCTAGTTTAATCTCTGAAAGGAACAAGGTTATAAAAATTGTGAGGACCAACCTCGGAACCATCTGTGCTACGTAAAGTGCAAGCGTTGGGGGCTACAAGCCTCATTATTTGGTAAGGACCTACAAATAAAGGAAAGAATTTACTAATAAGGCCTTCAGGCTGATTAGATACTCTGAGAGCTTTGATTAAAACTTTATCGCCGACTTTAAATAAATGGGTTTTACTCTTCTGGTGTTGTTTTCTCGTATCACCAGCTTTCTTTAAATTTGAGAGAATAATTTGACACCGATCCTCAGGGGAAATTGGAATTTGAGTGGCCATTTTTGCTAAAATAGGAAACAATGGTTTCGGCTTCTTATTGAATTGAGCCTCGAAAGGTGTAAATCTGGAAGATTCATGGGGGATGTGGTTAAGCCACGTATTAATCTTCGGTAGTAAATCGGGCCAAGCGGTATGCTTGTGAGACACATAAACCCGAAACAAACGTGATAATTCTTTCATGACTCTTTCGCTTGGGTTTGATCTCGGTGACCTAATAGAACAGAAGATTGTTTGGACACCTAAATCATTTAGCGATTGCTGCCAAAGGTCACTCGTGAACTGCGTGCCATTGTCACTGAGGACACGCTGATACGTCCCACATTCTTTGAAGAAACCTTGCACTAGGTGTTTTAAACAGGACTTTGCAGTAGGTTTAACAATAGGAAAACACTTAACATATTTAGTAAACACATCTATTACTACGAAGATATGGCGGAATCCACATCTTCCTCTAGGTAATGGTCCGTAAAAACAAAGTCGGTAGTTTCCTGCACGATGTTTCCTTCGACACCATTATATGGTTTAATTACATTTTGGGCTAAATCAATGGTAATTCCGTAATCACGGAAGAAGTCCATGCCTAAAATAACTCTCCTACTAAGATTTTTAACAACCAAACAGGTAACATCAATAGGCTGGTTAAAGAGGGAGAAAGATAGCAAAATCTGTTTAGTAATGGGCGCTGATTTACGCATTTGTGCTCCTATAACATAAGACTTAGTGATAGGGAAAGTCGGAATGACATAGTTCGATTGTAATAATTGATCATAGAAAGATTCAGAGATGGCAGATACTTCAGAGCCTGTATCTAGTAAAGCATCTACATCGATGCCGAAGCAGGTAATGTTAATTACTGGACAATTGCGTTTACGTATCGTGGAGTCTGTGGGTGCGTCAGTAATGTCTAGTAAGTCATCCATTACACATAGAGTAAAGATGGGAACCGCAACATTTGAATTACAAATATGGTCCAGAACTGTGTTCCCATTTATTCCGGACCTGAGCGGTTTAACGGCCTCTGTGGTGGTTGACCTGGGGCTGTCGAAGGCGGCGCGAGAAGGGGCGCGGTTTGGCCTTGACCGACAATGAAGGGAGGCGGAAAACTGGTCGGCGCCGGGGGGGAGGGGGCGGGGGGAAAGTGCGGCGAAGGGCCGTGGTTAAAAGGACGCTCTTGACCTTGCGAATGGCGTGGGGGAAATCCTCGATTCTGATTATTATTATTGCCATTACGTGGGCGTGAAGAGTTTTGACTCTGATTTTGATAAGAAGCGAATTGCACATTCGTTTGGTCGAAATCGCCCAATAAGATCTGAAATTGCTCAAGATCTTTTACAAAACTAGTTTTAAGGAGGTTTTGAATGACATATGGATAATGACGAGTTAATAGCCGCATAATTTCGTCGTCAGGGGGAGTAGGTTCGCATTGTTTAAGTAGGGCAATGCGAGACACTGCATAATCCCGCATAGACATGTTACCATTCTGGTCCCATCTACCTTTAGCCAAATTAATTTTAAAATTGTATTGGGTGTTTCTATCCCAAAAACGATTAATAAATTTGGAACGAAAATCCTGAAAATCAGCCGGAACTGGTAACAATGTTTGGAACCATTCTTGGGCATGGTCAACCAACATTTGGGCTATAACCTTCGGTTTAGAAGATTCAGGAATGTGTCTGGCTAAAGCAAAATAATTTTCAACATTACGTAAGAACGTAATGGGCTGTTCACCGCGATTACCAGAGAATTTTAAATTTGGAGGAATTGACAGTGGCATAGCATTAACCGGGAAAGCTGAAATAGTCTTTTCCGCTACTTTAATTTCTAGTTCGTCTATTTTGACTTCGATTTCTTTCCGTTCCATTTCCGCCTGTGCCTGGATAACTAATTTTGCTGTTTCAATTTTATTGTTCAGGGAGTCGTGAAATCCTTCAATCTTATTGTCAACCCCTTTTAGTTTCTTAGTCACCTCGCCTTTCAAGTTGGAAATTTCGGATTCATTGTCTTTAAATTTATCACGAGCCCAATGTCCCAAATTCAATTGCTTTTCTGAAACGGTTGCAATATCCTTGTTTATGCTGTCTTTAAATTCTGTCATTTGTTGAACTGTTTCAGACTGGAGCGATTCGCATTTCTTTAGTTGGCCTGTTAAATGTTCTTTGATGTCAGAAATTTGCTTAGAATTATTTTCAACAGCAGAGGCGAGAGAGGCGATTTTAGTGCTCTGTTTATCGACCTTTGAATTAACCGAATTTAGTTGTTGAGACACCTCACTTTGAAAAAGGGTGAAATTAGTGAGGTGTTCGTCTAATCTACTATCAAGGGCACAAAATTTCGAATCAAATCTGGAATTCAAGTCCTGAAATTTAGAATTTAATTCTTGACGCTGTTCGTCAAATTTTGCGATAAGAGTGCTGAAAAATTGAGACATTTGGTCTGAGGGTGGCGTCGGAGCGGCCGCGGCGAGGGTAGGTCCGGCCTCGGCGGTACTCGTCTCGAGTACCTGCTCTAAAGAAACCCCGACAGTAGGGGCGAGAACAGCTGGGGGCGTGAGCTCGGCAGGCGCGTCGGCGTTTGCGGGAGCGGGGTCAGAAACCTCGGGGTTTTGAATGGGATTATTTTCAGCCATCGTGGAGCGAGCAATCCTCGAAGTGACGTAAGTACGATAATGACGCCTACAGCGCGTTACACATGAGTACACAATCAAACACAATAAAAAGAAAAGTACAAAACACACACAATGAAATGTTAGAGGATAACACTGAGAAATAAACATAAAATTTCAAATAGAAAGTAAACACTATTAAGTAAACATATAATTGTTACGTGACGGAAATAGCACGTATAATGAAAAAGGAAAAAAAATAAAATAGAGTTCAATTAACCACACTTAAACACTATAAGACGCATTAAGAAATTGTAAAAAGAAAATAACAATAAAATGAAATTATGCGTCTGAAAAGAGAGTGAAATGTTCTTATAAATACACTTTGGGCTTCTAAGTTATGAGAATCACTGTAATACTCTGAGCATTCACTGATACAAAATATGTAAAAATTACCGGAAGTTCAATATAAAATTTAAGTCTCACACGCAAGCAAAGTGATTGAAAACCTCATAAAATACAAAATATCAAAAGAAACACACATTAAAACCAAATGCAATCTTCAGTTGGGCAATAATTGAGCAAGCGTAAACGGAAAATGGATAAGAAAGAATTAGTGAGTTCAATAAGAAATACACAGGTGCGAGTAACACAAAGTAAAATACTTGTTAAAAACCACGTTGTGTGTCAATTTATGCTCTGCACGCTGCACAAGCTAAATTATACGTGAAAAAACAAACGAAGTTGGGCGACCAATTTATGAGATGCCCGCTACACAAGTTCAATTATTCGTGAATAGAAAACCACGTTGGGTGTCAATTTATGATCTGAGTCTACACAAGCTCAATTATTCGTATAAAAACAACCACGTTGGGCGTCCAATTTATGTGATGGAACTGCTCACAAAATGGAGGCGCCGACACACTTATGGTGTGACAGTCGTCCCAAGTCGCAGGAGGGGACACGCGCTGAATTTATTTAATAAGGGCGCCAAGCGCATGCCCACTTACCTGCTTAATGTCGCCGGCGTTGAGCGTCTCAGGGGTGAGCGCCCTGGGTCGAAGGGTTGCATTTGGTGGTTTCTTAAGATTTAGAATAATAACACTTTGCTATGGTATTAATTGGTTCACCCGACCAAATGGCGGGGACTAATTTATTCAAAAAATTAAACGAAGAGAAACTGTTCAGGTTGATGCTGGGTTATTGTCACTTTAGTAGCCGATTAATGAATGATGGTGATGACAACTTACAATCTGTGATGTTAGATGGTGATGTCACCGCGACTGGATTGCTCGCCGAGCGACGGAGAAGGTGTAGTCGGACCCTCAGGAGGCGACGCCGGAACGTTGCAAGGTTGGCCTCCGATTGCCTCCGGGGTGATGACTCCGGCGCACGGGACGTCGGCGGTGGATGACCGGGCGGTCGCGACGTGATGCTCGCGCGCGTCTCAGGCCGTCACACGACACCTGGACCGCGTATGACGCTCGAAGCCAAACTTTGGCTATTCGGAATTAATTCCGTGAAGACCGGGCAAGTTTCGCAGTGGTCGGCTCAGTGTGTGCCTTACCCACTGCTGCTGTTCCCTTTTTACCGCAGGTTTCATTAACTGACTAATATTCGGTGGCTTTCTTAACTACCACTGTTAATCTACTCAGAACTTTACTTGTTGGTTTCTATCTCCATACGACTTCTCCTGCACGACCGTCCTCTCTAGCGTCTGTCGCCCGTCCTCTCTCTGGGCGCTCGCCCGTCTGTCCCTTTCGTTTTTTTCGAAAAAATCTCAAAGTGCTCACGTGCTTCCTGCCTAGTGATTTTATTGGTCGGATTTGAACTTCTCGAACCTTCTATTTCATCAACGGTGCCTTCTGGTTGTTCATTGGCCGGCATTGTTAGGCCGGAGGAGCGCGCACGTGTCCCTTCTGCTTTGGCATGTGATGATTTTATAGGCTTTTAGAGGATTATTGAGCCGGGTGCGATCGCCAAGTCGCTAAAATGGTTGTTCCGGCTGTCGATCATCCAGTATTGTTGGACAAAGGGTAAGATTTATTGTTAGGGGCTTCTGGAGAACTTGGGCCGTTGGGCGGAACTAAATCGGGTCGCGGTGGACGCGTGGCCCTTTCCAACTTCCGGTAATTTGGCGTGACGCGGGGGTGAGAGGGTGCGATGGTCACCCGACGCATCGCGGTATTGTCAGAAAAAGGGTATAATTGATAGTTGAAAGTTTATGGGGGGCTTGAGCGGCTGGGCGTATCTAATTCGAGGGCGCGTAGTTCTTTCCTGCCGTCCGGTAATTTGGCGTGACGCAAGGGTGGAGGACTGCGATGGTCCCCGACACATCGCAGTACATATTCCTCTGATAATTGTTTACATTTATTCCCAAAAAATGTTTTTTGTGCCAATGTCATATTTATCACAAGATTTACGAACACTGATAAAATCTAAACCCGAAAGTCCGCTAAAATATTTTTAATGGACTCTCGAGCATTTTAATGGCCGTTGCTATATACGCCTTCTTAAAGCGTTGTTGAGATGGTTGGTTGTTAAGGGGCTAAGTGCGTGTTTATCAACGTAAATAACAAAAACAAACTGATTGCGAAGACGTATGATGGGGTTGCACTTCTAGCAGGGCAATTGAGTGGTGTGCAGTCAAGAGTGAAAGAAATTGTTCCAGAGGCAACATTCATTTTTTACTTTCCCGTATACGTACGTATACACGGAGTGATATACGTAGTATAGGGAAAGTTATGTAATGCTGCGCGAAAAAATGGCCAATTTTCGGCGGAAAAAATTAATTGCCGAGCCGTAAAAACGAAAAAGTGGATAAAACCAATTGCTAAATCAAGAAAAAAAATCCCCTAACACGTGGTGTAGCCAGAAACCCTGTTTTCTAGGTCCTTGATACCGAAAACCCAATTGAAAGGAAAACGTCCGTCCGTCCGTCCGTCCGTCCGTCCGTCCGTCCGTCCGTCCGTCCGTCCGTCCGTCCGTCCGTCCGTCCGTCCGTCCGTCCGTCCGTCCGTCCGTCCGTCCGTCCGTCCGTCCGTCCGTCCGTCCGTCCGTCCGTCCGTCCGTCCGTCCGTCCGTCCGTCCGTCCGTCCGTCCGTCCGTCCGTCCGTCCGTCCGTCCGTCCGTCCGTCCGTCCGTCCGTCCGTCCGTCCGTCCGTCCGTCCGTCCGTCCGTCCGTCCGTCCGTCCGTCCGTCCGTCCGTCCGTCCGTCCGTCCGTCCGTTCGTCCGTTCGTCCGTTCGTCCGTTCGTCCGTTCGTCCGTTCGTCCGTTCGTCCGTTCGTCCGTTCGTCCGTTCGTCCGTTCGTCCGTTCGTCCGTTCGTCCGTTCGTCCGTTCGTCCGTCCGTTCGTCCGTTCGTTCGTTCGTTCGTTCGTTCGTTCGTTCGTTCGTTCGTTCGTTCGTTCGTTCGTTCGTTCGTTCGTTCGTTCGTTCGTTCGTTCGTTCGTTCGTTCGTTCGTTCGTTCGTTCGTTCGTTCGTTCGTTCGTTCGTTCGTTCGTTCGTTCGTTCGTTCGTTCGTTCGTTCGTTCGTTCGTTCGTTCGTTCGTTCGTTCGTTCGTTCGTTCGTTCGTTCGTTCGTTCGTTCGTTCGTTCGTTCGTTCGTTCGTTCGTTCGTTCGTTCGTTCGTTCGTTCGTTCGTTCGTTCGTTCGTTCGTTCGTTCGTTCGTTCGTTCGTTCGTTCGTTCGTTCGTTCGTTCGTTCGTTCGTTCGTTCGTTAACACTGCTAGCGCCTAAACCATACTTACGAATTCTTCCAAAATGGATATATCCCGGTCGATCTGATTCTAGTCAAAGCTTTGAGATTTTGAATAAGATTCGTCAAAATTTGGGGGTATTGGGGCCAATACTTTCTTCAATAAATTGCCAAATTGTAAAACTTTTTTATATTTTTTCATCCATCGTATTTATAAAGAAAGATTAAAAATTTATCTGCTGCCAACTCGTGACTTTGAAGGGACTTACAGTTTTTAGCGGAGTGTACGAACCATCCGATAGTTCTCGCATGGGAACGCTAGTGGACAGATCCGGACAAATAGATATAGATGAAGTAACGTATTTGATGAATTATAATCATAAAAGTAAATGAAAATATCTATGCTGAAATGTAATTGCCGATTTCTATAATTATTTTGATGACGACAGAAATATGTGTGTTTAAAGACCTATGTGCTTGTAACATATAGTATAAAACTTATTTGTTTAGGTAAATCAATTCATCATATCATCGCAACATAACAGCAATACTGATCCACCAACCTGTACATCATATATACACAATAAATTGACAGTGAACTGAACCACTTAACAAAACAATATTAGCTTCATTATTTGATTTGAAGTGATAGATACCAAGGATCTTGAAATGTGAATAATAGAAACCAAGGAGTCCCACAATTTTATTAGATTAGACATAAATATTTTAGATAAATTAATTTTTGCCAGTTTTTTGAAGAAAAAAATAGATGAATTAATTCACTGGGAGCAACTGACATGCGAAACAACAGCACAGATTTGTCTTAATATGTAAAGGACCATTGCTTAATTACATAGCACTGTATTACTCCCCTGCCCATATTGAAGAAAAACGTTCAACAGGGTTGACCAAAATATTCAAATATTTTCATGTACATTTTGATGTCTGTACATTTGTACAGACATTCTGTACATTTTGTCAGCTATGGCTGCAGTTCAGGGGCGTATTTATAAACGTCGCCGCCCTGGGCTCCATTAATTTTGCCGCCCTTGAGAATTTATGTTATTTATAAAATAGTATATTATATAAAAAATATTCCCCCTATTTCTATTTTTTTTTCTTTTTTGCGAACAGGCCACTTTGGAACACGCAGGCATACTGGGCATGCAATTTTCATTAGGGGGGATCAGCAATACGCTGGATCCTATTTGAACTCCCCAGGGTTGTTAACCCTGGGAGGTTGGTAGATGAATGATGATGATAATGAGGGGTGAAAGGACGGTACACGCATATATAGACATACACAAATACATCCATGCCCGAGGCGGGACTCGAATCCGGGACCCTGCGGTCCGAGATCGCCACGACACTATTGTTTTAGCGAACTCTGCCACGGGGCCGGCTTATTACCCCTACATTGATTGGGATACTTGTTTTCTACATATTAAAAAATGTACATCGTGGCTAATGAGGTTTCTTTAGAAGCAAAAATTAATTCCGAAACTGATTTCTCACTCTTTAATAAATATGTCTCAGAAAGGAAAAGATGGAATATGGGTTAATTTCACTTTTAGTTTCAAATGAACGTGACATTAAAATTCAAAACATTATAATTTTTGGAAATTTTGCCGCCCCAGACTATAGCCCGTTCAGCCCATATGCAAATCCGCCCCTGCTGCAGTTAGGTCTTTGTACAGTACTAGCAGACAAGTGACTGGCCTGTAGTTCTTCGCCGAAGAGCTGTCTCCCTCTTTGGGTTGCAAATACGTGATGCCGAGTGTGCGCCACTGAAAATTATATAAACAATTATATTCATTGAAAACAGAATTGGAGAAAGAAGTAAAACCATGCAAAGATGCACCCGATAGATTCACTTTTTGTGATCTCTAGCAAATATCTATTTTCAATATTACATTGCTGCATTCTATTATAATTTAAGTACATTAATTTGTCTGAACTTCACTAGTTTCGCTTGAACATCCTGTATCTGAGGTTTATTCTGTGAGTTTTTTTAGCTTCTTTTTTAGATGAGCAAATCTTCTTTTCCTTTTTGTCTGAAGGGGTGTGGTATGCCTCCTCTGACATCTCAATGATTTTATATCTGAAGTAAGACAGTTTGAATGACGTTTTTATTATTTTTCAATTTTTAAAATACACTTTGATTAAAGTAAATTGAAGGTGTTGTTACTATTTGGATTAGCAAGTAAATCATGAAGAGGTTTTATCTAATTCATCTGCTTCTTAATAATTGTTTTTTATATTCTAGACCTTTTCGTAACTTTTTTAAATGTTGCACTCCCTAGGGGATTGTTTTCTAGATCATAGGTTTTCATTATTTCTGGTTAGTTAGATGCTTCAGATTGTAACAAAAATAATGTAGAAAGTGGGCATTTGCGGTTATTTACTGTCGCTTTTGTTTGATTAATATTATCATTTTGGGTAGTGTACGGTGCTGGGATGTTGTGCCCCGCCAGAGATATATTTTCTTCGGGTTGGGGGCAATTGCAGAGTGTTTTTTTTCTTGGCTGTTATTTGCATACAAAAAACTATAGTTTCAGTATGTAAAACCGTAATTTCTTATTCAACTTTCAAAATCTCCGATATCAGATTTACATAATCTGCACGGACATAAACTTTCTCCTAAATCTGAGTATGTGCGTGAACCCAGGTTCGAATACACTAGCTCGTAGGAAAGTCTTCGTAATTCCTATTCGAACATTGTTTCTTGAATTCTTGTTCAGTAATGGTGTGAGATACAATAGGTCACATTTGAAATTATTAGTCTCTTGAATTGAGACCAGCGATGTATTTTTAACTTAAATAGATATTTCATTTTCTATGAGTTGTTTAATAATTTGCTTAGTTGCGGAGAAGAAGCAGTTACGGTTGTTGAATCTTGTAGTAGCAAATCGAATTTTCCTGGGAACAGAAATTTTTGCGACTGTTTTCAATGTAACTTCGAGGAACACCGTCAATTGAATTAGTAACTATCGTTTGTTCTTTGGATGGAAACGTATCTTTATGTTGCGCGTTACTGTAGTTACTTTCGGGACTTTCGTTCTGATGGTTGATGTGGTTTGGTTTCGTTGATTTGTTGATTTGCTGTAGCGGTCGGTTGCGGGATGGCTTCTTAATCAGAAGACATTTCCAGTTAGGATTTTTTCCACGCGTTTCATCTTGTCGTTCACTTATCAGTTGTTACAAGACGTCGAAAAAGGTCACTACAGTAGTAAAGGTAGCCGAAGGGAGTATTTACTCGAAGCCGTTACTCCAGGTTGACATACCTTATAAGGCAAATCGTGTTGAATGTTCTTACTACACCCACACCACGAACATTGCAACGATAGATCCGCACTGCAAGGTGGCTCGGGACAGACTAAAGTGTTAGCTTATATTTGGCTTTTATGGTAAATAGGAAAAATAAAATAAAAAAATATGAAGTTCTAATTTTGGACATTTTTGTGCCATTGGACATGGAATGGCTCATTAATGAGATCGTATTTAGATGTCTACTGCAACAGAAAATTTCCGGATTGGATCGCATAAGCATTAAGATATAAATTGAAAGTGTCTTGAAACAGAAGCTACCTTAGAGACAAGGCAGAATCTTTCACTTTCCGAACATATTGAAAAAAAACCTGTTTGCAAATGTCAGTACCATCTTAGTTGTGTTTGCTCTTTGCAATCCATCAGTCGTTCAACTAAACAACACGCTCATCTGGGGGACGAGGCCATTCCCCCATTCGCTTCTTCGCCCTTTCACACATTTCCTCAGCTCAACGAGCGCGGAGACCCGCGCAACTTTTCTTGACCGAAGACCTTGCTTTCCCCTCCCTTGAGCAATAAACAGCTGAAGGATAAAGCTCGCAGCGACCACTGATGACAACATTCCAAACGCGTCTTCATTGGCGCGTAATAAAATCTATTTACAGTTGAAACCTAGAATTTCAGGTCGTTATTTTCTAAACAAAATTATAGAAATGGCCAAAGCAGATCCAGATCCATCACAGAAGATACCTGGAACTCCTGAGAAAGTTAGAACTCAAATTATTAAGAAAATTGCCACTGCATTACTGATATTCCAGAGATTGGCATTGCGTCACGAAATCTAGTGGCCGATGTCGTAACCAATACCCCCACTCTGCCCGCATTTCTCCAAGCCATCGGTCAAGAGACGTTGCGCGAGTAATACCAGAGTTGTGCCGTAGACTATAATTTTACGTCTACGCGTGTTTTCTACACGTAATCTACACGTAGTCTACATGACTCTATTTACGCGTAGACTACGTAGACAATGTAATGTATGTAGACTTTATTTTTTTCACATCAAATGACTCAAAAAAGTTTAAGGCAGGAGTAGAAGGCAAATCCAGTGACGATTCTCATCCGCCCCATACATATTTTTGAAGGAAAACAATGTTAACTTGAAATTTTAAATACGTTTGTTCATAATGGCAGTACTCCGTTGCGTATGATCTAATCAGTATGTAGTATTTGTTTTGAATAAATTGAGTGTAATTATAAATAAATGGCTTTCGGGGTCGGAGCTTGGCCCTCGTAGTTTCGCCCCTGCCCCAGAAAAAAAGATAATTACCGTTGTCTACATAGATTACCTTTGTCTACGCAGGGTACGTTGTCTACGCGTTGTTTACGCGTAGACGTAGACTATGGTTCTTTACGTGTAGACGCACATCACTGAGTAATACTTGCGCGCGGCGCATGCGTTATTCATCACGCGCGTCGCTCTTCCTTTGGGGCGCGTTCTGCGGTAATTTGCGTCATCCTCTTCGTGTCGAAAGGCAAACGTGAACGCCTCCTACATTTACCATTCGGATCGACATCGGGGGCGGGGGCGCTGCGGATGTGCGCCCGCCCGCCGTTTCCGCCGCTGCGTTCCATTGTGCGCGCGATGCAGATAAGAGCTCGCGCGCGCCTGTCCAAGGATGTGCACGGTGCTCTGTTTTCCTTCGAGGTCGTTCTCGATTATTTTATAATTGCAGGGGGTGCGCGAAGTTTGGCGCTCGCTTGGCCCCGCCCCCTGTTCCCCTCCGTCGCGTTTGAAGCGTCAGCCCCGCCGCGGCGCGGGTGGGGTCGGGAGAGAGGACGCCGTTGCCTCCCCGGGACGGGCGTCGCGATTCGCCAATTGCGCGGTTTGCCTCTGGAGGAGGCGAGGCATTTTACTTTCTCGCCCTTAAGGAGGAACTTGTTAAGAAGAGAAAGTTATGTGATCGTGCGCCAGAAATCGGCGAATTTTCACCAGAAAAATCTTATTGGCGGGCCCTGGTAACAAAAAGGTGGATGAATCCAGTTGCTGAATATAGAAAAAACAATCCTCTAACTCGTGGTGTAGCCAGAATCCGTGTTTTGTTGGCACTTGATACCGAAAAATCTGCTGTCTGCAAAACATTCGTCTGTGGTCAACTCTAGTACCTAAACCGTTCAGCCGATTTTCTCCAAAATTGCTATTCCCCAGTGGTTCTGGCCGATGTCACGGTCTCTGGAACTTCCAACCGATATTTTAATTTTGGGGTTACTTTACATGAAGCCCTTCGGATATTTTATAAATGCTAAATAAAATGGCTCCAAATTTTTTCATTCAATTTGTTGCTGAATACTGCAAAGGACGTTTAAATGAATGGTGCAGGTCTCATTTTCGTTGAAATACCCAGTTTTTGGAATATTGCAAGAAAAAAGGGTTTAAACTATTGAAGATAGGGATTTAACTATGGGGTTTAAACTACTGAACTATTGAAGATGGGGATTTTTGCCTCAGACAAATCCTGTTGTAGAAAACTAGCTCATTAAAAAGGAGATGTACAGTTTTTTGAAAAAATAACTAGTTTTTGCGCATTACGCGCTTGAAATTAAAAAAAATCTCAAAACCTGCTCCAAATTTTGTCTTTAAATTTTTTCCACTTATGTAATAAGACGCGTTAAGAAGTACGGTAATAGTCCCATTTTCGGATATTGCTCGATTTTTCGTAAATTGAAATATTTCAGTACTATGTTGCTGTTTCCAATAACGCAAGAAACTATGTGAACCACTAGTTTCGAGAGGCAGACATATAGCGTGTCTGACCACGAAGCGGCAGAGGTTTTATTCGAGAAATTTTTAAAGATTATTCTGCAAACCAAGTAAGGACAGGATACAGGAACATGCTGAATGTCTTTGTATTTTGTAGATTGTATAGATAAGTATTTTCATATGTTACGGGCACCGTTCTAGCGTGTAAAGGCTGATTTACACGCTACCAGTACTGGTGTGCCAGTTACGAGTTTGCCAGCACCTGGACAGCGCTAGCGCTCTGTGCGACTGGCAATAGTTATTTACACAGTGCTACTAATGGCATGCAAGATGAGATATTTTTCTCGCTGCTGTTAGCTTATGTATACTCTTTGCGACGTGCTGCTGATAAGTTTTCGGCGCTCAAACAATAGTGTGCAAAGCAAATGTTCCGTAAACATTTTATCCTATTCACTTAATCTACCTTTGAGACGTTATCTATCCCCATTTTATTTGCAACTGCCAGAAATGCGGCATTTCTGGCCTCGCGGTTCTAGTAAAAACTATTCCACAAATGTTCCGATGCTGTATATAACCAGTCATTTCGTTCTTCCGTTATTCAAGAGAACTTCTGTTCCCCAATCACTTTTATAAATAATAATATTAAGCTTACTTTGATCACCGTGCAAGAATAAAGCAGTGTAAACACGTGTTGGGACCCCGGGGCATCTCCGTGGCGGACACCATTGTGGTGGGGGAGAGCGTGAGCATGCCAGTAAACCAAACATTCTTGTTCAGCTGGCATCGCCAGTGACTGGCGCAAAGGTCTTGCCAGTCACTGGCAACAAGGCGTTTACACGTTGCCAGTCACCACTTGCCAGTTGCTGGCAACCTCAACTGGCACGTTTACTGGCAACGTGTAAATCAGCCTTAAGTTGCAAAATTTCTTTTACGATCTCGGGCATTTTCTCCTTGGATTCTCTGCACAATAATTACGTTTTATACAGAATATTTAGGTAAACAACGCGTTTAATGTCTGCATTTTTACATTTTTGATACATATACAGTATTTTGAATAAAAACGCAAAAAATTGTTCTACTACTGCCAAAGAATACAAAAAAAAACTTTAACAATTTCACAAAAACTCTTGCAATGCTGTGAAAACACAAAATGAAAGGCACACACTGACCAAGCGATGCTACCTGACTAACACAGCAAGAAAACCCAAATTAATGTAACATTGCAGAATGTATTGAAAGGTTACGAGGCACACATGGCTGGATTTTCCAAACCAGACCACTCTCACAGCACCACAGCTCCTCCAAATTACACAGCTGTCTAGTAGAGGGTCTCAATGCAGATAGCAAGAAAATGCCTTTCACCGCCGTGAATGCTTCACGCTCAAGTTCCACCATAGCCCCTTCCGCTTTGGCCCACACTCCACCAGCTATCTCTCCCGCTAACCGCCGGGCACTGGCCCGCCCCGGGTTCAGACCCCGGGCAGGGCGCAGGGGGGCGGCCAGCCGGCTAGCCGGCGGAGGGGCGGACGTAGGCGGGGGGAGATACGGGCGGCGACGGCGTGGTGGTGGTGGCAGCGGCGGTGACGGTGTGATGTCGACGTGACGTCATCGGTGTCGGCGGCGAGGGTAGCTGGTTGCAACCTGGCCGGGCGGCGGTGGAACCGCGACATGCATCGGGGCGCGGGGAAACAATGATCAATTAATGTCTTAATTCATTCATTAATTGATTGATTGATTGATTTTTTTAAGTGGGACGCGCGAACTTTGGAGTTGGCGCCCCCATAACACCCTGGTGTAGCATGGAACTCCCATAATTTGGCGGGAGTACCACAAAGAGTGCCCAGGTGGGCGGAAGTCGCAGGAAATTGTCCGCGCCGACCAAAATGTGCTAACAACTACTTCTTTTGAAATTACTTGTGTCTCTTAATCTGTCAAGAATATATCTAATAGTATTTTTTCTCCCTTTGACCTTAGAAAGAGGAGACATTTAGAAGGCATTGTATGTTGTACATTGCCGGATTGATGATTTATATTGCGTCTGTCACCAGATATTTAAAAGTAATGGAGGAAAATTGTGTATTTTCAATAAATCATTGAAAATTATAACTTTGATTTACATAGAAGTGGACTTGATTCATTCGATCATTAGTTTCTTTTCGTGTCTCTTTCCTACTACGGCCTACTAGGGAACTTAAAAATAATTTTTATTTTTTACTGACATGTTATTGCTTGTAATTACCTTCGATAAGGAGTTCGATGTACTACACTGCATAACTTACCAGGATCGAGAGAATTGTGGTTACGACGCATATATGAAAACAACTGAAAGATGCTCCGTTCTCTCTTACAGAGGGAATTATGAAAGGGAATTGTGGGACGGGAATATAAAAAGACAAACCGAGTCAAGTTAACAAAACTAAGTCAATATGAATCATTAAAATTACGTAAAAAATAAAATGTACTTACTCGCACCACGGACGTTAACTGGTTCTAATGCTCGAGCGGCGACGAAAAGCCCTTCGGGCCGAAGGCGCTCGCGCGTTTTCTCACTCGCGATGACGCTCTGGAGCTATAAAAGTATGAAATATGCTATGAAATTACCATTTCTGCGAAACTTTCCAAGAACTCGCGTATTATCCGCGCCCGTTTCCTTGAGCTCTCGCAGCGCCAGTTGCGAGAGGAGTGGGGAGTTTGGTTATTTTGGCAAAAAGAAAATTGTCCTCAAATTTGTCGTTCGTTTTTCGAAGCAAAATAGTTTCTATTACACGGGAGCGAACATTTCTGGTTATCAGATTTTGTCCACATCGCTCGATGCTATATTTAATTCGTAATTGAAGTAACGATGGTACAGGAGTAGGAGTAGGGGCTCAAGAAAACGTGCACGTATAATATTTACCACAGCCGTTTTTCTAAGCCACCTGCTCTCGACATTGCCCCAGTAGACGGCAAACTCTCTCGGGTCAAGGACGACTCCAGAGCGGTGGCTAAAGCGCGGCGACTACCGGAAATACCGCGGAAGATGAGCGGCACATCAAAGCCAGTCGCCGGTCAAGATGGCGGAGGCACGAAGTCCGCGAGCACGGCGGGCCGGGCGCGGCGCGGCGCGGCGCGGCGCGGCGCGGCTTTGAGCGCTGCCTGCGAATAGCCCTCGACCTCCGGAACCGCAAATCCCCGCAGACAAAAACGCCGCTCCCGTAAGGGAAAGAAAAAAACGTCGCTGAAACAATATCTGCACGCCGCGCGGCGTCGCCTCCACGGTTGTTTTCTTTGAGCGATTGAGCGCGGCGGCGGCGGCGGCGGCGGCGGCGGCGGCGGCGGCGGCGGCGGCGGCGGCGGCGGCGGCGGCGGCGGCGGCGGCGGCGGCGGCGGCGGCGGCGACGACAGGCGGCTCACCGCGCGCGGCGCGGCGCGGGCGCGCTCTGCTGCGTCCGCACAAAAGACGCCTTCGCCGCCCGGGCGGGCGGTCGGCGCGGTCGCCTTCAGTGGAGCTTGATGGCACCTTTCCCCTTTGGCACGCCGTGGATGCGTGGGAACGAGGGGCGGGAGCTCTTCGTTTTATTAATCTTCGTCTCCTGCGCTCCTCGGCGGGAGAGGCCTCTGAATCCCCAGTGCGCGGGTTTGATCCCGGTCGAGGTGCATGGATTTACGAAGTACTACGGAAAATCCATAGTAGCCATGCGAATCTTGTGGCATGTTAAAGAAACCTGATGGATGTCCAGCAAAATTAAGTACCTCCCGACAAAATCCTGCGCCAACGAGATCTCGCTTTCTGCCAAACGGATAGTTCGGATGTAGTTAACTGAGACCGACATCTGGCGGATAAAGTGAGTCACACTCCAGGCGTATCAGGGGACCGCCCGCGCGCTCGAAAGGTCCCCAGACCCGCGTCGGAGGTAGGCTTCCAAGTAAGCCTGGGTCGAAAAAGAGGTTAATTGATAAGCAGTTGTGAATATGAAAACAGCCTTGCTCGTAGAAGCTTTTGACGTCATGGAGCCTTGTGTTAAAAATTATAAGAAAAGAAAAAGGGAGTATGAAATACAGAAAAATACAAAATAGAGAAGATTAAAAAAACTCATCTCTATGATGGAGAATATATGTGAATTACCGCCATAAACTTGCTACTCATTGAAATGTTTTGTTCTGCTAGAATCCGAGGAAAATTTACCGTTCACATGGTAGATTCGGGTGATGTACTGGATATCACATCCTAGTGGCGTAAATGGTACAAAAAAGGTGTCTGTGTACAGAGACAAAGCAAGTCTGTTCCACTATCTCAAAAGTATGAATTTTCATTTTCAAGCATTAGGGAATTCAAGAATGATCAGTCCCTTAAGAGAACTGTTGTCCCGTAAGAGAACTGTTGCCAATTCATTGGAGGTTTCAATAATATATCTTCCATACACCACAAGTCCCAACAGAATGCCATATGCATTTAACAATTCATGAAAAGAACAATAAAAACTCAGAGACATTTCAGAAGCAATGAAGTATATTCCTGAAGAGAACCAAGAGTTTCATACAGTGATCTTGAAGTAGCCAACAGCTTCAACACTTTCCCACCAAGAAGATTTAGAATGATTTATGAAAAATTAAAAAAAAAACTGATAATGAGTAAAACAAAATAAATAGCGAAGTATAGTAAAAATAATTGTTTTTATTCATGAAAGGGAATAAGTCGGCAATTTAAACAAATTATTTTTATTTTTTTCTGAGGAAACAGAATAACATAAAATTAAAATTTGCACAACAAATTATGTAAATACATGAATAGAACAATCCTACAATTTTTAAAATTGAATAAAAGAAGCAGGTTATGAACTAAAATGTTTTTCTCTATTTCTCAAAACTTAGATTTTTTGACTGAAGCCCTTTCAAAAGCACTTGAGGTCTTCTTGGTGGCGGCCTGCTCCCTTGCAGGAGCGCTTCCGCCGGAGTTTGGAATTGTTTTTTTTTGGGGGGGGGATTAAGAGTTCTGTGGCCGCCCTATGGTTGTCCCATGTCTTGGCGGCGCACGTGGGTTCTTACTGGCACTTTTATATTATCTCCGTTGAAATTGTTTAAGCAGCTCCAAAGAAGAAATGGAATGGCACTCGCCTCGCTTCACTTCGCCAAACGGTAGTTCTTAGGGCCTTTATATATATATATATATATATATATATATATATATATATATATATATAAATAAACAATAATACATAATTATAATATTTCCAGTATTTACATGTGTGGTGACAAAATGATAGTAATAAAGAAAATAAAGAAAATGGAGCTAAATGATGATGAAATTTTTTAAACGAAGTAAGTTTACTTCAAAAATTTTCCAAATATTAAAGAAGAAATAGATAAATGAACTAAGAAGTAATAGAGTGGAGAAGAAGAATAAAGTGAGATGAATAATAATTAAATTAAACCTAAATTGACAATTTTGAGCAAATAAATTTAATGAATTAAGACAAAACAAAACAACACTGATGAAGTAAATTTAACGAAATTAATTTTGACGAAACAATTTGATGGAACAGAAACAAAGTCACTGTTTTGACAAAACAAAATGAAAGAAAAACAATACAATACAAAACAAAACAAAACAAAACAAAGCAAGACTTAGAATTTGATATCATTTTATTTCAATCTAGTTGTTGCCAAGATACTCCCCTTTATTATTTTCCTAATTCCTGAAGCCCTTTCAAAAATAACCGATTCTTATAAATGTATATTTTTATTACTTCTCGGCTGTCCGGGTGACGCCGCGTCGTTGGCAGAGAGGCCGACGTTTCGCCTAACATGTCGTAGGCTTCCTCAGGGCAGTGACATGATATTAACAGAAGGCCGCACAATTTCAACGTGTTCCCATAGTTGGCCATTTTGATGAGCAGGCGGCCTACGCCGGTTGGTGCTCTTCCGCCAGTGGTCTTTGTTGTGGGGTTCTGCGTCTGGGTGAGTCCTGCCTCGTTCGAGGCCCTGGAAAACTCAATATTTAGCAGTTGATATAGAGATAATTAGAAAGATGAATATTTGAGTACGGCCCTTTTCTTGTTTGGGTTAGTATGGATACGTGGTGTGATAGGATTTGATATTGAAGTTTGGAGTAGTTGCTTATTGAGTTTGTGGATGTATTATTGAAGATTTAGGAGATGGCTTTATGTGGGTTTTTGCAGATTATTGTTGAATTTATAGTAGATTAAGGTGGAATGAGAAAGCGAGCATCAGTGGGGAGGTGGATTCGGCCAGGGGAGGGTTTTTTATTGAAGTATTGAACATAGTTATGGAAAGAGTTTTGTAGTATGGGATTTTTGAAAATTTCTTCTATCTGTTTAGAAGCGGTTTGGATTATATAGGTTGAGATAGTTGGGGTGTTGTGTTTCTTTAGATAGGTTTCGAAGGGTATGCCGAGATTTGGTTTGAATGCAATCCGAATAAATCTGTTTTCTGCTCTGTTTAAGTAGTTGGTATTTGATTTGGCAGCTGTGACCCAGGAGATGCAGGCGTAAGTGCCAGCGCTGCGGATGCACATAGTATATAGCAGTAATTTAGTTTTTTCTTTAATGGAGGAAGCTTTGAGTAAAGGATAAAGTCGGGCTATATTTGCGTCCATTTTTTGTGAAGCATATTTACAGTGATTTGCCCAGGTGAGTTTGTTGTCGAATTTGAGGCCAAGATAGGTAATGCAGTCGCTCCATGGTATGGTGATTCCTTGAAGTTGAATTGGATCCGGTGTTGTTTCATGTCTCCAGGTGAATATTATTGCTTGACATTTTGATGTATTTAGTGAAAGACCATTTAATTTGCTCCAGTTGAGGAAGTCTTCGGAAGCGTTTTGTAGTCTTCTAACTGCGGCTTTTGTTCTTGCAAATTTGGAGGTGAAGGCCACATCGTCAGCAAAGAGATAGTTTGTGACATGAGGGGATTGAGGAAGATCATAGAGATAGAGTGAGAAAAGTAGAGGAGATAGAACCGCTCCTTGTGGTACACCAGCTAGGATAGGTTTAGAGGTGGATCGGTGTGGTTGGTAGATAACTTTGAAAGTTCTATTGATGAGATAGCTATGGATAAGAAGACATATTTGTTTAGGAAGGAATTTAATACATTTTTCTAGTAGAATTCTGTGATTTACCTTGTCAAAAGCTTGTGAGAAGTCGAAGAATATGGCTGGTAGAGAGCAATGGAGAGAAAGTGAAGATGAGATTTCGAAGGCAAGTCTAAACGTTTGAAGTTCTGACGAGTGGCCCTTTCGAAAACCAAATTGCGAGGCTGGTATAACATTGTTGGCTTCTAGATGTTTTGTAATTTTGGGAAGTAGAATTCTTTCAAAGATTTTGGATAAGCGCGAGAGGAGACTAATAGGTCGGTAGTTTATTGGCTCTCTAGCGTTTTTATTTGGTTTATTAATCATAATGATTGATGCTGATTTCCAAATTTGTGGGTAGTACCCTGTGGTTAGGCATGCGTTCATTATCTGTAAAATGGATTTAATAGCTATTTTTGGTAGATGTTTTATCATTGTACCACTGATAAAGTCTGGTCCACAAGCTTTATTAGGATTAATAGATTTGATTTGATTGATGAGTTCATTTTCTTGAATGATATTATCTTCCTCGTTAGTAGAATCTGATGGTTGAAATGGAAGAGTTTCGATGATTTCGTTAAAAGGGGGTAGTGTATCTGGAAGTTGAACAAAGTCATAGTTGGTTCTTACGTAGGTTTTTGTTGGATTTGGAGTAAATCTCTCTTGTAATATTGAAGCAAAGATTTCTGCCTTCCTTTCTGGATCGTATGTTATTAAATTATTTCTTTGATCGATTAGAGCGGTAATTGGTGGAGCTGGATTTTTCAGGGTTTTCTGCAATTTCCATATATCTTTTCTATCCTTTACGTCTGCCTTAGTGAGAAATTTTTCCCATTCTGCTGATCTGTAATCAGCAAGGATTTTAGAAACGTCTCTTCTGGTTTTTTGGAAAATAGCTTTGTCAGCTGGATCTCGCGTTCGATAATATTTTCGCTGTGCTTTTCTTCTCAGTTGGATTTGTTGGAGAATATACGAAGGTAATTTGCTTCCTTTTTCTTGAGTTGCTTGTGAGCTAGAGGCAATTTTAAAGGCAGTATTTATATGATAGTTTAAACTTTTAAGTTGAGTTTCTATTTCCAAAGGTGTGTGAGGTCCAGATTCTTGCAGTTTAATTTTGTGGGCAATTCTGTCTCTAAATTTTGCCCAATCTGTGGTCTTTTTGTTGGGAGTTTGGATGGAGTAGGGGAAAGCTCCTAGATAAATAGCTATTAGGATGGGTAGGTGATCAGAGCGCAGTTCAAAGAGTGGCCTCGGGGTGGTGGGTAGGAGTGAGTTTGAGTGTATAATGAAGTCTAATATTTCATAAGGAGTGTTTCTGTAGATAAAGGTTGGGCCTGTTGGGGGAAGAATAGAGATTGAATGATGTGATTCTAGATATTGGTACAGAATGTCTCCTGCTGTGGAATTGCAGTGGCAGCCCCATTCAAGACGTTTTGCGTTGATGTCTCCTCCCATAATGACTGTAGAATCATCTGAAAATAAGGCATTTAGATCTTTTGTGGTTAGAGGTTTTTGGGGGCTTTTGTAGGCAGAGATGATGGAAACTGGCCCCGTAACTGTACCGAGTTCTACTATGGTAGCTTCTATTTCATCTAGTTGGGGTGTTGGAAGTCTCCTATGGGGTAAAGATTTTCTTATAGCTATAGCCGTGCCTCCTCCTGGACCAGTTTGTCTATCATTACGATAGATGTGGTATCCTTTTAGATTTAAATTTCTGTTTGATGCTAGGTGAGTTTCCTGTAGTAATAAGATTGCTACATTGTAGTCAGCGCAGAATTGATCGATGAGAACTTTGTCTTTTATAAGGGTACCATTCGCGTTCCATGATATTATATGATACAATCTGTTTGATATGGGAGCCATTTAGAAAAGAGTTGCAATGGTTTCAAGTGCCGTAAAGGCTTTGGTAGTGATGTCTCCTGGTTGTTTAAATATGTTGATTATGGTTTTAATGCCTGCTATAATTTTTCTTAGGCTGAGTCCTTTTATGGTGTCGAGGAGCTCTTTGAATTCTCCAATTGTGCTTTGGTTGCTCAATGTTTGAAGATTCTCTGTATTTTCTGGATTTTGAGTTGTTTCTTTGTTTTCATTGTTATCTTGATTAATCCAGGGTGGGTTATTTGTATTTGTCGCCTTTGTTAGATGGGGAAAATCAGTGATTGAAGATATATTTTTGTTGTGTTGGTTTTGGATATTCTGTCTTTCTCTGCTCTGCTTGAGTTTTTCAAGTTGTTGTTGCCTGGCCAATTTTGCCTCTAAGTGGAAACGGCATTCAGAGTAGTTTGCTGGATGGTCTCCAGCACAGTTTGCACATTTCGGTTTAGTGCTAAGTTTATCCGTGATTGGGCAATTTATCGAGGAATGATCCCCAGCACATCCCATGCATCTGGGTGGTCTTCTACAACCATTTTTGGTATGTCCCCAGGAGGCACATAAGACGCAGAAGGGTATTCTGTGTTTGTCCTTTGGCTCCTCAAATTGTACTTTATAGTGTGCCAAATATTTAATATTTTTCAACTCTGTAATTTGATTGTGGTTAAATTCAATTGCGTAAATGCCAAGGGGTACTAATTTGTTGTCGATAGATTTTCGTTTGAGCTCACTAAGGTGGTGGACTTTGATTCCTGAAGCTTGAATTTCAGCGCGTAACTGTTCACAGTTCATATTTATATCTAATCCTCTGATCATTAGTTTGTATCTCCTTTCTGGTGTAGCTCTGTGGAAGTAGAAAGCTAATTCAGTATAGTTTCTAGTATTTGACAGCATTTTTTCGATTGTGTTATGATCATCAATGCTGCCTGGTCTGAGGATCAGTGCTTGTGTCGTTATCTGGGCAAATAATGGTTTTTGACAATGTGCTTGTAGAAATTTAATAATCCCAGTTGGATTTGTGATGGTTGTTTTATCTATATAGAAGCTTCCAATGGATTGGAATCTGGATTTTTTGTTTCCTAAACTATTTTGCGAATTTTTGTTGGAGTTAGTTTTCTTACGAACATCAGTGTCTTCATTATTGTTGTGAGATTGATTAGATGATGCAGTGTCTATTTCTTCTGACAGTAGTTGGTCAGGTAGAGTTGGATCTTCTATGATGAGATCGGGATTTTCATTTAAAATATTGAATTTGTTTGCAGTCGGGATTTGCTTCGCCGGTGATTTGTGTCGAGTTCTAAAGAACTTTTTGGGGCAGGACCACGATTCTTTTTAGCTGTCTTGCTCGTTGGTTGTGTTTTCTTCAATTGAGTAATGTCTTGTATTATTTCCATTTGAGTTAGAGCTTGTGCTTGATTCAACATTGGATTAGTTTGTTCATTTGGGCTATTTTTGGTGTGATTTTGTTCAAAGATACTATCTCCTGTATCTAGTTTATTTGTGATGATAACTCGTGGTATTAGATGAACTGGACCTTGATTTTGCGATTTTTGTCTATGAGTAGACATTTTCGCTTGGTTTGATAGATTTTTATTTTGTGTGTCAGTTGATTTTTTAATGCTTTTTAACTCTGGGTCTGATGAGATTACATGAGTTGATTGTTGTATGTTATTTGGGCCGATTGAGATATCCTCACTGTTTGTCTTAGGGATATGCAAAAATGAAGATGCTGGTAGCTTACTACATGCAGCGTCAATGCTTTTTGAGTGATGTGATTTCGGGGTATTCATACTTGGTTTGTTGCATGAATGACGTATTGCCAAAAGGCATTTGGGATTGCTTCTGGTGGGGGAGTGTTTTTCCCTCAGTTTCGGACAATGATTAATGATTTTAATTTTAGTTTAATCTGGTTGTAGTTTCAGATTTTTATTGAAAAAGTTATCTCAAGGTGTTTCTAATTCTAATATTTACAGTATTTACAAGATCTTATTTTATTCTCAATTTATCTCTGTTTACTAATTTTCCTGTTAATCTGAGTTATAATCTTCCAGGGTCTTCAATAATATATAGATTTTCAGAAAACTCAGTTCAGTATATCAAATACTCTTACAGTTCAATGTAATTGCCACTACTTGATTTACGCGCAAATTAAGATGTATGTTCTTTGCGGAACTAAGTTACTCACTTAATTGTTTCTTCTGGTAGAATATTGCTATTTATCAGCTATAGCAAATCAGCTTCTTACTACTTGACCAATCAGCGCCCTTCCTTTCGACCAATCGGCGCTCTCCGCTCGGCCCGCCGCCCTCGTAACGCTCGACCAATCAGCGCAGCCGCCTGACCAATCAGCTCCTTTCTCTTCTTATCGGCTATCTCCAACGCTCGACCTATCAGCGCTGCCGCTTGACCAATCAACTCCTTTCTCTTCTTATCGGCTTATCTCCAATCAGCTCACTAGCAAAATTGCTCACACATTGCTCACACAAAATTGCTTCAACGCGGACGCAGGCCTCAATTTAAACCACGTCTGAAGTCCCTTCTACCATCCATTCGGGAC
The DNA here is from genome assembly GCA_031308135.1 of Acheta domesticus. NCBI lineage: Eukaryota > Metazoa > Arthropoda > Insecta > Orthoptera > Gryllidae > Acheta > Acheta domesticus. The sequence continues at coordinate 17,277,785 of JAHLJT010009436.1, forward strand.
TGTCACGGGGCTGTTCGCCGCCGTCCGACCACGGGGACGACTAGCGCGGGGCCCGGGTTGGCCCCATCCGCCAGCCAATCGGAGGGACCTCTCCGCCAATCACGGCGCACCTGCCCCACCCGAGCGCCCAGTCAGAACAACATATAATACTGGAAGCATACAGTATCATGTCACTGCCCTGAGGAAGCCTACATGTTAGGCGAAACGTCGGCCTCTCTGCCAACGACGCGGCGTCACCCGGACAGCCGAGAAGTAATGAACTCGAGCCGCGGAAGCTTGCGTGTACAAATGTATATTTTTACTGGAAAGGATAATACCGGGAACTTTTCTGATAATCCTTGCTATGAACCGGGTATAACCTCCATAAAACGTCCAAAAAACTCTTATATTGGGATTAAGCCGTAGGAAACAAGTTTGAGGGCATAAAAACCTACTTTTAAGAACCTAGATCGTGTGACTGAAATAAGCACGATATTAACGTGCAATGTCCACAGATATGTTGCAGGCTGCATGAGCGCCTGCTGTATCATAATCTCAGAATTTTTACAGTGCCCTACTGGTGAGAGGTAGCCTACCTAGATGGGGGAAACCCTGCTAGTCGATGGTGGGTCGGCGCCGGATCTCACCATCCAGCGGGGAAAGGATCAACACCACCTCTCGATAAAACATGCACTACACTTACGGACTAATGACTCTGTAGTTGACGCGCCCGGAATCGCTAACAATCCTTCAGCTCAGCGTCCGCGCCAGGACCAGCCAGCCGTCGCAAGGGCAGCCGCGCCCTCCACCTGCCAGGTTTCGCTCCATTGGCGACGCGTGGCGCCACGTTTTTCGGCAAAGCGCTCCAGCCCGCAAAATCAGATTCCAACAAAGAAGTTCTTGTCTTTTGAAGAGCGTTGGTTTAAACATGGTTAAAATGAATCATTAATTGAAGCGAGGATTTTTTTTTACTTTGAAGTAATTTCGTTCCCATTGACCTCGGAACTTTATTTTCAGAAACCCTGGCAATAATAATGTTTATTCATTGGAACATGCGCTACTGCTAAACACTTAATAGCATGTTGCAACTGGAACAAGTTAACTCTTAAAAATGTAAGACATTAATTAATAGTAAGAACCTGTATCTATTTTTTCGCTTTCATTGTGATACTACGGCGTTTTTACCCGCCGTTTACATAATATTGCTTAAGGCCAAATAATCTCTATTTTAGCCGTGAATATGGTTAAAATTTTTGTTATAATTCTAGAGGTAAGGGGAGGCCTATCGCTAAAGTTCCACTTAGCAGCGAAGAGAGGTATTAATATAACGATAAGATTTAGAAATTGCTCTGAAGTGCCAATGCTAGTTTTTTTGTTTTTGTTCTTTTACATGCTGCACATCTTTGAGATGGGGTGACTTGGGTTGCTTGACTCCACCTCAGGAGAGTAAGAGAGAAAAAGAGAGAGCGAGGGATAACGAGAGAGAGAGAGAGAGCGAACGACCGAGGGAGAGGGATGGGGAGCGAGTGCTAGAAAGAATGTCAAAGAGAGCGAGCGCGACAGTCTGCGAGCGAAAGAGGACGATATCGAGAGAGAGAGAGTTAGGGAGAGAGAGGGGGAAGGGATATGTAATGATGTCGGAGACTCGAAAAAGATGAAAAAAAGAACAGTATCCTTCGTATATCATCCGTCTAGGTTGCATTTAAAAGAAGTACCCCATTTCCAATAAAAGAGGACATTTTGTACTGTCTTCTAAAACGGAAGGACGTTTTAAAAAACACTTTTTCGGTATCATGGGACCCCTAAACGTACATTTCCGTTGAAATCTCGATATCCATTTCTGCAGAGTTACATAACTTTCCCTATACTACGTATTTTATTCCGTATATACGTACGTATACGGGAAAGTAAAAAAGAGGACATGTCCGGGGAAATGAGGACATGTGGTAACCCTAGAGAAGGGACCATTTTGACAGATCGAGAAAAAATGAATACCATGCAGGGCTGTAGCATTGGAAGAGATAGCAATAAAGCCATTTACAAATGAGCTAACTATAAACGAGTGCATGGACACAACCTGCAGTTGTGTTGCCAGCAGTGGCCAAGCAGTAGCTGCGAAGCGGTCCCTTCTTATAGAAATCTCTCTGTATCTAGGCGTGACGAGGGCGGGCGGTGTCGTGGCAGCCGCAGCGGCGCCTGCCGCCCTCCCCCCCGGCCTCTGACAGGGGCGCACTGCCTCTCGGACCCTACGAGGAATCATGCAGCAGTTGAGCTCTTTATGACGTTCAGCAGGCTAGCTTTCTTTTCAATTCAAAGCCTTTTCGGATGACCGGACAGAATATGTTGCTTGAGGCACTCTGCTTAGTGGCTCGAGCCACTCGTTTTCAACGCGCCCAATTTCTGACGTGGAGATGTTCATATTTGGCGATTGGTATTTTATTTATAACTCCATTGTCGCTAAATTATTTCTTTGTAAGTTTGCTGCTTTACATTCAATAATGAACTGAAGGGTTATATGTTAAGGTGTGGGCCATACAGCAGCACTTCACCTAGTCCGCGTTACCAAATTCTCATCGACGTTTGCAGTCTTTTTTTCCTCTACGCCATTTGATATGTCCACGAATCAAAGACTACACGCTAACTTAATAATATTTTATTGAATCCTCCATAACAATTGTGAACACATTAACAAAGAAAAAATAGGAGTTGCTCTCCTCCGAATGAAGCATGCGTCCAGGCACGACTCCCACCCGTGCGTCTCTGGGCACGGCTCCTGCCCCGCGCGTCTCACGGCGCGGCTCCAACAGTGCGACTCCCAGCACTTTCTCCGTGCGTCACTTGGCACGGCTCCTTGCTGCACGGCTTCCTCACTCGTGCAGTGTCCACTGCTGGACCGGATTCCCGAATATCTCTCTCTCTCTCTCTCTCTCTCTGCCTCGGCCGGCGCCCGCACCCCCTTAAGTAGGGGAGGCGCGGCCCAGGATAGCCTCGCCGCGAGGTTCCCCGTCTCACTGGGCTGCTCTCCGCGCCAGCTAGTATTGGAATCACCTTAAGAATACAATAACAAATTTTCTGCCCTTAAATACGGATTAAGGTTCTTTTAAGTTGTAACTTTGCACACACATCACGATTAAGTTCTGTTAAAACTGTCCCAAAAATGCTTAAGATTGTGCAGATGACAAGGACTAACACGCAATTTTGTTGCAAGAAGTCTTGTCTCTGTGCATGAGTGGCGTATGGAAGTAAGTGTATGCATTACTCTGATTAGAAGTTTTTAAGCAGAAACTTGGTAAACATCTCAGAATTAATTTTTTTTTAATTTTTGGTAGTAGCTACAATGGGAATTGGGAATAGCTTTACAAAAAAAAACCTGTCCCACTTCCGTAATTTTCTAAAAATGACTGCAATGTTTTTCTTTAAATTAGATTCTCGAATAGAGGAAAGCTCATGTATAAAAATGATGTATTTCTTATCTTTATTAAAACTTCAGTAATTTTGAAAATTGCGAATGCTAAAATATTTTCTAGTCTGTTCCACGCCTCCGATATTAAAGCCAGATATTTATTTTCCAATGCAATTTATCTCTCAATTTTATATCTTTAAGTGGTGTCACGCACGTTTTTAAACATATGAGTAGTTGTTAAGAAGTAACACAGGAAGAGGACGAAAAGTTTCCTTATGAGCCGCATTTCCGCTCGCTTTCATTGTCATTGTGTAATGATTTTAGGTAATGATTAAAGCTGACACAGTATATTGGGTTTATATTATTGTATTGTGTGTGCAAAACTCAAACCAGGACTCTTAATTTTGTTCTATGCCACTTACGAAAATATGATCTTTAAATTGTGGAAGGGATATTCTTGAAAACATGAAAACTGGTCCCGTCGAGGTGGGTTGGTCCACGTCCTGACGGGGGGATGCAGAGAAGGCTCTCAAGTGTTCCTTTCTCCATTTTTTTCATCGTCTTGCTTTTCATTTCATGTCACGTATATTCTTTTCACTCCTTTTTTCTTCCTCACTGGCCTTCTCTGTATGCTGAACGCCCACCCATGTGTTTGCCGTGCATGGCGACCCGTGTCGGAGGGAATGGGTGTCCTGGCAGTTGAGAGACCTGTTTGTTTCCCAACTAGTCCTGGTGCTACGCTTTTTGGCTTGCACTAAGGGGTACGTCTACGTATTTTTGGGGAACATTCCTTGTAGGTGTCAATACACTCGCTTTGGCCTCGGACTCTTCTAGACGGGCGGTCGGGAGCTAACCCACTCCCGATCAATCGGCTCGGACTAGGTCTTGTACTGAACTCCAGGGTGAGCGGGGGGATCCACGGCGGTGCAGCGCTGTGACATTCCCCTACTATATCTCCGTGTCAGCCCTGGCACCCCAGTGGGGTGTCCCCTTGTTGGGCTCCATGGTGGGTGGGGAGCACGGAGACGAATCTGCTTCAATCGTATGGAGCCCAAAACAAACCCCTTGCCCTCTTCCGCAAGGAAGAGGCGATGTGAGACGGTAGATTTGAATAGTTTCTTCCTTCGGGAGGAGAACAAACCAAAGAAACCTCGGTTTCTCTTAATGTCATGTGTTGAAGTTGAAAAATCCTTCAAAAGCGTTAGTGCGGTCCGCCTCGCGCGAGCCATTGAAGACTGTTTGGAAAGCTGCAAGCGGTCGTGCGACAGAGGAATGGTACCATTCTTTTCGAAGCGCGCACCGACGAGCAGATTGACAAAATCCAAAAAACCAAGCAGATTGCCGGCCTCCAAGTGGAAGTGACCACTCACCCTACCCTTAACTTATGTAAGGGAGTGGTCAATCACGAAGACTTTGCGCTTGAAAGTGAGGACGAACTTCTCTCCTTTTTTAAGAGCCATGGCGTTACGGAGGTATATAGGATCAGGAGGAAGGAGAATGGGAAAGAGATCCCCTACTCCCACCTTGATCCTGACTTTTAATCTCCCTTCTCTCCCAGAGAAAATTAGCTGTGGGTACTATAACCTTCGCGTGCGGCAGTATGTGCCGAACCCCCTGCGCTGCTTTAAGTGTCAGAGGTTCGGTCATACACAACAAAGGTGCATGGCCGTAAGCCCTGCTTGCGCAAAGTGCGGTAATTCCGCGCATGATCCCAACCCTTGTTCATCACCAGCCCACTGTGTAAATTGTGAAGGAGACCATGCGGCCAACTCTAACAAGTGTCCCACATATCTGAGAGAGAGGGAGATTCAAAGGATTAGGGTGACGGAGAAGGTATCTTTTCCGGAAGCGAAACGCCGATACCTGGTGAAGAACCCTGTGGATCTCAGGCGTTCTTTTTCTAGCACTCTGGCGAACACGGTCAAAGCGACGAGCATTCAGTCTTCTCCTGCTACTCCCCCAGTAGCGAACTTTTGTTGCCAGGTATCCCCAGTGGACTTCCCTGAGGAGACATCGCCTCTGCAAGGTGGGAAAATAATAATCCCCACAAAATACAAAATACCACCCAAGAAGACAACACAGACGAAGACAGAACAAGTATCCACTTCTCAGCCGCGCAAGAAGGCTGATGTCACACGGCCTGCTGGCCTGGACAAGAAAAATGATAGATCCACCAAACTTCGACCACCTACCCCGACTCCTGAAACTCGCTCTGAGCGATCTCTCAGCCTGTCGAGCAGTGGTCAGGATGAGTCTGCCTCGGAGGAAACTTCAGCCGGGGTGGACACTCGCTCCTTCGGGCGGCAGAAGCGAAAAAAGGAAAAGAAGAAATCCTCTTAACTTCTTAAACAACGGCTCTCCTATCCTGGAATCTGAACGGATTTTCTCTCCGACGGGACGAATTAAAACTCTTATTGTCCCGGTATACACCATCAATTTTCTGCTTACAGGAAACGCATCTTTCTCCACCACGGTCCATACACTTTCGCGGTTTCACTCCTTATAGGGTTGAGGTCGATGACGGCCTCCGCGCTCACGGCGGAGTTACTACTTTGGTCCAGGATTCGCTGCATTCTGCAGAAATCCCTGTTCACACCGACCTTCAAACAGTTTGTGTGCAGGTGTATCTGCCGTCCCTCTCTCTCACCGTATGTAATATCTATATTCCCCCAAGACAAACGGTGTCGGTTGATGACCTCGTAAGTCTAATAAACCAATTGCCCACACCTTTCTTGGTTGTGGGTGATGTCAACGCCCACAGCCCTCTTTGGGGTTCCTCTCGCACGTGTCAAAGAGGTGCTTATTTTGGAGTCTGTCATCGACACCATGAATTTGGATATCTCAACACTGGGGAACCAACTCATTTTGCCGTAGCTACGAATTCTAGCACGGCTATTGATGTAGCCCTTTGCAGCTCTTCACTTGCTACGGCTATGCGGTGGACCATATTAGAAGATCTTTATGGAAGCGACCATTACCCCACGCTTGTCCACATTGATCATCTTCGCCGTAGTTGTGCACGGCCCCCTCAATGGATCGTGCGACGAGCTGACTGGTCGACATTCCAAAATAATGTTAACCTGTCAGACGGTCCCTTCGGAAATGTGGATGAAATGACAGAACATTTTAATAGCGCTGTACTCGCTGCTGCTTCCATCGCAATTCCGAAGGCAAGCGGTAAACCTGCGACACCCTTTCGTTCCGTGGTGGAATGAGAACTGCTCGAGAGCGGTCAGTGCTCGAAAAAAGGCACTGGCACGTCTCAGACACTATCCAACAGTGGATAACTTAATCGAGTATAAAAGATGCAGGGCGAAGGCTAGAAGAACTATCTTAGAGAGCAAAAATGCATCGTGGAGAGCGTACGTTTCGTCTCTGAATTGTCACACGCCACCACGCCTGGTATGGAGAAAAATTCGACAGATCAAAGGACACTCTTCACCAAATACGGTGCCAGGTCTTCTGAAAAACGGAGAAATGATCACATCTCAAGATATGATTGTAGAGGAACTCGCCGCGCACTATGAAGCCATGTCAAGTTCGGCGAACTACGCTCCTGACTTTCTTTTGATCAAAGAAAGGATGGAGAGCCGTCCGTTGGATTTCTTCTGCAGAGCGTCTGAAGATTACAACACACCTTTCTCCATATCGGAATTGCGCTCTGCTCTTGCATTGGCCAGAAGAACTGCCCCAGGTCCTGATGAAATACACAACCTAATGTTACAACATCTTCCTGATGTGGCGATGCAATTTCTCCTCCGCCTTTATAATCGCATCTGGGAAGAGCACACCATCCCTGCTGTGTGGCGAGAAGCCATAGTTATCCCAGCTCTGAAGGAAGGAAAGGATCGGTCGCTGTCATCGAGCTACCGACCTCTTGCTCTCACCAGCTGCGTTTGCAAAGTGCTGGAACGGATGGTAAACCAGCGCTTGGTCTGGACCTTGGAGTGCAGAAACCTACTCGCTCCAATTCAGTGCGGTTTCAGGAAACACCGGTCAACCCTTGACCATGTCGTCACTTTGGCAACGGAAATTTCAACCTCGTTCGTTCTGAGACAACACCTTGTCGCCGTACTATTCGATATAGAAAAGGCGTATGACACCACTTGGAGGTATGGCATTCTGCGAACCTTGCACTTTTGGGGATTCAGGGGGATGCTCCCCTTATTCCTCCAAAATTTCTTATCGGACAGATATTTCAGAGTTCGCATTGGTGACAAACTGTCTAACAGTCACCCCCTTGAAAACGGCATCCCCCAAGGCTCGGTGCTAAGTGTCACTCTGTTTGCCATAGCCATAAATAGTATAGCGTCGGTCTTGAGGGAACCTGTGAAGGCATCGCTGTTTGTAGATGATTTTGCCATTTTTTGTTCATCCAGCAGCATAAGTGTGATCCAGAGGCAACTCCAACTGGTGCTCAACAAGCTGCATGAATGGAGCATGTTGACAGGTTTCAAGTTCTCACCTACTAAATGCACTGGAGTGCACTTCTGCAGAATATACCACTTGCATAGCGACCCAACCCTGTACTTGGGAGGAAATAAGCTTCCATTCACTGACTCTGCCAGGTTTCTGGGGCTGACTTTTGACAAGTCCCTCACGTGGCGCTCTCATATCCGCACATTGCAAACCAGATGCGTCTCCCCCCTCAATCTTCTTCGAATGCTTAGTGGCACTTCATGGGGAGCCGACCGCATTACCCTACTGCGGTTATACAGAGCACTCATTCGCTCAGCATTGGATTACGGTAGTGAAGTGTATGGTTCTGCAGCTCCTTCCACCCTTAGACCTATCAACAGCATACACCACGCAGGTATTCGCCTCTCAACAGGCGCGTATCGCACCAGCCGAATCGAGTGCATTCTAGCTGACGCTGGGGAGCCATCCTTAAAAATAAGGCGAGATATTCTATTGGCGTCTTATGGTGCTAAAGTGTCAGGACTCTTTAATCATCCTTGTCGCCGAATAATCACTCGCCCAAAATATGAATCTTCTTATATTCTTCGAACATCGCTACCCCAGCCCCCAGGCATTCGATTGCGAAATCTTTTGCGGGGACTTAATGTCGATCTTCCCACTCCTGTGAAACCCCCAAATGACCTAATTCCCCCTTGGAAACTCCTTCTCCCCAATTTTGACCTCAGACTCTCCAATCTTTCCAAACAAAATACTAGTCCTCTAGTTTACCAAAAGCAGTTTCAGGGTATGAGGGAAGCCTATCCGGATCATCTATTCTTGTACACGGACGGGTCATCGCACAATGACGCAGTGGCATGTAGTTTTCATTGCATCTGGGCCACCAAATCATATCGTCTTCATTCACAGTGCAGTACATTCACTGCTGAAATGTACGCAATACTCAAAGCCCTAAAGTACATCGAGTCAACGACGTTGCAGCTAGTAGTTCTCTGTTCTGATTTTCTCAGTTCTCTTCAGGCTGTCTCCCGGCCTTCGTCAGACTACCTGACAAAATCAGTTCAAAACCTGATTCATAGTCTCATGTCCCGCAACTATGACCTGGTTCTTAGTTGGGTTCCAGGCCATGTGGGAATCACAGGGAACGAGCTGGCCGACCTGGCGGCAAAATCAGCTACTCGTAATACTCGTATCGACGTTCCTGCTGTGCCATTGTCCGATGTTAAGGCTTACTTGAAACTATCTTTGTTTAGAGCGTGGCAAACAGAGTGGCACAATACCAATTTTAAACTAAGTGGGATAAAGAATTATGTAATTCCCTGGCGTTCCTCATCTCGCTACTCTAGGCGTGAGGAAGTAATTTTAACTCGTCTTCGAATTGGACACTGCCATTTTTCCCACGGTTTTCTCCTTCGAGGAGAAACTCCTCCCGTATGTGACTCATGTGGGACGGTTCTGTCTGTGGAACACGTCCTCCTGAACTGCAGGAAACATTTAGGCAACCGACGAAGACATGGCTTGGGCAACTCGCTAAGGGAGGTGCTCGGGGATGACGATTCCGCGCTCTCAAAACTTTTTTGCTTCTTGAGGGAAAGCGGAATATATAATCTTATTTGAGAGAATAAAATAGTGTTTTACTTTTTTGTTGTTTTATTTTTGGCCCCTTTACAGCCAACTTTTAGTTCTACTATGAATTTTACGTGTTTGTTATATATTCTTTCTGTCCTACTACTTGAATACTCGATGTAGAATTCAAGTCTCTCTTTACGTATATGATTTTAATTAGGGGGTAGGCTCCATCTGTAACACATACTGAACCTATTCCCTTTTTTAAAATACTTCGACATGGGCGCCAATTACCTTGGCAGTTGAAGCGCCCTCTAAACCTTAATTAATCAATCAATGAAAACTGGTATTGAGTATCTCCACATGAAGATTACTTCTGCTGGTTCATTGAGACTACTTTTAAATTAGGTTTTGTTTTAGAAAAACATTTTAATCAGAATGAAATATGTGACTAAGTATCCTTTTTATTCAGTGAAAGTGTGTGTGTGTAAAAATCAATTGCGTCCATTGAAATGTGAACATCAAATTCGGGTTCGTAAATCATTGTACTGTAAAATGAATAAGTTAACGACTACATTTTTATCGGCATTGGTGTTCGGTGACTATTATAATCGTAATTGCACTCTCCTCAATTATTTGGTGTAGTATTTCTTGAGGAAGCAGTGCTCTGTTCACATCGGAAGTTACTAGAAGCAATTAATTTCTTGGGATCTCCAAAATGCATCGTCCCAATCGTTAATAATAATTTTGTCTTGTACCTGTTTCGCCCGTACATCTTCATTACTTTAGCTGTCAACCTTCCACAAGGTGCATTTTACCGCCCCGAATCTGTAACTCCCCATTATAAACCCGCACGTTAAACGCAGCCTTTGGAGCGAAGTTTTTACCGTCAACGAATCGAGCGGGCCGCGCCGCGCCGCGCCGCGCCGCGCCGACGCCGCCTCTCCTTAAAAAGCAAGTACGTAGCGCTGGCTCGTTAGGTTTTTAACCGTATCGGCGACGGAGCGTGGATGTCGCGTGGAAAAAACGCAGAAAATGAAGAAGAAGAGGAGCGAGCGGGGCGCCCTCGGCCGGCGACTGTATGAGAAGCAGCGAAGCGGCGCGCGCGTAATCACAGGGCGCCGTCGCGCCTGCGCGCTGTGGCCCTGGCCTTCTTCCCTTCAACTTCCTCGCCTTCTCTTCTCCTTTCATTTCTTTCTGCTTTTCCTTCTGCTCCTTCTTCGCCCCCTCCTTCTCGTTCTCCTTCTCCTTTTCACTCCTCCTCATTTTCTAGCCTGACAGAGTTAATTTTTCAATTTTCCTCGATTTCTGTTAGCAGAAAAGACGCATCTTGAAGTAAACTAATTTTGCAAAAGAAACACATGATTAGGGGGCGGATATTAATGAAATGTCGTTTTTTTTGGCCTTTTCACTATTTAGAACAATGCTTTTAGTACAGACATTAATTTCATGTTATGACAAAATTAAATTACTCATTTTTTAATAGTTTTTTTTTCATTTTTCGTCGTTTAAATATTATAAAATTATTATATAAAGTAATATTTAACCTTTTCCCGTCATTTTTACAGCGTTTTTCGCTGATTTAATGGATTTTAATGTCATTTTAATAGTACTTGCTTCAAAACAATTTTTTACGAGATGCTACAAATGTTCTCCACGGAATTCCTGAGTTGCTACTCGATTTTTTCGCTCAGAAATTCTAATGTCAGCCATTGTATGTAATGTAAGGTTCCTACAATGCCCATGAGCGCCTTTGTCGTTTCGGCCAATTTCGCGAAAACTAAAGACAGATTTCCTGCAAAAGAACAATCCAATCAAAGTTTGCGAGCTGAGTTCACTTGAACGAAATGAAGAAGCCTCGATTACATCAGCAACATACGCAACACCTTGAGGTTGTTCATCTGAACTGGTTTGGATAATATTTTTACATTTTTTCTGTGCTTTTAGGTCATTTAAAGACATTTCACGAGCATTTTATTTATCATTTTTTGGTGATGTTTTAGTGTTTTGGTGATGATTAATAAAATGCGAAGTGAATGACCGCGTGTGTGGATTTTGTCGGGAGTTTCTGCTCGGGCCCACTGTGCAGGCTTGTCGTCGGCGGCGGCGGCGCCACCAGCACTTATGAGCAGATTAGCGCGCGGCGCGGGGCGGCGAGGGTGGCGCGGGCACCGCCCCCTTGAAAGCGGCAATTATGCAGTAAAGTAAATCAGCCCTCGCCGCCTTCTAATCCTCCGCCGCCGCCTCCGTGGCGATCTCTACCGCTCCTCCAGGGCGGCCGCCGCCCCCGCCGCCCGGCTGCTCTCCGATCAACACCACGCGAATGCCGGAGCAGGACCCTAACAAACAGGCCGCGGACCGCGCGCGATCTTTCCTTTCCCTTCCTTGTCCTATCCTCTCCCCTTACACACACACACACACACACACTTACACTAACACTACTACCAGACATGCTGGGAGACAGCTCGGAGGCTTAGAGCTTGTCCCGGCTGGGGCAGTGCCCCGCTGGTGGGAGATACCCTGGTTGGGGAAACCTCCGCTGGTTGGCCGTTAGTCCCGACGCCGGATCTCGCCATTCAGCAGAGGAAGATCACCGCCATCTCCCAATGAAAAAACATGCACTACACGTGCGGACTAATTACCCAGTAGTTGACGCGCCCGGAATCTCAATCAATCAAGCTTCCGCTCTCTCTCTCGCATCGCCCCCGCTACCGCTGTCATCACTACCACCACCACCAACACCAACACCAACACCAACACCAACACCAACACCAACACCAACCCAACACCAACACCAACACACACAACACCAACACCAACACCAACACCAACACCAACACCAACACCCACACCAACACCAACACCAACACCAACACCAACACCAACACCAACACCAACACAACACCAACACCAACACCAACACACACCACCACCACCACCACACCCACCAACAACAACAACAACAACAACGACGACAACAACAACTAGATCAACTGCTACATCAATCACCTACACCACTACCACTTGTTACTAACTCCACAAACAGCTTTACCACTAAAATCGCGCACCGCCATTACTATAACCTACATCAGCAACCATCACCGAACTCATCGCCGCAATTTTGGCAACTCATCGCCAGTGGCTCTGGAACCAGAACTGTTGTGGCAGAACCAGAACTCTGTGACCACTCCCCCGCGTTCCACGATGTCTTCTGCCTCACAACCACTACAACTTGCATTTGTCATTATCGACTACGCTGACTACCTCCAGTTCCGAAGGCTTATAGTTACTGTGATCATCGAGGCTGCCGTTCTAAGAGGGGCGTTCACTTCTGTCGGCGGGTGTTCACTTCTTGCCCGTTTCTCAATGAGACCAATAAGAGCTGAAGGGTTCCGTTATTGGTAGTGAATGCTCTACGTAGAATGTACTTGAGCAGTTTTAATATATAGTTAATTGAACGTTAAATTTAATATGCTGAGTAGTTACGTAGATGTTGAAATATAATGTGTGGGATTTCGTGCCGGAAGTGTGACGAAAGGTAATTTTTGAGATTAAATATTCTGTAATAACATATCTTTGACATGTTAAGTAAGCAGGCTACCAACTACATCTTCAAAACTCGACCATTCTTTTTCTCAACAAAGTATTTCAAGTTTGCAAATTATTTCAAATTGGCAAGACATAATGTTACCAACAACTTGAAGTACATTTTTTAAAATAGTTGTGGTTATTGAAAATAAAAGGATTGTGCCAAAATTTGGAATAAATATTCAGATGATTACACAACATTATTTTTATAATATATCTTAATATAATTTGTTGCAAGAATATTTTAACATTCAATTATTTACAATTCTACAAATATTTCATTTTATAATACGTAAAGAAATGTTAAAAACATGTGCATTTTTATTGTGGGAAAATCTTTCCTGGTCTCTTGGTTGTGGTTGCTGATACAAGATGCTGCCCAAGCAATATGGTTACTTTTTGCTGGAGTCTTTTACGCCAATTACTGTAATTGGCTGTCAAGTATAATCAAATTTGATTGCGCGAAAAAAGTGGTTAAGCAACTCAAGGCTTCGCAGGCAATCGCATGCGATCCTTAATGTGTCGCATGTGGGTGCGTCAACGCCTTGCTTCTCTGCGAAATGCGTAGGCGACCTCCTTGCTACGGCTACCTTCCGTTGAACGTGCACGAAATCAGTCTTTGTATAAGGTCGAGCAATCGGTCCTCGCGAATCGATCGCGCGATAATGCGAAAAAACACACGCTAACTGCATTAACTTCACGAGAGATGCAGAAAAAAATAGTGGTCCTTATTTACAAGAAACTCTGAAGAAAAGGGTTTAAGAGGATGTGATAAAAAGAAAAATACAGGACGACACCTCTATTTGAAGATTTTATGGCTGGAACACTTCTGTGAAATCAATTATACTGAGGGTGACAAGATGAAAGAAAATAATAAAAAATACCGAAGTGCCGGAATGAAGTACCACGAGAGAAAATGGAAGGAAAAACACTGATAAAAGTATAACATAATTAAAAGTAAAAGAGACGAGGGTACACAGTTACCAACCAAAGAGTAGGAAAATTAAAATAATTATGCATTCATTATTCCATCTGCCTTTTGTACGTACATATTTTATTATTTTAAAGTCAGTATTGTACGCTGTTTCACTTTTACATGTACTAATTCTTAATTTCTCATGTCCTCGTCTCCTCATTACATCCCCTTAAACCTCTTCCCACCCTTGTGCCATGCGCTTCTTCCTTTTTGTTCTTCTTTGTTTTCTAGGTTCAGGCTCCAACTCAAGGTTCCCTCTGATCACCTCCTTTACATACTTTATTTTCCCTGCAACAATCTCTTCATTCACAGTAGTCGTTACCATCTTCGTCTTCCGAGGTCTCCCCTTCTCCGTTGCACCGGGAGAGGTGGCTCAATGCATCAGCTGATGTCACTGCAGTGCCTCTGACCAGGAGGTTCTAAGTTCGAATCCCGACGGCGGCGGTTTTCGACACTAGCTTGTCAGCTAGGTCGAATTTAGTTGCAGTCTGGATGAGAATTCTAGCTGTCGGCTTGCTCTTACCGGTAGTTTTACGTGGTTTCCTCCGATCAACACCAGGTAAATGCCGGAGCAGTACCTTAACAAACGGGCCACTGACCGTGCACGATTTTTCCTTCCCTCTTCCTTGTTCTATTGTCGTCCCTTACACATACACATACACACACACACACACACACACACACACTAACATGCATTAGACTACCACATATGCCGGGAGATCGATTGGCGGCTTAGAGCTTGTCCCAGCTGTGGCGGAGCTCCGCTGGTGGGAGATACCTGGTTGTAGGAAAACCTCACTAGCTGACGGTAGGTCAGCGTCGGATCTCACCTATTAGCGGGGGAAGATCACCACCACCACCACCTCCCACGATGAAAAAAACATGCCCTACACTTACGAGACTAAAGCCCTCAGCAGTTGACGCTCCCGGAACTAACAATCATTGAATGAATGAACCTCCCCCGTTGCAGAACGGAAGACAGCAGCGGGCGCCAGCGCCTGAGACCTTCACCCGCCGGCGGCCGCAGGTCGTTGCCGGCGGCGGTGACCTCTGTGAGATGGAGAGCTTATCGAGGGCGAATTTACAATCGCGATTGCGCGCGGTCGCGAAATTTCGCCCTGCCGCCGCCGCCGCCATCTGATAGAGCGCGTAATACATGTTCGCAATCGGAGCGGCTGCGCCCGTGCCGGCTCCGTCGCCGCCGCCGCCGCCTGCGCACGAACTTTTCTGAAAGCGCTCGCCTTTGCTGCGTTCCACGAAACGGGGTGACGTCGGAAGTTCGGGGATTGGGGGAGATTTCTCGCTGGCGTTTCTTAGCGTACGTAAGAAATCATGCCTACTTTTTTAGGAGTGTTTATTTCTCCCATTTAAAACAATTTAACAGTCTGTAGCGAGCGTTGTGGTGGAATAAATAACATGGGAAGAATTAGGAGTTCTGATTAGGTCAAGATCATGAATGAGTTCCTTGCTTCGTGATTGTATTCATGTGGGTTTTGTGATAGCAAACGTCTTTTAACTAAAGAAAACTTTTCGATCAAGAAAACGCATGTCATGTAGCCCGATATGTTTTAAAAAAAGGGACATTAAATCTGTTTCCTCCGCATTTGCAAAGCCATTTTTCATAATCTTCAGAATGCTAGGTTCTGAATAGATACCCCGCGGGTACCGAAAATTAAACTGGTCACCACCTCCCAGCTCAAAAGGCGAAACTGCCTTCTCATAGTTAATAAAAGTATCAGAGAAAATATTGGAAGTCTGCACCTTCTTGGGAGATATTGGGAGATACACGCACTATATTCACTATTTTACACCCAAACATATGCATTAGGCTTGAGTGGAATTGTGAAAATACAAGCAATATGTCGCGAAATGGTAGGTCGAGATGTAGAGAAAAACGTCCCAATCACCATTAATTAATAAGATTGCATTTTAAGAAGTTGTTAAGAGTACTGTTCAATCAATTCATTTATAAATAGACCTAACTGATGTTAATTATCTTCAAACTTGTTGTTTACGCGTATTAACATATCAAAATTCTATATTTATTTTCTGGATGAAAGAGAGAAAATTTTTAGGAAGTTGAAGTGTTTTTCTGGGGATTCGTTTTGCAACTTATTTTTCATGTTGTTTCAATTATGTTTAAGTACGTATTTTTATATAATTATAATCTTGGAGGCGTGCAAATAACTGTTCTGATTTTCAATTCCAATTTGTTGTCCTCATAGACCACAGAATTGGTTATGCTTACACGTTTTCGCACAATCATCGGTATTCTCCGTATCTAACCTTTTTATTATTTCAAAATGAAGATTTTGCGATAAAGTATGTGCAGGCGAAATATAATTATTATAAAATAATGTTAATAGTGGGATATTCGTTAATTGAATCAGCTCTTAAGTGATTTAAGTGAGATGAGAATATTCAACAGTACTGTTTTGCATCACGTTCCTGTGATGTACTCGGTTCCTGCCAGGTCTGCGATCTTACAATGGAACTTCTGAATTTCATGAATATTTAACACGAGATGGAACAGAAACTGATTCTCAGTGCAGGTATCAGGGAAATTAACTGAATAGAAGAATTTATTAATACTAATTCTTTATGTATACATTTGTAAAAGAAAACATTTAAATTATTTAATGACCAATAAATTTGAAGGAAGCACTTTGTTTGTTTGTAAGTCAGACTTATAACCTTTCAATTATAAAATATTAATTAAAGAATGACTAGAAATTATGCAAAGAGATCGATAATACCTTAGAAAATGATTAAAAAGTTTTGTGGGCAGGTTTTGAAATTCAGTTACGACGTTATCGCTTAATATACAATTATTAACAATTTATGAAGGAAAGCAATTGTGTGTATGTGTGTGTGTGGGTGTGCACCCGTTCGATCGGGTGTGGATTTTAAAGCACAATATTTTATTAAGCTATTAAAATATTGTTCGCTATGAGAGGATATGATTCGTTTAAGTTTCGTTGTTGAACATTTCTATTTTCACCCATTAAATACTGTCCACACAAAGAAACGTGAATATTGTTCTGTGAAAATACTGTGTTCGCGAAACTCCACCATTTGGCAAGCGTTGCGCATCCATACCTTGACCTTACAACTGTTCGACTTACAGTTTGGGCGACGATCTCTGTGAAAGGGATTTCCCCCATTAAACCCGCCCTCTGGCGACGTTCCAAACCCCGCGAAAGTTTATCAGACGATCGCGCAGCGCCGCAATGTGAGAGGGTGACGGCGTAGGAGGAGAGAGGGAGCCAAGAGGAGATTGAAAATAGTGCGGCCACGCACTCGGTTGAGGTGGTAGTGGTTGTGGCAGCGGATGCGATTGCAGTGACCGCCGACGTCACAGCTGCGATGTTAAAGAGTGGGAGGAAGACGGAGAGAGATTTCGTACAGGGAGAAAAGTATGCTCGTAGATAACAAGATGAAATATACCCGCCTGAGATGACTGCCTTTTATTAAAAACAAGCCGTGGGTAGGAACAATAATACATATATTAAGAAAGAAAGATTAAGGTTAGATAAACTACATTGGATATGGATTGATGTGTGAAAGAAGAGGAGCATTCGTGATAACAATAGAAAGCACTGAAAGAATTGAATGACGAAGAAGCACCAGAAGACGCAAATTAATTGTGTAAAACCTTGGTTTAGAAGTGCAACCTTCAGGTTTTAACAGAATGTAAAACAGTAGAGGGCAACATCTCTCATACGAGTATGTAGCAGGAACGTGAAGGGAAGGCTGTTACAATGCAACTATCACCCCCCTCCGCATGCCGTTTGGCCGTTGGCTAACTCGCTCAAACTTAATTTTTCACTTTGGATTAAATTTTTCAGCGGAATATAATTTCTTGTATTTACTAGTAATTGAATCATTCACAAAGTTTATTTCACTTGATTCTAGGTCGCCGTAAATATGTCTTAATGATCTTTTCCTGCATATTATTTTGGCACATTGCCACATCTTTTTAATAGTTCAGATAAATTGCAAATCAGCAAAAGAAATCAATCAATACATTCTTGTATTTTGAAATTACATGCATATTTATAGTCAGAAAATTGAATTATTCTGATTCAATTGAAATTTCAGATCATCGTATTGTGTTTACGAATCATTTTACGTATTGTGTTTACGAATCATTTCAGATCATCGATTGTGTTTACGAATCATTTTTTGTTTTAACAAAATACTGATCATATCCACTTATGGCAATACTGCGTCAATGCTTCAAAAGACAAAGAATCACAGAAATATACGAGAAGTTGTTGAAAATTTGGAGAAATTGGATTATGAAACGTTTTGAGAACAGTATGTATGAGAACGTAATGTATAGGAAGTTCTAATTAGAGCTCGCGTTTCCTCTATTAATCACGTAAATTTATTATACAGAATGAGGATAGAATGTGACATGTAATAATATAATGGCAAAAATGTCCATGTTAAATTAATAATCATAACGAAGTGTTTACAATGTTGAAGATACTCCAAGACGTAAATCGCGTGTTTGTAGGTCTTAAGATTTTTTGTCCACTTTGTCTAAAGTCAAAGTTAATGAAACTGATCTCAGTTTCGTAATGTAAGAAATGTTGAAACGTAACTGCTTTAAAAGTCTATGGCCTTCTATTGACTCTTATCATCAGTCTGTCACCTTAATGGAGGCCAAATGGCCCGCTTGATAATTCTTCAACCTGGTGTTGTAATAAGATGTCTTACGATAATTTCAGTGGTTGTAGCAAAGCTTCATACTCATGTCTTACGGTATTTATTTCGTAAAGTAACACTTTATGCCCCTGTGTATATTCTTTTTCCTTCAGAAAAATCCGCTCCCTGCCTGTAATTTAAATATTGTATAAAAAGCTAAAAATGAGTAATGTAATATTACATTTAAATATAGTTAAAACAGATGTATGGCAATACGACGTTATGTCGGGAGAGGTGGCTCAGGGCATCAACGTCACTGCAGTGCCTCTGACCACAAGATAATAGGTTCGTGTTCAGACGGTGACAAAATTTCCGACACTAGCTTGTCAGCTACGTCGAATTCAGTCGCTGTCTGGAGGAGAATTCTAGGGTCCGTCTGCTCTGATCGGTAGTTTTCCGTGATTTCCCCAATCAACACCACGCGAATGCCGGGGCATTACCCCAACAAACGGGCCACGGACCACTCGCTATCTTTTCTTCCTCTCCTCCTATCCTCACCCCTTACACTTACACTAACATGATCTACACTACCACACATGCCGGGAGACCGGTCGGGAGCTTAGGGTTTGTCCCGGTTGGGGCGGTGCACTGCTGGTGGAAGATACCTGGTTATGGAGAACCCCTCTTGTCGACGGTAGATCGGCGCCGATCGCCAACCAACGGAAGAAGACCACCGCCACCTCCCACTAGGAAAAGGACATTCACTACACTTACGAGACGAATGACGTTACCAGTTGCGGCGCCCTGAATCACTAACAATCAATCAGTATACGATGTTGCCAAAGAATGCTCTCCCCGGCGCCGGCTCCGCGAAGGGCGAGCGGCGCGGCAGGAGGGGCGTGCGCGTGGGCGGGGCGCGCCGGGCAATCGCCGCTGCGTGCCAGCCGCCTGAGCGGTGTCGCGCCCGCCCCCGCGCCCGCGCCCGCCCCCGCCCCCGCCGCCCGCCGCCCGCCCAGACGGCGGCGGCCACGCGCTCCATGACAGCCCGAAGCGGGCACGATCGTTGGCTGAGATTTGCACGTCGCTTTCCGATGGATTCGCCGATAGATGGCCGGTGCGTGGCGTACACTTGGATTTATTTAGAGCTGAACTTGAAGTAAATCAGCTGTTGCCAGTGTCATCCAATCGGGAGGTTGAACGTCACCATAGTGACGTCAGTGTAGTGACGTCTAAGCTCCCGTTTGATGACACCGTAACAGCTGATGACCTGTCAGGGGCAGCTGGAAATAGAACCAAGTAGAGGTTGGGCTACCAAAGCGTTGAGAGAGAAGTATATTAGAAGAAACTCCCGAGGTATGCACACTATGACTGGTGAAAGATTACTTTGCAGATTATAATGTGCAAATTTTTAATTATTAACGTAATAATTAAATTATTAACCTAATAATTAATTTATTAACCTAATAATCAAATTATTAACAATTAATTATTACAATTAATTGTAATATATTTTAATTATTAATTTTTTAAAAATCAATAATTTATAATTAATGATTATTAATCAAATTAATTAATAATTATTAATACTTTATAGAAAATTTCACAATGTAAGTTCGATAGCTGCCAGAGTTACGAAACGATCGGAAGTGCAGCTTGAAAGTTTACAAGTTGCGGCACGGGCGGGAATCAGACATTTTCGTGATTCGGTGCGTTTGTGGTCCTTGCCGGGCTCGAGTAAACCGAAGTTCGTAAATCCACTGATCTTATCGGCGGCTTTCATTGCTTTCCAGGTAACTTCCAGGCAAATGCTGACATATATACAATAGGCCAGGGAATGCGTTCTGCGTCTTCCATTATGTCTCTACTCTCATTTATGGCTGAGTGTTGGGTTGCGTTCTTACACGACTCCTCTCCCTTCCCCCATTGATGAAGGAAAATCATCAAACACCGGAGAATACGAAGTTAGTTCGCTGGCTGCCAGACTTCAAAAACATTGTCTCGTGATAGGCTAACCGGAAAATAAAGGTAAGATTTAGAAATTTACACAATTCCATTATTGTGCGCATTTCCTTATAAGTTTTATAAATGATGCTAACAGCTTCGTCATGACAAATTTCTTTAACTTTTCTAACTCGATACCTTTATTATTCGTAACTTTGATAGGGTGCTTCACGATCCAGCCATCGAAAGGATGATACTTTTGGAATCGTCTCCAGAGGTGACTCGCTCGAATTTCTTCTCGCAGACTCCTTAGTTTGGTGAAATTTGCAAGTGGCTTTCCGATGGTTATCTCAATAGATTATTAAGACGTAGTCTACTTAGAGTTTAACAGTCCATTATTAATTTTATGTAACTTTTCTCAAATAAACTCTCAAGAAATAAACATGAACGATAGAAGCACCCTCGGGAATCGATTTATTACAAATTATAGGAGCATCTGTTTTATATTACTATGAAATTTTGTATTTAATACCTTTTATTTATGACTTACTTTAAATTTTTTTAGAATTATACTTTTTATTTTGTTGTTTTTCATATTTTCGTACATCTTGATTTGTAAAGTACACTGTCAGATATTTTCGCATTACTTTTAATGTAAAAGTACATTAACGTAAGTATCATGTACGTAAATGAAATTTAATGTAAAGGTACAGTAACTTTAAAGTACGTGTGCATTAAATTTACTGTACGCGTAAATTAAATTTACTGTATGCGTGTACATTAAATTTACTGTATGTGTAAATTTAATTTACGTACATGATATTACTTTTATGTACTTTTACATTGAAATTACTGTATATGTGCTAACTTCAATATTTAAAATTTGTTCAAATAATTGTCACCCCGACCGAGATTCAAACCCATATCTCCTGGTTTATGCCCACTTGCTCTAACCACCATCCTGATGAATTAAATGCCTTTGGGATTTATGCAATTGTCACATTTTTGGACGCGTTTACGCTCGGAAATATGTCCCGCAGATGTAAAGAATACTAAGTTCTGATCTTGGTACTGAGTAACGAATGTATTTTAATATTTAAATTTGTTCAACGAATCGTCACCCCGACCGGGATTCGAACCCGGGACTTCTGGTTTACGCGCAGGTTCTCTAACCACTGAGCTCTTGTGACATCCAATTGCTTCAGCAGGTTCTTAGGCCTAATGTATTGCCCGCTACCATAGGTATAATATATTCTTTATGTCTACGGAACATTTCTTTAGACGTAATATATATTAAATATATATTAACTCTACAGAATTATGTATATTATTTATAATTGTCACTACTTCTTCACCTGTTTTGGACGCGCTTACGCTCGGAAATGTTTCGTAGCCGTAAAGAGTACTATATTCTGACATTGTTACAGTGACAATTCTTCGAAAAATTTAAATATTTCCGGAGAATTTGAAAAAATTATTAACTAAAGAATCAGCGTACTATGTACATCGGTACAATTTAACTATAAAGATTTTTACAATTTTATTTGATACATATTTGAAAGAAAATACGAATTTCAAACATTTATATTTTTGTATACATGTTGAAAATATAATTTAAATTTATTATACGTAAGTTCAAATAGCGGAAGAAAATATTTCTAAAACCTAGACTGATTATAATTTAAACATTAAATTTAATGTACAACACATTAATATCGGTTTAATTTACAAGGTTCATAATGTTTAACGTAGTCCTACATTAAATCTACATTGATTTTAATTTAAACATTAAATTTAATGCACAAACACATTAAAATCGCTTTAACGTACACGGTACATTAAATTTAATGTACTGCAGTACATTAAATCTACATTGATTTTAATTTACCCATTACATTTAATGTGCATGTACATTAATATCGTTTTAATGTACACGGTACATTAAATTTAATGTGAAAAAGTGCATTAAACTACATTAAATTTAATGTAATTTCTGTCAGTGTACGTATCATTTAGTCCATTATGTAACTTTGATATAAGGAGTGTAAGGATTCGCGTGAGGTTTTGTTTGCACTACACAAATGATGATTGGTTATCTTATCAATTTTTTCAGATCAGTTTTTTGACCAGTGATGACGATAAACCGAATAAAATTTTTTCCAGATTTTTTAAGTTTTGCAATATTCCTTCTTATTGAGAAATAGGTTATACATTTTACTGAGCATTTTGAGAAATACTTTCATTTTTCATATTTTGAAATGACATCTTAACTATTTAGTGTATGTATTTGACCCATCAAGACGGCATTGTTGAAGAGTCGTAAAACAATTTTCGGGGATTCCTTTTAGAATTTGTTGGAACTTTCTGTCCCAGACAAGCACCCCAGAAGAAACTTTGTCAGAGCGAGAGTATCATGTTTCAGTCTCATCTCTCATCCGGTAGTGGCCCAGCGGGAAAGCACAGTTGTAGATCCGTGTTCTTTGAAAAAAAGTAAGTTCCTTTTTTAAGTTTTGCAAGAAGTGAAAGATATGCAAAAATCTATTTTCTAAATGTTCTCAATCTCTGGTGGACTAAAATAGCCAATTTGCGAGGCCAGGCACGAAGATCCAATCGTACAAGTACGATATGTACTCCCAAATTCCGTAAGTTCGGTGTATAGTTCATTTATTGTCTTCAGTTCATTATTTATCTTTTAAATCTAGAATAAAATTGTTGAAAATTATTATTTGTAGTTGTAATGTTTCTAGCTTGTATATTTTGACGAGTAAAGTTAACTCACGTCAAAAACTGAACAATTTTACAAGAAAACGTTTGCAAAAGCAGATCACAAATTACAATATTTCTAAAAGACTGTAATAAAAGACTCCAAAAATACTAATTCAATATCGGAGCAGATTTTAAAGTTGTAAAATATTCTCAAAAACAAAATATCTTTTCAAATTCGGATGGGCGAGCAGAACCATCGGAAATATCGGAGAAATCGTCGGAAGGTTTATGCGTTAGCGTTGATGACACACCGACAAACGGTAGACGGACGAGAGAGACAGAAGAGTAGAGACATAAACCATATTTTCGGTTTCAATAACACAGAAAACGCGGCTTTTGACTTCGTTGTGTTTTATAGGAAAAAATATTTATCCACTTTTTTCAATACCAGGGCCCACAATACTTTTTCTGACGAAAGACCCACACGAGTTTTTCTGACGAAATATCGCCATTTCTCTCCGCAGTGTTACAAAACTTTCTTTTTCGACGTAAGTAGTAGTAGACGAGGAAGGTAAATTTTAGTCATCACTAGTATTTTAGGGTCGAAGGATGGAATATTGCCGGCCTAACTCATACTCTTCGAGCGTTTAACATCTTGCTTTCTCAGCTATTATGGTGTCAGCGAACCTCAGAACCCATTTACTTAGGTCATGAGTTCCAATAATTGCATAGCAGAAGACACAAGGTTTTACCAAACATCACAGAGTCAATAAAGTTTCAGTGTAATTTAACACACGAATACTATACAGAACGAATTAACGAGGTAGATATCAAAGGGTGTAAGAAATCTGCAGAAATAACTTGATGAATTTTCTTGACGTTTACTCACCCCCGCATTCTCATATTAGTTTTATCACGATATCTCTTTCTCCCTCTCCATCTCCTTCGTCCAGCAGGTCAAGAGGAAGAAGTTATTTTCTTGGCCTCGTCCTCTTATCTCAGCGCGAAAGACGCATGCATTTCGCCGTAACTAGTCGTAAAGCCCAGAGCGTGCTTGAATGTCTTAAGAAAGACTACGGCAGGGTTGGGAATTCTATTGCGTTTTAAAGCAACTTCTCGCACTCGCGAATTTTGTGCACTATATAAATTTATTACATAAATTTTGACACGTCTAATATTTTTTT